>VXBC01000859.1:119471-178030 GCA_013399945.1 Ploceus nigricollis | reverse complement strand
AAGGAAGGGATTTGGTATTTTTTTTCCGCTTTGCGTTTGCTCTCCCTGCTTCTGCTCCCTCGAGTTTCTCGCTGAATTAGTGCGGCTCCAAAAGGTGCTTCCCAAGCCAGCAAACGACATTTCTGCCGTGCTATTTTCATGTTAACATTTGCAAACACTTTCCCATTGATGCATTCTTAAACCCACATCCAAGGCTAAAACATTTCAGTAGATGCACATTTTATTAAAGAGAAGCGAGCAGCTTTACACAATTACTTCAGTTACAGTTCCGTAATACAGTCGATGCTAAGATCTTACTTGCTATATTCAAGCCATAAACTCACCTATTCTACTCAAGGTCTGCAGGGAAATACACTAAATATGTATATAAATACTGTAGGATTAGAACCTATAGGTATATACACTGCTCCAGTCTTGTGGAGTTTCTGGTTTTCTAACAAAATTGATTGTGATCATTTTGCCTTCCAGTTGGCATCACAGTGACATTTTTTCCTAAATCCTTATGTTACTACTCATAGCTCCATCAAACACTTCACCTAGATTCACTGTGACTAGTGGCTTTCCCCTAATTTAAAACATTACCTCGGTGTATGAAATCTGCCCAAAGATATTAAAAGCAGTGCCAAAATAGAAAACCATAATTGTATTAAATGGTTTCTGTAAGTGGTGGCTTGCATTTTATCTCTGAGAACTGAGCACAGAATTGCCAACCTGTTTTGCCGCTGTGCCAGTGAATAAAGAACAGCTTTACTCACACCAGTAATTTCTAGAAGCAAAATTATGTAGAAGATAAGTCCTTCTTTCAAAATAACGGCCCTTTGATTTACAGTTATTTAATGGGATAACATATTAAACCTGCAAAATGTAGGATAACACCCTCTGGGACTAGCAAAACCCACGATAAATACAGACACACCACAGACACAGCTGTGCACCCCAATAAGGAGTGGCTGATCTGCTACCAGTGCATATCAGGGATTACAACCAGAGTAGGGCTTGCACGCTCAAAAACTATTCTGGTTTTCCAGCTCTGTCAGCTCCTGTAATTGCAAGGCATTCTCCCTCCGAACATTGCCTCGGGAATAACCATTTATTATTTCAGGAGAAAACATCCTCAGACATCTGTGATGGTGGGCACCACTCAGAGCAGAATAAAGTGTACAGAAGAGAAGTAACTTGCTGCCTCTCAGATGTTTGTATCCATTCTGCCATTCCTTCTTCAATAGCAGGGAATGCCTGGGAGGGACCACACCAAATTTAAGTTCTAGTTCAAGTTTCTAGCTTTTCTAATTATCAAGTTGCAGTATTCATATCCTGAATTTGAAGGCAGATGGGATTATGCTAAAGTGCAAAGAAAAATAAAGACTTGCCCAAATTCACTTGGGAAAGTCTTGCAGAAAACCCTATGAAGAAAATGTACATTATTAATTGATAGATCAGAAAAATGCAGCTGCTTGTACAGCATTTGAGTAACTTGTAGCTACTTTCTCTGTAGCTTTAAAAGGTCTGAGAACCTATTACAGTGTCTGTATGTGTGGGTACAAAAGAAAAGCAGAGAAAAGGGACAAGAAAAAGTGGGAGGATGATGTTAAAGGGGAAGGAGCAGGGAATTTTAAAGGACAATTTTTATTTAATAGTCTTCATTTTTTCAGCTCAGTGTAACGACCCTGAACATGCTCTTGAAGAGCAGCAGAAAGCCAAGATACTGGAGAGAAAGGATGGCATGCAGACTAGGGAAGAATAGTGCTGAGATGTGCTACTAGTGTTTTAACCAGGCAGTCCCTGAAAAGAATTTATTTGTCCACGTACTTGTGATTTAGCCAGAAGTATTTTCTACCCTCAACACAGGAAATCAGTCCTTTACGGTCCTGCACATCCACAACAAAACCTAGCATTCACTGCAGCTCCCACTGTGCCACTCCATAGCAGGTGTGGCTGCTGGGAGCTGTCCTTCAGTGTCCCACAGCGAGATGAAGGACCCATTCCATGGAGAGGTCCCAGATGCTGAGAAATGAGCTGTGGGGACAGTCTGCAGGGGCTGCATTCACCTACTCACACCCAAACTCACTCATGCACACAGTACACTCTCTGGTACCCTGACCAAGGACACCCTGGGGACATCAGTCTTCTCACAAATACTACCTCTTGTGCCATCCCTGTCACTGACAGGGAGTGGCAGCATCACAAAAATAAAAACACGATGCTGAGCAGTGAAGAGGGGCACACCAAGCTCTTGAGGTGCCCACAGCCCTCCTCCTCCTCAGTGCTGATGGGACTCCATGTGCCTCCCTTGGCACATTTTGTGGGTACAGGGACCCCAGGGTGACATGGGTGACTCCTTTTTTTCCTTTTCCATGTGTTGACTAAATAACGGCGAGGTTGTGGCAGACGGTGAGGAAATCATCTGAAGCTGAGAGGAAACTGAAAGGGTTAAAGGCAAATCCATGCCTCTGGCACTTGGTTAATTCCTCGGCAGCCTGATCCCGTGCTGAGATGATTCAGGCCAGAGAGAGGCACTGCCACAGTCCCCAGGCGAGACCCCAGAGAAAAGACTCGTATTTCCTGTCCAGGAGGATTAAGTACCAGGCCATTGACAAATCACAGTAAACATCTGGATGGAGGACTCCATCTATCAAGCCCTAATCCACGAAGCTATTCATTAATGAATTCAGCACATTCACACTGTTCTATATATAGGGCTGGCTGATCTTTCTAAATGTTTGGCTTCTAGGTGGTTTACATCTGTATCAACAGATTTTTATTTTTTGGGTGAAGCAATCTACTGTATTCTGTTTTTGCTTGTTTAATTGTTTAGAGTAATTATTTTGCCTTTTTAAGAAAACAAACAACACAGCCATGTTTTCTGATAGTATATAAAAAAATCCAATAGCTAAAACCCAACCGTGTCCCTGCATTTTATATTGCTTTGCAATTTTAAGCCCAAGTTCCTCTGGAAACTTTCCATCACACAGGGATGGAAAAAACATTAAATAGTAATTGATTTTCTTTTCTGTATTTTGTTTTGATTAAAATGAGAATCCCTCTCATTTATCTTCAGAGAGAAAGTAAGCACTGAGTAAATGGTCTGGTTAATTCAAAAGTAATTTGATCAGATCATCCATAATTTACATTGACTGGAACAGCAGGAAAGATGCTGAGCACTACCAGATATCAAGCTTATTCATTTCAGCGGCCTACTTGCACTATGCTTTACATCTTGTTCATGTAAACTGCTCTACGAACATCTAATGACCTACAGTTTGTAAGGGGGAGACTTACACACCACCGTGCCCTCAAAAGTCATCTGTTAAGATTGAATAACACTCCTGCTCCCAGCAAACATGGCTGTGGAGCTGAGCGTGCTGCTTTCCACACATCTGTGCCAGCCTCCTTCCAGAGGAACTGCAGCCTTTGTCACTCATATTGATAGAACCAGCATTTGGCCCAGAGGTTTTTCACAAATCCAGCTGTGACAGGGTATTTTCAACCCATCCTCAAAGCTTTGGACTCTACCAGACAGCATGAGCCATCCAAGCTTGCAATTTATAATTTCCCTCCCCTTTTGACTTCCAGTGCTTTGCTGTGGTGTAATCTTTAATTCCAGGGATTTAATTTTAGAGGGGAAATCCCATTCAGTGCCTTTATTCTCTGTTAAATTCCAGGAGCACATAGGTGTGCTCTCAGGTTTTTTGTCACAACAGGGTGGCCCAGGTGGACAGTTCCAATGGGGACAACCCAATTTTAAAACAGGAGAATGAAGCGAAGCAAGGACAATCTGAAGGAGTAACCTGCAGAGCCACTCAGCTATACCACTGCAGTTTTTTCTTCACTGCCAGTGCAAATACCCTCACAAGTGAATTTTGCTTGCATCAATGCTTCTGTAACAGCTGTGTTCCATGCCAATGGCTGTTTCTGTATGGAAAGCATGGTGTTTCTGGGCAAACTCAATCCCTCCTGATCAGTCAACTGAAAATACTTCATTTTTATCCTGTGCCATCAAAGTCACACCAACAAAAAGCTCTTACTCATTCAAGATCAGGCCACTCACTCAGGCTGTGAGGAAGAGGGAGAGGAATAAATCAAAGGTTTCATGTCTAGAACAAGTGGTGACAGCGGTGTCTGATTTAGATGATCAGTCACTTCAAGCTGTCAGGTGACAGATTTGTACATTCATGTTTTGTTACCACCGACGTGGCCAGTGACACTCCAGAATCCATTGCTTTGTCACACATAGACACAAATGTGTCTATAAAAGCTGCATAGGCTGTCTTAAAAAAAGGTGAATGACATGTTTAGAAATTCATGTATTTTAGGAGTGGAAAAGCAAGGAGTAATCTCATTGAGATTTTGTGCTCATTTCCAATTCTTAAGCAGTCATGAATCAAGGAAAATCAAAATACATGATGCTTATTCTGATATAAAATTATGAGTGAACTTAGTTACTACATTCTGAAAACATTAAAGTGAGGGTAACTGAGGTTGAAACCTACTCATGTATATGAAAAAGAGCATTAGATTGCTTTGTGAGCACAGATAATTTAGCCAGCTGCAGGAAATGCTCTACCATGAAACTAGGAGGCCAAAGGTACTACTGATGGTTTAAGCAGAAGAGGGCAGTAAATGAATCATTAGGTGGACTGGAGTAATGAAACAGCTTTACTTCCACTGAGTCTTCAGCTCTGGAGAGCCCCCAGGGGAAACCTTCCACGTGAATATGTTAGATACACAGTAGATCCCATTTTCTTGTCTTTCCAAACAAGGGGAGGAATGTAGGACCCACCCAGGGATTCGCTAGTTAAAATTCTGACAGAAGAAGAACTCCAGTATGTGAAAGTGTCGCTATTTATTAATTTATTAGCATGGAAAAATAGTTGACAGGAAGAAAACCAACTAGCACAGATACAGTTATTCTCATACTCACCAGTGACAATCAGAAGAGAGACTGCTCAAATCAAAGGTAAGACATTTATGATGTGTCCTTGTGACAGTGTGAACAAGTCCTTTGTGGCTGTGTGTGAAGGGGAAGAGGGTGAGGAATGGTAGCATATTGTTTCATCTTCCACATGTGTGTGGAGGAGCTGAAGGAAAGGACTGGGGTATGAACACAGAGCAGCGAGGAACAAGCTGAATTTCTTTTTTGTAGCCACTCGACTCCAGAGTGGTGTAGGGCACACATGTCTTTTGGGGTACATCCATTTGCTAGGTTCAGGCCAGCTTTAGTACTCTGGACATTCCCAGTGGAGCTGGACTTTCTCATATTTGAAGTGGATTTGGCTTGGCAATGGCAATGCATCATGTCACTAATTCCAACCCTCTCCTTCAACACCTTTGTGTTTCACAAAATACCACTACTCTGTAGTACCGGTTTTAATCAACTGAGCAGGATTCAATCAATAATTACCACTTTGTAGTTTAATTAGGATCTTCAAAGTACTACCACATCAAAACTTTAACAGTATTTAACAGTCTGTAGATGAATATAAGTAAGTGCCAAATTCTAGTTGTAATTGATTTAGGAGCAAAAAAAAGAAGCCAATTAGTGATGTCTTAAGATCAATGGAGCTATGCAGCTTTGCACTACCCAATGAATTGATTTTATACATTTTGTACTAATTCTTATACAATTAGGTAGTGGAGGTGGTTGCTTATGGTGTTGTTAAACTCTTTATGTTTGACAAGAAGCAAAATATAAAAATAACAGTATTAAAAATAATAACAAATTGGAAAAAAAAGTTATAAATAGAGAACATCAATCTATTATTTCTAGTTCAATTATGGCATCTACAAGGGGCAATACCAAGTATCTTCATGCACTAAAATCCTCTATTGGTATGAGAGCAACCAAAGGGAAATAAGCATTCCAGAAAATGGGACATGGTGACTCTTACTGCACTGGTTTCTTATTAGGATGAAAGTGCTAATAATGCCTTCTTTAGCTTCAGGACAGTGAAGACACCTGTCCAGCCAGACAACCTAATGTCCAATTTCCTTGCTGCTTATACTGATAAGAAGTTAAACCATCAGGACCACCCCAGGCCTAGTAGGAGCTTCCTTAGCAGGACAGGGCGGGATGCAGTGTACATCCTGCAGTCCCTGTGGATTCCTGGCTGCTGCTGCTACCTGGACATTGATTTCCAGGCTGGAGGCACATGACCCTGCCTGACCTACAACACCAAGCTGAGATAGTTCTGTGGATGCAAAGAAACCCTCTACAGCCTAAGAAATGAAGCAGGGAGTTGTAGCTGGCTGCTGGACCTTGGACACCGAGTTAAAGATGGACGGAAAAAGACCTTATCTTGCAAATGTCCCAAAGCCTGCTATGCTGGTGACTACTTGGCTTAGCTTGGCCTCATCTTAATTAATGTGCTCCTCAGTTCCTTAATCCCTGAGTTTACATCATTCCTTTCTTCTCCCTAACCTGGGATATTTGAAGGCAAGACATGAGCCTCACACACACTCCCCAGATACATTTTCTTCCTGAAATCACGTCACAAGCAGCAGAGGATGCTCACGTTCATCAGGCTGTGCTCTCTGTCCTCTTTGGTTTCCTTCAAGTCAGCTTTTCCCACTTTCCCCTAACATAGGTGCGATAGTAGAAGCGTAGGAAGAGAGCCAGGAGGCTGAGGATGTAGAGGAAGACTGCAGTGTTGAAGCCATCAGGGAACGGGCACTCCGTGAAGAGGTTGTAGGAAGAATGAGCAGCAATGGCCACAAACTGGCACTGGAAGAGGTGGAAAAAAGAAGCAGCCAGATTAGGGAACCTACATGAGATACATCTCAGCTGGCCATTGAGACCATCACAGCTATCACAACATCCTAGCAGTGTCCTCAACCCATAGGATCACCTGCTTGCCTCTCCTGACATCCCTGTTAAACTTCCTTTCAAGTTTAGCAGTGTTTTCCCACCAGGAAAGATGTCCATCAAACCTGGAGATTGAACCAATCCAGCCTCTCCTGCCCTTGGCCCATTTCTCTGCCATAGTGCAGTAACTGAGATGCTGGATTACGGAAACTGAAGGTGGGAGATTCCTCTTCCCCAGTGGTAATCAGGTTATTATACCCATAATTATTTTGATTTGTATTTTAACTTGCAGAGAGGAACTACAGATACTACCTTTATTCATTTAAACATCCAACATTAATATTTTTTTTGTATTTTACTAAGTCACCTGTCTCAATGAGTTCTACCCTGAAGCAATGAGTTCTACCGACCAAAGACCTGTTAAATATTTTTTTTCCTGTGCTATAATTTACATTACAAATACCTTTTTATTTCATGCAATGCTTTCTTGTTCTGCTTTGCCATGCAGGCTAAGTGAGAATTCTGGAGCAGCCTTCACTGCACCACTGTTTTACACATATCCTCTTCCTCTTCTCTTGTAACTGCACACTTTTGGTTTGCAAAGCCTCTCTTTGAGTGGAAAAATCTCTCCTACAACCATTGTCCTTGTCTGGACCACTGCATTTATGCTGTATCTTTGAAAAAACACGGGGTTTTTCCCCAGATTTGTAACTTCATCAGAGATGAGGGAAAGAAAATCCAAAGGGATTTTCTGGAGAAAGAGTAAAATTCACATATTTCTCTTTAACTTGCCTGTTTACCTGCAGTTAGAGACCCCCTTCCTTTCTGAAGGAACTGAATCAAGGCTCCCCACTCTGCTGCCCTATTGAGAATCCAAAGTTTCCCTGAATCACTGCCCCCACCTCTCCACATCAAGCTCTGTTTTCAGTGCTCCATATACAACATAAAAAGGAGGAATCCAATTGTTAATTTTTCTTTTCCCTTCCCATTACAAAGCTGTGAGTAATTAGCTTGATATGGTCACTGAAGGCCTCTGATAGTCTTGTGAAAGCAGCATTTGGAGCAGGTCACCTGTGGCTCCACCTCTCAGAGTGGCACATGAGGGCACCTGGGGACGTGCTGCCCTCCATGGGCAGCAAGCAGATGGAGCCAGTGAGGTGACAGACAGCAGGGGCCATCACACCTGAGCCGTGGGAGGGCAGGGGTGGACATCTGGAGCTAATTATCAGCTGCAGGATGGTCAGGTAACGCTTCCACCACAGGTGCCGGTGCATCCGCGGTCCCAGGCTGGCCAGGGCGTAGTAGCCATACATGAAGATGTGGACAAAGGAGTTCAGCATCCCAACAAAGAAGGCTGAGGAGTGAAGAAGTGAGGGTGAACAAGGCACATGACCCATTCCAGGCTAACGCTGTGAAGGGCTCACAGCCACTATGATGATGCTTCCAAAATACACCACGCCCACCTGTGTGCATGAACATTCCACCTGGGATCTCACACCTCCCATGCAAAACCAGGACGCTGTGGAAGCACGTCAGCTCCTCCCTTCCTTCAGCATCCAGAATCATTGGATGGGTTGCGTTGGAAGGGACCTTAAATGCCATCAGCTTCTATGCCCAGAGCACATCTCCCTCTAGAGTTGCCCCAAAGCTCCATCTTATCTGGCCTTGAACACTGCCAGGGTTGGGGCATCCATGATATACCCATCCCATGTCAAGTGTTCAGAGACAGAAAAGGGCTTCAAAGGCAGAGGAGAGACTTTGATCGTCTAACCTAAGCATTTTGCACCATTCTGGTGTCAAGGCCATGTAGCCAAAATGACTTTCCAAAAAAAGAATGCCCCAGTATCTTGTATAGGGCTTACCTAGAGTGGCTTAGTACCCAGACGCTTCTCTTCCAGTTGAGCAAAAAGGGGCAGCGTTCTGGATACAGCCCAGAAATGGTCACAGCCAGAGCAGGAAACAGAGCCAGAACCTGGGCTGCTGCCCCAAGGCCTCTGACTGGGGAGTGAGGGAGCACTGCTCTGGGAGGAGATATACATAGACCTTCTGTGGGATGTTATTTTTTTCTGTTTGGACCCACTCTGATGGCACACTCTTATTCTGGGTGAGGCAGTGAACATGGCAGCCTAAATAGCCCCAAGAGCTGAGCAGAAGGGATCATCTGAAATGCACATGCTTTTCTCACCTTTGGAAGTAGGTGGGCTTCCTACCTGCCAGTCAGCCCATCTGCACTGTTAATGCTACCTCCATGGCCCAAAAAGGCCAGGAGAAACACAAGGTTTTCTTGCAGCAGCATTTGTTACAAGCATACCTTGTCCTCCAGGCACATATTTGACGCCTGACCACCAGCTGAAGAGCATAGAGCCATGATGGTACACATGCAGAAAAGTCACCTGCTCTTGTTTCTTGCGCAGAATTAAGAAAACCTGAAAGAAGCCAGGCAAAGGAAAAACTTGAGTCAATGTGTTTAGAAAAAAATTTCACAGTAAAAAGTTATAAAAATAGCTAATGATGAGTCTGAATCTCCCAAACCCATTTTCTCTGTTGTTGACAAAAACTGATGAAATGCAATAGAACTTATAGGGGGAGCTGGAAGACAGAATTTCTTCCACAAAGCTCCAAATATTTTTATCCATTTTTATGTCCGGATTCAGGGCCCAGAGTCCAAAGAGGACACATCTGAGACTCTGACTGAGCTTCCATACAATTCACAGCTGCTTGGATCTGCTCCTTTTCAGGACATAGGTTGTATATTTACTGCTACCAGACAATAACCCACAGAAAATCCACTGTGTTGAATGGCCAAACCCTCCTGGAATTTGCATTTGTAAAGAGAATGGTTTTGCCAGATGAATACGTGTCAGGTCACTGCATTTCACCATGCACATTCATACACACACAAAACAAAAAGTGAATCTGCTTTTTAGGCACTCAGGACTGGCAAAAAGCTGCTTTTATTGCTGATGCAAACAGAGAGGGGATTGGCCAAAGCCCTGGCAATAGGCCTAGGAAGGATCCACATGTTTATTCACATTTCAGTGGGTTGTCAACTTACACCCCAAAGAGCTGTGAAATTTCAGGCTAGGACACAGCTGTCTTCTGCTGGCTGAGCAGAGGCCTTGTCCAGTCACTTAGTTCATTTACAGTGCAGAAGGACACCTGAAGACAAGTTGTAAAGAGGTGGACTTTCAATTCCCCCAGGACACAAACCTTTAGTGCAGAGCTCCGGGAAAATCCATGGCAGCAGAGATACCAGGACTTGTCCAGCTCCTTTTCTGCCCCACTGTTAATCAGCCAGCCAGGTAATAGCAGAACATGTGTGGCATCAACAGCTAAAATTTTGGGGACCCACTTGGCAGCAGCCAGGGGTAAAGCCTCTCCCTGTGCCCAGCCTCAGGAAGGGTGCTGGGGAGGAAGTGTGTGCAGCCAAGGGATGGAGACAGGCAGCGAATCAATACAGGATCAACCCAGGACATCACTTCTGGCACGCTGCCCCTTTCTGACAAAGAAGTATCTGTGTTCAGCCCCGGTCCCACTGAGAAGCTGAGCCCTCCTTACCGTATCCAGCAGCTCGATGACTTTGGAGAAGAAGAACCACCAACACACTCTTGCCATCTGCTGGGCAGCACAAGGCACGGCGGTTAGAGCTTTACCCAAAATCAACACATTTTCAGCCACGCTGTATCCCTGCCCACCAGGGGTCTGCAGCAAGGGGGGAAATTAAGGGTGCCTTTTCTTTTTTTTTTTTTTTTTTGTCCAGATGGCAAGACTCTGAAAAACTGAAAAGATAATATGATGCTTGCATGTGTTCAAAGCAAGGCATTTTAACTCCAAATTCAAAGAGAAAAAACTCATGCAGCATTTTTGGAAAGCTGACGCTGGTGGGACCCAAACCCCTGTGATGACCAGGGAATAGTTTTAGCTAAACCCCTCTGCTAAAAGAAGGGTTGAGTGAGATTTCTGTCATGTAAGACAGAGGATATAAAAATCAGTTTTCTTGTTGGAAGAGATCACCCAGAATCCTTATAATCCATGTGAAGAATCACATCAATTTCAATGATAGATTTGCAATATTGATACTTCAGCTGGTAAGATCATCCTCTCTGCAGTGGTCAAAGAGCAAACTTAGATGGCTGGGTTGACTGAGATGAGTAATTTTAGAGAACTAAAGCAAAGTGCAACAACTGTTGAAGCAGACAGTTTAGTGGAATAGATTTACAGGCAACAACAAACTGGAGTCAAAGCCTTCTTAGCCATGCAAATTGCTATTTATGAGCAAAAGAATCTGCCTAGCCATGGGAGGGCAGGGCCTAAGGCAAGCTTTTTCCAGAACTGTACACTCATTCCCAGCTCACTCCGGCTGTAATCCACTGGCTGGCACAGGTAGCTGTATCTGGCCAAGACTGAAGTGACCAGGAACTGAAACAAACAAAAAGCAAATAGAAATCAATTTTCTGTTCAATGCCATCTGTTCCAAAAAAGATGGGCATATTAATGCTAAGGTAGTAGGGTCTCAGTCTTATAGTTACTGACAGAAAATCCATGGACAAAGAGTAAAAACCTAAAACAAAGTACTTCACATCCTGGTTGAAATCTCAAAAAAAGCAAATTTGGCCTGGGAAGATTTGTAACTCTGTGTAATCACTGGAGGGCTCAAAACTACTTCAGCAGGAATACTGAATTCTAGGCTTCTGAGTCTCTCTGAGAGACTCTGTTCTTTGCAAAGATCCAAGGCTGTTCTGTTTTGGTAGGTTGCATTTGCCTGTTCATTGGAAAGTCAAAAACTGGACCAAGTAACCAGTATAACTGAACAATCAAGCACAGAAAAGCAATTTACACACCTGTCCTCAGATGGAGCAGCATTTGTTCAAAAAACAAAACGCAAAAGCAATTCGTGTTAATGTAACACTTGTGATACAAATTAAAAGGGCATATTTGTTGGCATCAGAATGTTTTTGAAACCTATTTGGCCATGTTCCCTCAAAGAGTTTTCAGTGGCCTACATAAACTAGGGGGAACAGGCTTGTGGAAAGGCTTATGCATTAAGAACAAGCAGAAAAAAATATTCTTAACACTCTCAGCAGCAGGAAGACAGAGAGTGCTTGGCACTCCTGGAGAGAACTGCCAGCTTTGGAAAATCATAGAATGTTAAGGGGTTGGATGGGACCTTAAAGATCACCTAGTCCCAACCTCCTGCCATGGGCAGGGACACCTTCCACTAGTCCAGTGGTTCTCATCTTCACAGATGGATCCATCACCAGACTCGAGGTGAAATGAGGCCGTTCCACATCCTCCACACACTCTTTGCCTATTCTCAACTTGCAATTCATTCATTCAGGATGAATGAAATCCCGTGTTAATTTCATGAATGGCAGGGGGATTGAGAAATGGCAGGAAATCAAGCACAGCAGGACAATACTGCCCCTCTTGTGACAAAACAGGGACATGTCCAAGCCAGCTCCCACTCCCTTCAGCAGAGTCCATCAGCAAAAGCTGTTCAAACCCTGGAATCTGGAGGCTCTGGAATTCAAACCCTTCTCAGGTGCTAACCTAGGAACCAATCCTGCCTCCTCACCTCGTAGAACATGTAGCTGGATAATGCCACCATGGCCAGGTTGTAGGCGAGCAGTGGAGCCCGCAGCTCCAGCCGCTGCCGCTGCCGCATGCAGAACGGCCCCAGTGCCACCATGAAGAGGTAGGAGGTGAAGACCAGGGTGACTGAAAGTGGGGAGTAGACCAGTGGCCACGGGTCTGTCCTTGGATCTGAGAAGCAAAATACACAGCCACAGCTGGCACCTCCACACAGCACAGGGTGGATATATTTAATGGTATTTCATTACTTCCCTTCAGCACACTCACTGCAGAAAGAAAATCTGTGTCTTTGTGTCTTTGCAAAGCTGCACCTCAGTCCTCCTGCTCTGACTCTGCCAAAACGCTGTAGCACAAAGGTTTTAGCCCAATTTTTGGGTATGGACTGCAGTACTGGAAGGCAGATCTTTCCTGGGATGAGCTAGAGCACTCCCTGGGTGAAAGGAGCAATCCCAGACTGGGTGGGGAGGCACAGGAACAGCCCAAGCAACAGTGGCTCCTCAGGAGTGTAAATCTTTACAGCTAAATAATAAAAGTGTTTCAATCACTAGTGCTACTTCTTTACAATCCTCAGGATATCTGAAATACTCCACTCCTTCGTTTTTATATCTGCTCATAGAGTGGACTTTCTTAAGAAGCATGAATTCACCAGGAAATGCCAAAACACTTATGCCTGCTGAAAGAGCTCTTTGGTCCTACAGCAAAGGGAAACTCAAGAGATTTTCTATCATGCCACCTCCTCCTAATCTTGCTATCAGCCAGGATATGTTATATCAGCAAAAACATCACAGGTACCATTCATGCTTTCCTTTCCTGTGCAATCACTGCTCTGTTGAACTCCTTCATTCTTTTATAAATGCCGTACCAGTCTGGACAACTCCGTTAATCCCCCTCCCTTCTAAACCTTCCAGTTCTTTATGATGGCTGGTATGGGCTGTGTCAGGAGCTCTTTGATATTCCATTTCTAGATTTAGCAGTTCATCAGAAGTCCTGAATCCCAATTTACACTCTCTTGTGAAATTCAAGTCCTGAAACATTTACTGAGCATTATGTAAAGTCTGAGCATTATGCCCCATGTCCTCCTCCTGCAAGCCTGCTGTTCTACCTTCATGGCATTTTGTGGCTTTTCTTTACATCCAGAGATACATCAGAGCCCTTTGGGACCAAATTGAGCCTTTAACTACTGAAGATCTGATGTCTCCTCACTGCAAGCTGTCAAATCTCAAGCACTGAGGAGTGGTTACTGCCAATATTTCATTTGATAACAGGTTTTCCTGGCATCACAATGAGTTTAAACCCCAAAGTATTAACTCTTTGGTCAACTAAGCTTTCCCATGACACATGAATATTCATTTAAAAAAAACCACTTCCTTTGGTACTCCAGACTCAACAGGCAATCCCAAGCATTTATTGCTCCTCCTCTTATCAGAGCCCACTGGGAAATCCCCTGTCCCTTCATTCCTTACTATGATCCAACTGGAGGGTCAACGACATATATTTCAAGACTTAAGGGAAGTTTGTGATCATGGAGAAGGAAAAGTGGAAATCTGCTTAGTGAAGAATATGTGGGCTAGTGTAAGGATTGCATTCCTTCTAGGTTTAGTTTTCATGATCATGCTGTTTATGCAGAAATTCCCATTTTAGATAGCATCTCTACGTACCTCCACTTTCAAGAATCCAGTTGTAGAATTCCTGAGTTTTCTGCCAAGTTGAAGCCATCCCAAGTTCTGGAAAGAAATTAACTTGACTGAGTCAGGAATGAGGAGGTTCTTTAGACAAAGGCTCAGAACTACAGCTAATGAAAGGACAATAGTTTGCTCTCTAAAAATTTAACTTTTAGACCAGGATTAAAGTCCCCTTTAAAAAAGGAAGAAAAAGAACCCCCCTCCCCCCTTGCAATGATTAACTACTTAATTTCCAGATTTTATTTATTTATAAATTTAAATAACTTATAATTTAATTTCCAGATTTTGATATTTCATGGAGTTTTCTCTAAAAAATGCTCTGAGCAGCTGCATGTGATCTGCCAGATCCAGGAGGGAACTGCCAATACCATTGGGAAATCAGTCATGTGGCACTTTTTCCTAAAGCAGTGTGGGCACAACATTCACTTGAGGACACACACCAGGTGTCATAACTGCATCTTTCTGCAGGTAGTATTGGATATTCCCAGTGCTGGAAGGCAGCTAGGGATTCATTCAGCACTGCTGGAGCTCCAGAGGTGTTAACAGAGCTGGTTATTTGGTTTTCTGAGGCCCCAGTTTATAAATTAATTTTGTTTTATCTTGTATAGATTCTCTAATATAATACATAAAGTAGAATATTCATACATATTATAACGATCCTCCTCTTCCCTTCTTTCCTTTAGCAGGGAGATGTTTTCAAAGGCACTTAGAAGTTCTCCTAGAAAACACTTTCCTGCAGTTAGTTTCAACAGCTTAAACTACCTGATCCAGTTCTCTCTGTTAGCAAATAGACAGGAACAGCTTTCTCCCAGTTTCATCTCCTGCTGGCATTGAGAAAAGCACATTTTCTCCTTTGACCCCTCCTCACAGACTGTGACACCCGCGCCCAACATCATGTCGGTGACAGACACACCCAAATTTCTCTCCTGCAGTTAATCCTTGCAGTCAACCTCCTTTTTGGGCTGTTCCTCTGACACAAAGCCGGAGACCCCTGGGAGGTATCACACCCATCCTGACCCAGAGCCACGTGCCCTTGTAATCCAGGTGGACTCTGCCAGCACCCAGAGTAGTCGGCGATTATCAGCGGGCTCTGAGTCAATCCCGCAGGGATTCCACACAGTTACAAGTCCCCAGAAAATCCACATGCACTCCAGCTCACTCCACTTCCCTTCCTTCCCCCCAAAACCGTCGGGAAAAGGCAGGAAGGAGGAGCAGACTCACCACAGCAGCGCAGCCGGCTCCAAGCACCCCTTTCTCTCCAGGGCTGTCCCCAGCCGGTCGCGGCACAGGTGGAGCCGGCAAAACAAGGAGCTGCAGGCTGCGCTCAGCTTTCCTCTCCACAAGGGAGGTGAGTGCATCCCCTGTGAGGTCTCTCACAGCCGTGGTGGATCTTCAGGCCTTCTTCTTCTTCCGTCTCCCAGCGGCGGCCACCAAAACCCCACGGCGAGCCGCAGGCACCGTGGGGTTGTCACGCAACTTTGCCAGAATAAGAGGTTACATCACATACTCCTCCCCCGCCCTCTCTTGCCTCTCCCCACACGGTTTATCAGATTAGGGAACTGGAAAGAAGAGGGAAACGAATGCAGAAGATTCCTAGGATTCCACAGGAGTGAACCACTGACCTTTAGTGCCACGTTCGGGAGCCCGGCCCGGCCAAGTGGGAACCGGGCCAGCATTTCTTCTGCAGGTTTCTTCAGGACACGCCACAACAGATTTGCAGATAGTAAAAGACGAGGGATCATGGCTGGAAAGCAGTCTGCTTGGAGCACTCCTTCAGACCAGCACAAGGGGCTGACAGCAAGCCTTTTGTGTGCTCAAAACAGGTCCCGACCACGAAATGAGGGGGCAGAGAACAGTGGGAACCTACTCACTCACTCACTCACTCACTCACTCACTCACTCACTCACTCACTCACGGCAGGGAAAACTCAGCTGGAGTCATCCCTTCATATCCAGCGTGTGTCCCTGGGGGAGTCACATTTACTGTTTTTAATGACAGGAGAATATTTGGAGGGGTGTGAGAGAGATACCAAGTGATCTCCAGCAACTGCATCAAGGGAAAATGCAGAGAGCTGCAGTGATTCAGTCCCACGTGGGGGGACCTATGCAGAACCAGGACCCTGGACCCCCACCCTCCAAGAAACAGCCCAAAGCCAAGTGATGGGGTTCAGCTTGGTCACCTGGGGCCACCTGGTGTGTGGATACATCCTCTTCTTTTCCCAGTGGGCAGAGATTATTAGCAAACTCCAAATAAACTAGAGGGTAGCACCATTTCTCATACCACTGCATTGTGTCTGTCACCAGATCCATGACAAACCTTTTTGAAGGGCAAAGTACCAAAAATTAGCTTTTCAAAGCAGCTTTAGGAATTAGACAGATCATGTGCTGGGAGTTTTTCATTGAAAGACATCACGTGCTGATGCTGCTGGACAGCTACTGCGTTTCTATGATTTATGGAAACCATGGAAGAATTTAAACAAATATTTTTGGGAAAGGTGGTTTAGGATGAAGGTTTTGAATGTGGGGTGTCAGGGGGTTAGAAGGGCAATCCAGTTTAGAAGAGGGTTTGGCTGACCTTTGGTAGCATATTGGGTTTTTTGCTGACCCAGGGTCAGGGAGACACTTATTGTTGACTTTACAATTATAGTGAACTTTACAGTCATAGTGAACTTTACATACTTTTTTGTTGTTGTTGTTTTTGTTTCTTGCAGAGCTTCCTATAAAGACCTTTCCTTGAAGTTTTCTAATCGCTCATGAACAAGCAGGTTTCATTTCTATATTTTTGGTGCCCCAGTCCTAAAAAGGGTTTAATGATTTATCTGTGTGAATCAATGGAAGTGATAAATCAGACCAGTCCTTTCTATCTGTCACATGTAGATGGGACTATATTTTATTATATCCATCTGGTAGTTTAAGTAATATTTGTTGAGTTATTTATATTGATGCATAAGACTCAGAATTACAGACACAAAATTTCTCCATCAAATGTTTTCTACCCTGGTGGAAAAATAATCACCTGCAGTGAATTTTCACAAATTTCATTTGGGGCAAACTATTTCACTGTTCACATAAACTGGATTTTTTTTTTAATACCATGAGACATATTTTATTTTATTAAAACCTTCCCTTTTCCTGAAGTATTCCCAGTGGTGCTGTTGCAGATGTTCACTAGCATGGCTGGCAGATGGAGAGATGTCTTCAGCAATGTGGTACTTTTACACTCCAGGAATGGGCGTACATTTGATGAATGTCAGCACAACTGTGAGGGCAGCTCTGCAGGGACTGCACACAAAAGCCTCAAGGCTTTCACTTTCAGCAAGAACTCAGTAGAAAAATAACCCCCAACATTGCTCCTTCACTGAAATAGTATTAGGGGAGCTCTTAGTGCCAAAGTGAATTGGGTTTTTCATTCAGTGACTCGGCAAGAAAAAAGGTGATTGCAGGGACATGAATGACAGGCACAGTAATAAGGAACTCAGTTATGTAGAATGTGTGACAGCTCAGACAACTCCATCAGAGATTAAAAAATATATTAACCAGTGAAAAACCTGGCTGTCTCCAGCATCGTTTAGAGGTGATTGCCACAAAATCATTATCAATAGCAAGTACCAGCAGTAAAACAATCCTGAGGACTTCCAGACTGTGCAGCTTTTGCTCTTTGGTCCTATGATTGCTGTTGCTTCCAACCAGAGCTGTACTAAAAGCACAAATTACCAAAGGAGACCTCTTCTAATGCTTGAGAAAGGCAAGGAGCAGGGGGCCACTCTCATCTGGATACACAGGCTATGTCATGGTGCTGCTCTGAACCCCACAGCAGAGACTTGGCAGATTACAGAACCACAGAATGGTTTGGGTTGGAAGGGACCTTAAAGATCAGCCAGTTCCCCCCCCTGCCATGGGCAGGAACACCTTCCACTAGCCCAGGTTGCTCAGAGCCTCATCCAGCCTGGCCTTGGACACTGCCAGGGATGGGGCGCCACAGCTTCTCTGGGCAACCTGTGCCAGGGCCTCAGCACCCGCACAGGGAAGAATTCCTTCCTACTATCCAATCTAAACCTGCTCTCTGTCAGTGTGAAGCCATTCCCCCTTGTCCTGTCACTCCAGGCCCCTGTCAAGAGCCTCTCTCCATCTTCCTTGTGGGCTCTCTTCAGGTCCTGGAAGGCCACAATGAGGTCACCCCAAAGCCTTCTCTTCTCCAGGGAGAAGAACAAGATGATCTTTAAGGTCCCTTCCAACCCCAAACCATTCTGTGATTCTCTGATCCCTTCTGCATCAGAACACACCTTCAAGGGATATCACCAACCTGCTCAAATCAACAAAACACCAAATAATAGCAGCAGGAATTTCAAGCTGGGTCAAAGAATATCTAACCACTTAAGGCACCACAACTATAGCTACCAGCACACACTTAAAGATTTGATGTGGGCAGATACCTTCTCAAAACTTGCACATACTTGGCCCTTGGAACTCCTGAATGGCATCAAATTCACTTCCTATGCAATTCAAGTGGATCAAACTGCTCAAGTGTTTGATGCATGCAGATATTCAGATGTAGTGTTTTACATGCAGATAATAAAAAATACTGGTAACTTATGTATGGAACTGGCTTCAATGAGAGGTAAATATCAGAGCTGAGGACACCACAGAACAGGAAGGAAGGTGACAAACCCACAGATCTCTTACTCAGCTCATATCTACATCTGCACTCTTGCTAAACAAACTGCTTATGGGATAACACATTTACGAGTCAGGAGAAGCTCAAGGATCATATTGTCAACACTTCCAGCAGATGAAGCACTACCTTGCTCCTTGGCAAATGTGCTCCAGAGCAAGCTCTGAACTCCTGAAATGGTATCTTTATGAATATATTGCCAAGGGAGGTTCATGTCATCTCCCCTAATTCATGCTTTTTAACAACCACCTTAGCTCCCAATTGCTCGCAACAGAAATAAATGACAGCTGGTTTTATGAGTACTCTCTCAACAATGGGAAACACAGTAATAGATGTTTTCACAGCAATAGAATTTCACACAGAATAATAATTGAATGGCTGAGTGAGTTTTGCTAATAGGCAATTACCAGCTTATATATGTTTCTGGGGAAATAGAGTGGTTTCAGGTGACAATCAGCCACCACTAAAACACTCTGAAGACTTCACCAAACTTTCCAGTACATCTGGGTCTAGTCCACAAAGCTCTTGTGCATGAAAAAATCCAAACTCATAGCAAAAAGAAGCCCAGTGAAGCAGCTGAAGATGCTTCTGGCACAGGGATTCTGTTTCTTGATTGCCTCGCTTATGCACTATGCAACCAATTGCACAGACCTTGAAAGGTTTAGAAGAGATTACAGGAAGGGATGTTTGGCAGAGGTACTGAGCAGCCTGTCTCTGTGCATAGGACTGGGAGATTGCATCAACTCTCCTGTAAATTACGGCCTCAAACCCCAGTATTTTAATTTTACCAGCATAGATTTTTCAGTTTAATTAACCTGTGGGGGTCTCAGAAAAGTCATTCAGCCTCTCTGTGCCTCGGTTCTCAGAGCTGTGAAGGAGAAAAAAACCTTGTCTTCCAAGAGGAGTGTGGTGAAGGTGACCTGCAGTGAGTGGAGAGCCAAATCTGCCATGTTCCACCCATCTGGGCGCAAACTAGGGTACTTCTGGCTCTGGGGCTGCTGTCTTTGTGACCTTGGGCCGGTAATTTCAAGTGTGAACCATCTAATAAAAGCCCTAAATGTAGGTGTCTACACCTAACTAAGTTCTGCAAGGCTTAAGGGAGTTTTAAAGGCTGATCCAACTGTCCACACAGAGGAATGTGCTGACATTCAAGGTGCCCCAAGGTATCTCACCTGAGCTCCCATTGTTCTGGTAGACAAAGGACTCCTGCAAGCTCTGTGTTATATCTGTGAGATCCACGTGGGTATCAGAGCTATCTTAAGGCATCTTCATAGTGGCACTGGACATCTACCTAGGTACAGGCATCTGAATTGCGTCCTCTTTGCTTCTAGATCCACCTTTTGTCAGCCTTGCCTACTTACTTGATCAGTTCTTTGAGATAAGAACCTTCTCTCATGATGTGCTTTTGTGACCAAGCATCAGTCTTGGTTGTGGGAACCTGAAACAGCCCCGTCTCCAAAAATGCATTCCCAAGTAACTACTAGGCCTAGAGAACTCAGAAACCTTCAACTTTCATCTCAAAATCTGCTGTTTTTTCAGCATGTCTTGAATCAGTGTTATTTCAAAACTGCACTGTGACTGGCAAGGAGAAGGGACTTAATGCTGATCCCAAGCATCATCCAAAAACCTCCCAGAAATGAGCTCAAAATTATGCATTGATCAATTGGGTAATAACAACTCCTTACAAAAATAAAAACAAACAAACAAACAAACAAACAAAACCCAAATCTTAGGCATCATGGTAGCAACAAGGTTTTTATGCCAAGATGTAGGCATAAAAGGAGTGAGAAGCCAAAAGAAAGAGAAGGTGATGAGCCTTCATTTAGACATCCAAGGGATGCCAGGAATATTGTGCTAGTCCTAGAGCTCTACAAAGAACAAAGAACAAACTTGATTGTCCAATAGAAGCAGCCTGTGGATCTCCAATCCCAGACCTCATGGCATTTCCAATATGCTGGAGCCACTGGTAGAGCACAGATGGAATTCCTGCTATAATTAGTGCAGTACCCACGTAATGAAGTACAGTGCTGATGACTGCTGTCTCTTGTTTTCCCATCCAATCAAGGGAATATAGAATCTCCATGTACCTGTCTCTTGGTAATACTTGAATGTTTCAGTGCCTCTGAGAACTTCCCTCTTCCATTTCACTCCCACACAAACCCACCAACAGCACTGAGCTGAGAAATTAATTCTGATCAGCTGTTCCTATTGGAGGGAGAGCACATAATAGAACTTGCCACTGAACATCCACTGCCATTGGAGAAGGGATTATTTAGGGATTGTTTTTCCTTTTTTTTTTTTTTCCCTCTAGTTTCTGACATTCCTGCACTATGTGCACTCAGCTGATCAAACATACCAGTCATAACAGATGCTGCTTCAGAAGCTGAAGAGAGACATTAAATTGTGCACAAACGTTGTGCAAGCCACCTGCAAATGTCTGGAGTTCACACTGTAGGAAAGAGGATGCTCTTGTAATTGAAATGCTGCTGTTGAAAGAAAATAATATGTATTCTGTTTTTAAAATCAGATGCTCTGAATTACCACACCAACATCTGTCAGCCTCATGGGGATTCTGGAAGTCTAAGACAACTCTTCTTTTTTTTTTTTGTTTGCCTGGCAGATACCATATCATCCTTCCTCTGCAAAGATGTGTCTACCAAATTAAACTTACCTGGATCCCTCTGGGATGGTTCCATGCTTTCATCCCCTCCTCACAGAAATTAGTATGGCTCCTTTTCATCATCAAACCTTTCACCATAATTATGCCACCATAAAAATTGCTGACATGTGGTGGTCAACCAGACCATGATGTATCCCCAACTCTTTCCACTTCATTTTTATTCCAATTTTGCCTGCTCCCGCCTTTCTCCTGCCCATGCCTGCAAAGGACTGGATCGTGTCTAACATGCAGATTGCAGGCTCTGCAGAGTCTGATTCCCTGTGCAGTGACTACCAAAGTATTTATGGCAGCAATAAAAATTGAGGATGCAAAATCCTCTCCTCCTCTAATGATCTGGTACATCTGCTCCCAGTGATCTGGAAGCCAAATAGAGCAGATATTTATAGGAGCCAGAAAATGAGCAGTTCAACTTTCCAGCTTCCAATGGTGGATTTTGGAGCCAATAGGCAGCACAGAGTGTTCTGATCTCTGTCCTCTAAAGCAATTACTGCATGGAGAACAGCAGACACCTTCCTGAAATTGCCTTATATTTACAATAGCAAAAAAGATTCAGTTTTGTCATGGTCCATCCTGAATCTCTATGTGTGAAAGAGAAGATTTCTCCTTGAGTTAAAGTAACTCATGACAAAAGACAGTAACATTAAATCCTTACTGAGGCAACAAACTCCTCCACGCAGAAAAAAAATGGCAACATCTCCACTGGGCAGGACTTTGGCTGGATTTTATGTATTGCTCTCAAAGTGATGAACGCTCTGTCCAAGGCCAGGTTGTATGGGGCTCTGAGCAACCTGGTCTAGTAGAAGGTGTCCCTGCCCAAGGCAGGGGGGTGGAACTGGATGATCTTTAAGGTCCCTTCCAACCCAAACCGTTTTGGGAGTCTCTGAAAACAGCGTGAGTGATTCACTGGAGAAAAACTGCCATTCCCCCTCCATTTATTGCAGAAAAAGAATGTGGCTGGGACTCCTCCAGTTCAGATTCTTTGTGCATGTGGTGAATCAGTCAATAATAGAAGGGCCATACACAGTCAAACAGCTGCAGAGTTGCATCATAAAAGTGACGTGACTCTTTTGCAACTCCCCGAGGCGTTATGAGGTTTAATTTCTGTTTTATTCTTAGGGATCCTTACAGAAAGGCAATCTGTTCATGGCAAGAACTGTTAATATCATCGCTGCTGCTGGCAAGTACAGTCCTGGTAAAGGTGGCAACAAATGAGCCAGAGTAACACGCGCTAATTTCCTCTCCTCCTGCTTTCCATTTCCCTGCAACTGCATTATGTCCTAAGGAAAGTTAACCTGGCCTACAGGCACTGGTCTTGTCATAATGCCAGGCTATGGGCCAAATCCTGAGGGATGATGTGGGCTAGCTTAATGTACTTCAGTACACTTCATCCTTCCTTTTTGTCTTGACCACTCTGAGAAGTTTGGAACTGATCCATTTGGGATTGCACACACCGCTTTGGTTGGTGGGATAGTCCTTGTTGCCCTACAGTGCTTTGAGACACAACCTTCTACACACCAGTGTGAGAAGAACACAATGGTAGAGGATTCTCCTAGCTTGAAGGCTGTCGGAATCCAGGGCATCCCTCTGGCTGCCCTGGAAGGTCTGGAACCCTGGCAGGGGGTCAGAGACCCCTCTGCACAGAGCCCCGAGAGACACTGTCTCTGATCTCTGTCCATGGAAAAGAGTTTTCAGTCTTACAGGATGAATTACAAGTTTTGAATATTTGATATAAGTAGTAATTAGTGTGGCACAGGTACCAGTAGAATTTTAGGATTTTAGATAAGGGGTTCAAGGGGGCAAGATGGAGGAAATTGGGTGTTCCTTGTCCTTTTTCTCTTTCTTCATGCCCTCCATGTTTTACTGTGATGTTGGCACTGTTCTATTGGTTTAGACTGGGGACACACTTCAACATAGGTGAAAGATATTGGCACGTTATTGTAAATATAGCACACGTAGTTTTTAGTATATAATGTTTGTAACATCCCACTGAGGGGCAGAGCCCCGCACACCGTCCTGCAAGACAGACCTGGTGCAGGACAGTGAAAGAACTTTATAGATAAGAAAGAATAAACAACCTTGAAAACCAGCACAGGCGAATTTTGACTTCTTCTTTGGCTGCAGCGTTGAAAGACAGAGACTTTCTATAATCTCGGAATCATCTAAATATCACAGATTCCGACAGAAGGCAACAAACCACCCCTCTGAGAGGAAAACACTGATCTCTGCCATGGGAGACACGACGGCAGAGATCAGTGCAGTACAGAGCAGGCACTGACCTTGGAAAGAAAGCCTGGTTCTGAGTATGCAGGTCACACACTCCTGTCTCATCTGTTTGTTAAAAAAAATGGAGGGTGTACAATTTGTCTTATCTGTCTTACAGCAGATGAAGGAAGCCTTTTAATGACTTTCTGTCAGAAGGAGATTTAGACAATTAGAATGATATAATGACTCTGTCGCTAGCAAGGCCCAAACTAATGATATAAAGAAAGCAGACAGAGGAAAAAGGGGCCTTCTTTTGCAAAAAAAAGTCTACATGGCTCATGGGCTTCCTTAAGACTACAGAGATTGTGCACTGAAATTAGGATAATTTGCTGAGCCCCAGGCTAATAGTTCCATCTCTGTGCTAAGTAGGTAAGGAAGAAGATTTAGAGAGAGATTTGGAGGTTTCCTGCTGCCCCTTGGAAAATCATCTCCAAAGGCACGCATGTAGGACTCTGCTGAGTGCCAGCACAGGCTGCTTTGTGCAGTGCCAGAATTGCCCTCCACACAATTCACAACAGATCTCTCCCATCTGCTTACATAAGTATTCACGTCAGGATTTCACGGTCTCACCTGCCCAGCCTCTTCCCCAAGAGCAATGTCTCAGCCAAAAAACAGCTGCCAGCAGTAAGAGGTGATGAGAGAATGGCCTCATGTCACATCTGAGAGCTTGCAGTGGTATCCTGGGGAGCTGGTGACACTCCCTCAGCACTGTGGGAGGGGTGCAACAAGGTTTCCACCCCATGAATGGCAGTGATTTCTCATAGAGAGGACAGACCAGCTGTGGCCCTAAATTAATAGAATAACCCACCCCTCAGCACTATCAGGAAATCACTTCTGTTGGGGCCCTTATACCTCAGTTAAATGGATTATCAGAATATCCTGTAGCCCCCAGGCAAATATTCATTCTCTCTGAGCTACCTGGAAATCAGCCATAGATGCCAGGGCTCAGCTGTGGACTAGGGACTTACGCCAGTTGTTTTATTACCTGATTTTGGGTTTTTTTGACAAGTAGCCATGAGTCTTTAGCCATGTCTCAAGCATCACAGTCTTGTCTTCTGTACTTGGGAACATTTAACAGCTGCAAGAAATCTGTTTAAAAAGTTGATTTAGCAGTAGAATCATAGACTCTCTTGGATTCTAGGATCATTGAGTCCAGCTCCTGGCCCTGCACAGACATCCCAACAATCCCACCCTGTGCCTGAGAGCATTGTCCAAATGCTCCTGGACGTCTGGCAGCCTTGGGGCTGTGACCATTCCCTGGGGAGCCTGGTCAGTGCCCCACCACCCTCTGGGGGAAGAAACTTTCCCTGATATCCACCCTAACCCTCCCCTGACACAGCTCCAGCCATGCCCTGGGTCCTGTCCCTGGTCACATAGAGCAGAGATCAAGGCCTGCCCCATTTCTTCCTCTCCTGAGGAAGCTGCAGAACTGCTGTGAGCTCTCACTCAGGATGCTCTGCAACTGGACTGTTGTGCTGAATGAAAGATTTTTTTTTCACTGCGGATCATGAGAGGGAATGTTTGAGAAACATTGGCACTATTTGTACCAAAATGGTCCAACTCACACATCCCCTGGACAGGACTGGCAAGTGTAAATCATAGAATGGTTTGGGTTAGAAGGGAGCTTAAAGATCACCCAGCTCCAGCACCCCTGCCATGGGCAGGGACACCTTCTGCTAGACCAGGTCCCTTCCATAGATCCAAGAGAGGGCCTAAAGCCACTTAAGCCCATGATGATACATCTTAAAGGAATGCATTCACTGCCAAATATGATGTTCTGATTTGAATGCCACCCTCAACAGAATTT
This sequence comes from Ploceus nigricollis, assembly GCA_013399945.1. Lineage (NCBI taxonomy): Eukaryota > Metazoa > Chordata > Aves > Passeriformes > Ploceidae > Ploceus > Ploceus nigricollis. Next base: position 152,534 of record VXBC01000859.1, on the reverse strand, counting down.
TACTGTCTTCTGCCATCACTCCTTCCATGGTCTTTGTTCACACAGAGGTTTTGATGACCTTAAGCTTTCCTCCACAGCTCTTTAGTCCCCAGATATACAGCATTTCATTTGACCTCTTCTGAAGCCTTTCAAATTTGCCTGCTCCTCCACCAAAATGCAGTGATCAGTGACCAAACCCCATTTTCCAATAAAAAAGACTTAAGGGGGAAAAAACCTTCAATCACTTCTGACACTTCTCACTTTTTTTTTTTTTACACATAGTACTGCTCTCCACAGTGTTAACTCCATTAAAAATGTAGTAAAATGCTGAGAATTTTGAGAAGTATAAGTTTGCATCATATTTATCTCAGAAATGAAGAGTTTGAGAGTATTATTAGTAATCTTAGTGAAAAATTGTAATTAAAAAAACAAAATAAAACAATAAACCAGAAAACCAAATCACCAAACAACCCTGTGGGAATTGCTTAGTCACTGCCTTGTACTTTGTGCAAAATAAATAAATTTGTGCTGAGTAAATCAAACATTAAATGCTGTGAGATCAGCCCTGGCAGGAGGATGGATATGCTCCTTTTGCAAGGGCTGAAAGGAGGATGCTCCTGGACAACTCTCACCTGAATCTGGCAGGGAGGTGATAGCAGCCAGGCTTTGAGATGGACTGGCAGAGTCCTGTGCCCACTCAGACCTCACAGGAAAAGGGCTGGTAAGGCTGGAGCCTAGGCAGGTGTGGTGTGGCATGGTTGTAACCTGCCAGACTCACAGCATTCTACCTCTTTTGCCTACTGCAATTAATTAATTAATTGAGCAAGACTAGAGCTATGCACCATGTGCTTTTCTCTTTTTTTTTAAACCTGGTTTACTTTCTCTTTTTTTTTTTTCAGATTAACAGAGAATTGCCACTGACATCTCTGACCTCTGCTGAATTTCCATTTCCCTCAGATGAGCAAACTACAAGGCCAAATCTATAAACAGAAAGCATTATGTAATTTATTAAGACTGGAATTGAGTACCATCAGGAACTGTTACAGTTAAGATGGATCCTAAGCTAGATTTTTTTTTTTATTTCTACCACTAGAGGCCTGTAATGTGCTGCACATTTGGAAAAATCCACATTATGTCAGTGTCATGAGAGTACTGTGAGTACAAATCTGCACCATGATTGTAAAGAAGTTTCTACATATTTAATTTCAGCTTCTGAAGACAACTTTCTGCCAATGGCAGACCAAGTTCAAATAAGCAACTTTTCAGCAGTTTAATAAAAGAAAACACTTAATAAGCAAATAATTAAATATTTATGAATATGAGCAACTTTCCTCAGCTCTCTTTAAAACCCGTGGACTGATCTCTTGTGTAACATTGCTTAGATTGGGATTCACTGAACAGATACCCAGCCAGCTGGTTTCAAGTTAGAAATAAATAGAAATTCAGGAATAAATATTCACACCTAGTGTGTTTGTGCATTTGTTTTGATAGTATAGCACATCTGACATCTTCACCTATGCATGAAGGCTTAATGCTATTAGAGAAATACTTTTTTATTCTAAAGTAGTCATAAGAGATGGGTATTTTCAAAACAATAGTACTGTTCATATCGTGTTGGGGGGGTTGTTTTCATTTGGTTATCTTTCATGTTGATTTGGCCACCTGATCACTCTGCTTTGCTCTGATAGGCAAATTTTCTGCTCGCATAGAGACAACTTTTCTCTATCTCAGGCTAAGCCCTGAAATCTGTCTGTAAGTGAATTTCTGTGGGTAACAGAAAGCTGAGCACTCAGACTGATGGTTTTCTATTCCTGACATGCCCCTAGTCCATGTCTAATAATTACTCTCTTACAAGCTGGCCATCGGTCCATGGGCAGAGCCACTGACATTTCACAATATTCATTTCAGAGCTGCTGCTTCATCCTGAAGATCACATTTCTTCACAAGTCACTCTCACTGGAGATGTTTGCAGAGGAAGGCAAGAGATGGCAGCAGAAATTGCTTCCTGGAATAAGATTCATCTCACCTAAGTTTACCCACCTGAAAGTTAGATGTCTTCAGCAAACCCACAGACCGTGGAGACAAACCAGTGTTACTGGGAGGTGAGTCATGGAGCCTGTCAGCTCTGCCATGAATCACCAGTTAGCAGTGCTCTGGTTTTGTACTGACAAAATAAAGCACCCAGAAGAGCCCAGACAATTAACTGAGACTTTATGCCTGAGTGTCATTGTTCAAATAAGGGGAAATACCCCTTTTGCTGCCCCCAGTGCTGGGTATCGATGGCAGTACTGGCAATATGCAGCTGTGAAGCTCTCAGCTGAGGGCTCTGGGAGGTAATTTCTCTGTGTGGGACATCAAGCAAGCAAAGTCGAGTGTAAAGAACTGGAGATGCTTTGATTTGCTGGTGCTGCCTCCCCCAGTGCTGTGAGTGCTAATTGACTACATAAAACATGAGGGAGTCAGACTTACCCAGAGCCCCGTGGCCAGTCCTGTGCCAGCCACTGATGGCACAGGGCTGTGACATCCCCACAGGAGGTGCTGTGCTTTCCTGCCCTGACCTTCCCACGCTGGGGCACTGCCACCGTCCTTCTCTGAGCCCAGATCCGGGGGTCACTGCAAAGCCTGAGCACAGCAAGGCAGTGAAAAAGCGAGGGGAGGAGGCATTTTGGAGGTGGAAGCGCTTCCCTTGCCACCCAAGCCAAAGCCTGGAGGTGACTCATCCTCCTCTGCACCCACTTTCGCACAGCTCCTTCACACGCTGTTCTTCCCTTCCTTCCCCTTCCTCTCCCTCCCCGTAGAGGTGATCCAAAAAGTCCTTCTTTCCCCAGAAACTGATCCTTTTTTTGCTTGGTCACTGGTGTATCCACCCCTGGTTTTATGCATTGCTTCAGGCACTGCATGAGTTATTGCAGAACAGGGCAGCAAATCTGACACACTTGGTGGAATAAGCATTCCAAGTCAGGGGCTCAGCAGATATAAACTGATGTGGCTCCAGAGAAAATATGACCCTCAGTCCTCGCTTTGTCTCTTGGGACAGCAAATGCAAAATGCCCCTGGTGAAGACTTGGAAAGCAGACTGGTTTAAACTGGGCACAGCTTTGCTGATTCTTAAAACTGCTGCTTCTAATTCCCACCAGCATGGGAATGTTCGATAACAGCCTTATTGTGCGCTTCAGCACCCAGCAAAGCCCATCTTCCCACACACTGCAAGGAGGTGTCTGCTAAAATTAAACGTCATTCTCGCTGGCATTGTAACACGCTGAATTTTCCTGCTGAAATGTGGCATGTGGAAGAGCTGATAAACAAATCCTCTGGGCTGAGACTTCAAACAGGGGAAGGCAGTAAAGCAGAATTATGCTGCCTCTCCCCAGATGTAAAATTGGGGCTGTAACTCTCTGGAACAGAGACCATCCCAGCCTTGGTGTCCCTGGCACACTCATCCTAACAAAACAGAAGTGCCAGAGGACTCGGTGACCCTGGGAAGCTGATCAGCTTCTCCCTCCAGAAAACTCTTACCATGGGAAGCCAGCATTCCCTCCCTGGGGTTGTTAAAGGATACACACACCCCTGGAGTCATCAGGGAAGGCTTCCCTCCTCTTTCTCAAGGCTACATCAGTAGGCTGATGCAAACATTTCAAAAAACTACATGGGAAGTACAGAAGCATCCATCTTATCCTAAAACAAGTCCTTCAGCCTGGCTGAGGCTGCCCTTGAGGCAAACAGCTTAGCTTTGCACACAGAGACAGGCTCCCGCAGCTGCCCTGAGCAGGTGTGGTTGGTCTGACATCAGGGGACACCAGCTGAGGCTCAGGTCAGGCCTTTCTCCTGGGCCCATATATTTCGCAGGACACCGGGACCGTACAGCTGCACTTGAAGCAGTCACTCAATTCCTGTATTTAATAAAAAGCAAAAATGAGCCTTCTGGCAATGGAGGCGGAACACCTCAACGTGACTCCATTGCAAATTGTCCTCCTCTCTCAAAAAAACTGGGGAACCATCTGAAAAAAGGGAGGTGATAACAATCCAGCAACCAGGGCCGGGGATGAGATCCACCACCCAAATTTCATTTTCAGCACCAACTCTCCAATGAGCAGCTTGCTTTAGCCCTTCTGGAAAATCCTTACCTTCCCATGCAAGATGGATATTCACACCAATATCCTTTAGACAAGCTCAGACCACCACAGAAATATAGACAGTATCAGCTTCTCTGGTCCTGTTACACCTTCTTTGAGAGGGAAGGTGTTCCTCCTGTCTCACTGGAGACTGCAAGCGTAAGCATTTGTGCTCTGGAGACTTCCCCTCATTCCTCAGTCTCTGTACAACACACCAAGAATTTAACATTGAGTTTATAAGTGGCTTCTAAGTTAGGATTTTAACACAGATGATAAGAACACCTGCACTCACAGAATCACAGAATCTCAGGATGGCTCAGGCTGGTCCCCACAGTGGGTCACCGGTCCCAGCTCCCTACTCCAGCAGGGCCGTCCCAGAGCGCAGAGCACAGGATTCTGTCCAGCTGGTTCTGGAATATCCCCAGTGAGGAGACTCCACACCCTCTCTGGACAATCTGTTCAGTGCCCAGCACTGCCCAGGGAAGAAGTTCTGCCTCCTGTCCAGGTGGAGCCTCCTGGGATCAGTTCCTGCCCGTTCCTCTGGTGCCATTGCTGGGCCCCCTGGAGCAGAGCCTGGGCCCTGCTCAGAGCCCTCCCTGCAGACAGGGACACCCAGGGCTGAGGTGTGGGTTGGAAAGGGCCTTAAAGATCATCCAGTTCCAACCCTCTGCCATGGGCAGGGACACATTCCACTAGCCCAGGTTGCTCCAAACCCCATCCAGCCTGGCCTGGAACACTGCCAGGGATGGGGCAGCCACAGCTTCTCTAGGCAACCTGTGCCAGGGCCTCAGCACCCGCACAGGGAAGAATTCCTTCCTACTATCCAATCTAAACCTGCTCTCTGTCAGTGTGAAGCCATTGCCCCTTGTCCTGTCACTCCAGGCCCTTGTCAAGAGTCTCTCTCCATCTTTCCTGTGGGCTCCCTTCAGGCACTGCAAAGCCACAATGAGGTCACCCCAAAGCCTTCTCTTCTCCAGGCTGAACAATCCCAATTCCTTCAGCCTTTCCTCCCAGCAGAGCTGCTCCATCCCTCTGATCCCCCCCTTGGTGTCCCTGCTCTGGCTTGGCTCCAGCAGCTCCCTGTCCTTCCTGTGCTGGGCCCAGGGCTGGAGGCAGCCCTGCAGCGGGGGCTGAGCAGAGCAGGGCAGAGGGGCAGAATCCCATCCCTTGATCTGCTGGAGTCCATGCAATAAAACATATGGACACTGGAAAAAATGCCAAGCTTCTTTTCTCCCCTTCATTTCAATTTCTTAGCTTATGGATATAAGTAAGAGACAACTCTCCTCAAGCTGATGGAAGTTCTGCTACTACCAGCATTCTGTTCAGCACACACACTCAAATGGGGTACAGCTACTGAACACATAAAACAGAGATGCCCTGCATGCAAACACCGCTTCTGTCTTTTCTGGAAGTGGAAGCCTGCACAGGGAAGGGATGGCACTCCCGTCACAGTGGCACCCTTCCTGTTCCCATCCTGGAACAGGGTGGGAAGCAGAGACTGAGCATCCCACTCCCAGCCCACACAGAAATGTCACTGAGGCAAAAGGCTTGGATGCAGGAGAAGGGGAAGGCATGGAGAAAGGCAAGTTCCTTTTGGCTTTCAAAACTAAACACGAGATTTAGAGCTCATGAGCAGCTCATGCATTTGGTTTGAGCCAGGTTCAAGGCTGGCAGGTGCTGGGCCAGCAGCCTCTGCAGTGCTGTCAATGCCTTTCACTGCTGATCTGCAGTTCCTTAACATCTTGGCATGTGGGGACTGCTCTGGCATCCACCTCACTTGAAATCTGCTGCCCACGGCCTCAGGGAACAGCCATGTCCTTTGGGACCCTCATTCCCTCTTTTTCCCCTATTCACAGAGAAGACAATGACTGCAAGAATAGAATGGAATAGAACAGAATAGAACAAAATATTTCAGTTGGAAGGGACCCACAATATTTATTTACATCCACTCCAACAGCTGGAAGGTTAAGGACATTGTCCAAATGCCTCTCAAACCCTGATGGACCTGGGACATTGACCACCTCTTCAGGAAGCCTGGTCCAGTGTCTCACCCCTCTCTTGGTAAAGAAATGCTTCCCAACGTCCAGTCTAAATATCACACAGGGCAGGGGATTTTCTGCTACTGCAGAGACAGAGAACTTGGGAAAAGGAAGGATAAATGTCCCCAGAAACCCTTCTCTGAAAAACGGACTTGGATATTTAAGCTACAGCTGCTGTTGTGCCATCATTCATGCTGATATTTGTTGTTGTGATCAACTATTAAATTCAGGTAAGGAAACTCTCAAGTAAAGGCTTAATGAAAGCCAGTAATATTTCATATTTCCTTTCTTTTTTTCCTATGTGCATATTTGAGGGGGAGATGGCATAGAAATGACTGCTTTCTTTCTTTTCAACCCTTTTACCAATCTAGGATTTCTGCCATTTGGCTAAGTTGACTTAGAATTCTTTTCTATAGTAATTAGGATTTATCTGAAGCTGCTCTAGTGAGCTAGGCATGAGGATCTAGAAATGAAAGACTGGTTGTTACTGTGAAAGCTGTTATTACTTCAGTATCTGAGCCTGATTGTGCTGGCCCTCAATTTCTTGAGAGAAATGACGGTAAATGACATCCAGTCCTCATGGATTTCTGACTATCAGTGTCTGGGAAGAGACCTGATGCACTTACAAACTAAAATAAAGTCTGTCCCTCCCCCAAAATAATAAACCTCCCAAAATACTGGACACCAAGACCTTCTGGGACTCCCATGCATTTGTAGAGGATGTGTGTATGCTGAGAGGGAATCCTGTCTGTTGTTGCCATCTCGAATGCACAGGAAGCATTTCTTTTGTGGGTATGAATCCTTCTGTTGCAATTCTCCACACATAGGAGGTGGCAGGATTTCCTCTAAGAAGAAATGAAAGTCCTTGCATGCCCCCACACTGATCTATCCTTCAGGATTCCCGTAAGGACTTGGAGCAGCTTATTTGTCATTTGTTAATCAAACTCAAGGGGATTTTTAACGTGAAAAAAGTCCTTTGAATGAGACAGTCGAGTGCATCCAGTGAGGGCTGCTCTAAGATGCAGATTGGCAGTCAGTACAGCTGATATTTGGTCCCAGAACTTTGCCAAAGACTGGTAACTTTTTTTTAGCATTTTTTGNGCCACAGAGCTCAGAGCAAGAGACTCACCAATATTTATGACTCCAGGGTCAGCACTGCTAATTGAATTAATTGAGGCTGTGCTGATTTGCACCGTCAGAGAACATGACCCCAAAACGTTGCATTTAAATTCATTTTCCCCATGTTTCCAGAGTTCTAATGAGAGACAAACTGCCTCCCCCTCAGGAGTCATAGGGTAGGGTGGTATATAAAACAAGAGCTTTTTAACTCTCCCTGTACCATTAGGGACAGGGAATGAGGAGAGAATACAGATGGACTGAGTGTGTTTGTCAAGGAGGAGCAGGAAGGGGATGGAGATCTGCTGATGCTGACAGTATTTCCATGATCTCCAGATCTCCCCTGAAGCATCCCACTGATCCCACCCCTACCAAGGCACCCCTTCATCCAAATGGAGCACTTTGGGACCCTGCTGTGGTTTCTGTGTCAGAGCAGAAGTCACACACCAGTACTGCTGTATCAAGCGGGGATCCTCCTTGCTGTGCATCTCTCCAGGACCCAACCCAGCAACTCTGACAGTTTGTCCCTAGAGACTGATCACCTCTTGCCATGCTTCAGACACAGAACCTCCTGGCCATCCCACTTCTGCAGGGGATTGCTTGCTGGCTGCCCATTCCTCCAACTGCTCTGCATCAAACCCAATTAATGCCATGCACAGAGCCCTGTAACCCAGGTGAACTCTGGCTCACCCTGCTACTGCTATCTGCTTACACCTCAGCTGTCTCCTCCAAATGATGGCTGCTGACCTGGTAATTTAAGCCTGGTCTCCCTTCACATGATTATATCATTCCTAGAAGCTGCAGTTGGCTTTGTAATGGAGCAGGTACTCTGTGCAGGTCCAAGGGCACTTTCTAGGATGCTGTGGTGATCCTCACAAATTCCCCTGTACTCCAGGTATCATCTGATGCATCACCAGATGTCACTTGGCTTGGATGCAGAGTGCTGTGCACACCATGAGTTTTCCAAGTTCCCATACCAATAAACCACTTGCTCATTCCCCTTGCTGGCTGTTGTTCATGAGAAGCATGAAAACTGCAAGCCACAATTATAAGCAATTATAAGCACCTGTCCTTATATGATTCCCATGAAAAGAGCATGGGAGAACTTCCCTTCTCATGGCAGAGGGGTTGGGACAAAATGATCTTTAATGTCTCTTCCAGCCCAAACCATTCCATGAGCTTTGTGATCTTTGGGGCAAAACCTTAAGGGCACAGGAAAGTGCTGTCTCCTCCTATGCAGAAATTGAGGTGCAGGACACCTTTCCCTTTTCAGGAGGAGATGGAAGTTTGTGGAGCTGGAGATATGTAATGGACAAGGGATTTTCCACCCCTCAGTCCCTGGAATGAGCTCTGCTGAGAGAGGCCAACTTGAACTGCTGCCTGAATGCTGCAGAAACAAACTGGCCAAGCTGGCAGCTGCTGAACCATTGGTAGTCACACTCCAAAAATGGCCGTCAGCTGCCACTTTGACAGGAATCCAGCATTGTTTGGTGGCATTTACCTTAGGGGACAGATATTTCTCTGCATCAGGGAGAGTAATTTAAGCTTTCAGAACTGTGTCTATATGTTTATTGCTTTTTTTTGCATTCAAGAATTATTCCTGTCACAGCTCAGACTCTGACTCAACTTAATTAGCATTGGAAAGGTCACCTCACAGAAACTTAGATAGATGAAGGACAGGAAGTCATACACCATTTCCTTCCCTTCCCTGCTCCAGAAGGGAATGTCTAAACATTTCTATGCTTGTGCCTGGCTCTGGTCCTGTGCAGGGCCAGGATTTGGACTTGACGGCCCTTATGGGTCCCTTCTAACTCAGGATATTCCAAGATTCTGTGAGATGACATTATATTAGCTATGACTGTTCAATTTTACCTTTATCTGTAGCCAGCAGAGAAACCTTCCAAAACAGTCCTTCTTCTCTTTTTCTATGGTGATTAAATATGTTTGAAAAAGAGTGGAAACCACTGAATTAGCTGGGAATGCTGGCCCTCAGGCAGTGTGCTCCTGGACATATCAAATTTAGTAATGTATATTTAATAGCATGTCATTAAGATTATGTTGAGTTGGTTTCACCCTCATAAATCACACATCTCACTGCATGACCCAACTGGATTGTTCCAGTTTTGTTTCAATAATATTTAAGGGACTAGGCCAAGTTAACAGGCTAATTTTCATGCACTTCATGCCTACAAGTACAGCTTTGCCTGATATTTCTATGTCTCACCCAGCAGCTCCCGGATTCTTTACAAGATAGCAAAAGTGAGGTAACTATAATCCATTGTTATCTGTGTTTCTGCTAACAGTAAAAATCATCATGGATTTGCTGTCTATAGAGCACCTGACCATCCTTCCTGGAACAAAGATGCTGCAGAAGTGTTCCACCTCATTATTCAAGGATTTAGTCCAGCATTAAAAACTAACTTCTAGCTGGGAAAACTCACTCTTAATATTCAATCTAAACCTGCTCTCTGTCAGTGTGAAGCCATTCCCCTTTGTCCTGTCACTCCAGGCCCTTGTCAATAGTCTCTTCATCTTTCCTGTGGGCTCCCTTCAGGTGCTGGAAGGCTGCAAGTTGTGTGGATGTTGACGGCCACAAAAGGACAGCAGGAGAGAACCAGACATGTAATTTTGCAGGCACAGCCTCAAGCCACTGTTTTCCAGACTGTGACATGATAGCTAGTGAATGCAACAGTCCTCCAGGATCCTGGCTCTGGAAAACTGGAGCTGACCCTCACTGTTTGGTCCAGCATGCCAAGGCTCACACAGTCACATTTTTCACTCCCCGCTTTGCCTAGAAACCAGGGTTTCCTAATGGCCTGAGCAACACATTGCAGTTTCTGCCCTTTGTTCCCTACAGGGACTGGTGTTAATCTGGTGGTTCTCTGCTAGTGCCTGTCCTCTGCCTTAAGGATAAACTCAATGCACATTTCAAGAATTGCTCATGCAGTACAAGTTATTCCAGCAGATTATAACACGAGAGAGGAACCACTGAGAGCAGTACAAAGCCGGTGGGAGGCAGTGCTTGGAGAAAGCCCAGGACCAGAGCAGCAGACCCAGGAAGAAGAAAGCTGCAGACAGCCCAGAGAGCAGAGCCAGAGGCAGTCTGTGTGTGGCAGCATCGTGCATCTCCACAGGAACTGTGTGACGGGGTCAGGGGTCAGTGACTGACATCTGAGACACAGCAGAGCAGTGCTTGGAAGCACAGGGCCTCTCTTCTCTGCACTGGCTTTCCTTCACTGCCTCATCTCATGATCATGGTTACATCCAGAAGCTACCAGCACCATCTACCCCAAAACCACCATTTTTGTACCTGTTTCCAGCAGCACTCCCCTGGATTTCAGCAAGACTGCTGAAAGGAGGAAGAAAACCACTGGAAATGATTGTCCTTGGTGGTCTGGGGGTGCAGCTTATCCTGTGTGTAAGCACAGCCACTTTGTACTGACAGCAATTCACGGTTCCCCTGGGGCTAAACCCCCTCTCAGTGTCTGCTGAGCTGGTGCTCACCTATAGCCCAGGATCGGAGGGAGGTGTGGAGGTGGTGACACACACTTGGAGGCAATTCCAGTCACACAAATCCAAAAGAAAATTCACAGAGGAGCCACCTGATGCAGAGCAATCACTGCAAATGCCACCTCCCTGCCATCATGGAGTATGTTCAAAGCATGGGGGTTTCCACAGGTCAGGGACACAGCAGCAAAAACAAGGCAAAGATAATCTGCTGGATATTAGTGGAAGGATATGAGTAATAAAAGGTCAGCTAGTTCAGGAGAAGCCCCTTTGATGTTTCAGATCTGCCTGACATCTGAGAAGTCTGCTGCCTTCCAGCGCTGGCAGCAGGAGCTACTGTTTTTCTCAGGCTCTTTTCTCCATGCCTGTGGCAAGCAAAGCAAGGACATATTCAGCACTGCCTGGTTTGGAAATGCTGTTTTTTGGGATGAGGGAACTCCAAGTCCTTACAGGATTACTGCTAGGGAGACATGTTGTAAAAAGAAAAGGCTCAGAGTTCATTTCCATTCCTGTTCCCATGTTGCCCAGCCACGATGTCCCCTTCCTTAGGTTTGGCCTAGGGCTGGCATCCAAGAACGCAGATTCAAAACAGGCTTCTACTGCCCTGCCTCCCTAGTTCTTCTTTCACCCCACAGCAATTACCAATTCCCAGCCCTGCTAAGGGAGTGAAAAGCCAGAGGGCTTTTGCTGGAGGCTGCATGTGGCTTCAAATTGGAAGAGTGTAGGTTTAGATTGGGTATCAGGAAGAAATTCTTCCCTGTGAGGGTGGTGAGGCCCCGGCACGGGTTGCCCAGAGAAGCTGTGGCTGCCCCATCCCTGGAGGTGTCCGAGGCCTGGCTGGATGGGGCTCTGAGCAAGCTGGGATAATGGAAGGCTCATGGCAGGGGCTGGAATGAGATGATCTTGAAGGTCCCTTCCAACCCAGGCCATTCTAGGATTCCATGATGATTCTCTGTGGATCATAACTGGGAAACAAAGGGTGGCAGCCAGCTCAGGACCCGTGTCCTTCAGATGGGAGGTCAGGAGCAACACTTTCCAGTCCTGCTTTTTGGACCTGCAGCACAGCTTTACTGTTGCTAAGCAAGTCAAAACTCTAGCTTCAAGAAGTCAGGGCCACAGCTAAGCCAGCAACCTGAAACCTGACCTGGATTTATTCTGTGAGCATGTTTTCCTATGCTCAGGGTATGACTGTGCTTGGATGTGGGGATGGCACACAGATCTGATTGCACAGTTAATCCTTCATTACAAAGGTACTTGCTGCCTTCTCAGCTGGGAGGAGGGAGGGAGACAGACAGATGAAGCCGTGACATTTTGTCTGCACAGAACTAGAGACCTGGACTTCTCCAGAGAGAAAATGCTGCTGGATACTGCCAAAAAAAGGACTTTGCTGTGCTCAGGTTTCCCTGACTTAGGTCTGTTTGGGGATACAGAGATGGAGCTGCTGCTACAAAATGTCTCCTACCCACAGAGCTCTTGGTAACATTTTCCTCATGGTTCCCAAGCTCCTCTGTCTCCACAGAGAACAAAAGAACATTCCCATTGCCTTTGCAACACAAATGCATCCTCACCTCAGCCAGCTGCATCAATCCCGAGCCTTTTGTAAATCCTTTTTGAGGAGCTCCGCTTTGAGCTCCAGTGGCTCGCTCCTGCAGGCAGAGCTCTCCCGGGCTGGGACCGCATCGCGGCTCGGCTCAGCTCAGGTCACTCCGTGCGCAGCACCAGCATCTGCAAAGTCATCGAGCCTTGGCTGCAGAGTGCTGTGCCGAGCTGGAGCCCAGCTCCGCGGGCACTGCGCATTCCTGCCGGCAGGAACAGGCTCAGGGAGCACGGGCAGCCTCGCCGTGACCTTGCAAAGTCCGCCAGAGAGGAGAGGGGCAGAGGAGCCCAGGCTCTCCCGGAGCGGGGCACAACCTGTCACAGCATCCATTCTAAATTTCCTCTCGCTCTGCCCCCTCTTTCTCCTCGTCTCTGGTGGAGGACAGGAGAGGTTGCTGGATCACCTGGTCGTGTCCAGCTGTCGTCATGCCCCTGATGACTGCGGCGTAATTATAGGAAGTTGCCTTGGCCCAGCTCCAGAAGCCAAGGACTCAGGTCTGGTATCCAATCATTTATTTCCCCCACAACTCAGGAGCACTCAGCCTCTGCAACTCCAAACAGCTCTAGGTTGCTCAGACTACTGGACCAGTTCTTTAGAGATGACTGTTCTTGGTTTTTAAGAAACAACTTCACCTTCTAGGATATTTCAGGTAGAAACTTCTGAGCAGAGCCACTGTGGCAAAATAATGAGCACACAATCCTGAAAAACGAGCTGCGGTGATGTTTTATACAACCAAAAAGGAAGGGAGGAGAAGAAGAAAACAGTAATAATGTCTGGATGCACCCACAGTGTCACTATTGCACTGGCAATTATGCCAAGCCTGTAGATTTTTTTAAAACATCAAGAAGAGAACAGGTTCTTTAATATCACATTTTAATATCACATATCTTTAATCTCACATTTCACACAATGGCTGTGAAATGTGATACACATTTCACACACCTGTAACCCACACCTCTTGTGCTATGATGCTCTCATGTTTACATAAGACAGAGGGATGAAAATCTCTGAAGTGATAGCTGCAAGAGAAGAGATTACTTTCCCCCTTATTCCACCACAGAGGAACCTGTGTTGGAATCTGCTAAACTGGAAACAGCTTCCACTTGAGCAATGCTGCTCTTACAGGCACCAGTCAGGTCAGAGCTGATTCCTTGCTCTGAGAAAGAGACAGAAGGCTCCACATCAGCGAGCTGCACACTCCCCACAGCTGGCAAAGGAATGAGGAGCTCAGGGGGTCCATGACAGCTTTTGACAAAAGAGCTGGAGAATGCCACACCTGCTGTGAGCACAGACACCGCTCCTGCTGCAGGAAGTGGAACACTAGGGTAGGCTTTCTAGGGACACAAGGATTAGCCAGGACAGACAAAAATGGCAATAACAGAAAATGAAATACAAGGCATTCCTTGCAAATTTAATTCTCCTCATAGTGATGCATGTTCTTTCCATTTGCCAGGCTGGCGCTGTCACCAAGGTCAATGCAAATGTGCTGTCAGCTGCAGGAAACTGGTGGCAAACTGAGCATTTCTGAATGTCCCCAGGATTTCTGATGGCCTCTGCAAAATCACACTGGGCTTCATTCTCTTGTCACAAGTCCCACTTGTACAACTAAATAAATTTTTTTTCCATTTAGGGAAGAGAAGATATCTCCATTAATCTGATTATCTTATCCCAACTCCCAACTAACAGAAGCTCTCCCATACCTGTCTTAGCATGTATGTCTCCATACATACGTGCTAAGACAGAGAGTTTGCTGGAATTTTAGAAGGGATAAGAACATCACTTCACTGGTTCTCCTCTCCTAAAAGCACCCCAGCAGCTGAGATTATTTCTTCCCTGCAGTCCAACTCTCACTCTAAATGGCAGAGCTGGTCCAGCCAGAGCAGTACCTATTCTCCATCAGTGATGTGCCAAAAGCTGTGCAGACAGCTGTGGAACAAAAAAAAAAAGTTCCAGAAGAGAACACTGGTAAAATATCACTTCTGAGACTCATAAATTCTGTGAAATGTAAGAACATTGCTATTGCATCATCTGCCAGCACCGTGGCACTGCAGAAATCCTCCTCTCTGTAGAGAATGGGTGGGCTCCACCATCTGTCTCCTGAGCACTGCAGAGAGCACAACAACTCCCTCTGCACATGCTCTGGCACGCAGCAGCAGTGAGTGATGTCCCCAGCTCTGGCTCTGAGTGGGCAGATGCGAGCAAATAGGATTTATCAATTCATCACTGTGTTGCTTTTAGTTTTGCCTTGGTACAACTGCACTGAATTCCACCAAGCTAAGCTAAAGTAATACCTCAGGGAACCTGCTCCTCCTTCCCCCACCTACACTCACACATGCCCCACTCCAACCACAGCTTTCACCCCATGGACAGGTGGGTTTGGGAAGAAAACTCTTTTAAGAATGAAGTGCTGGCAGAGCAGACAGCTTGAGGAAAGTTTCTTTCTCAGTGAAGCCACCTCTGAAATGGACTGGGGAACCAGAGCATCAAAGACCAGCGATAACACTCAGTACCTTGAGAATGATTTTTATTCCCAATACTCATTTCATCTCCTAGCAGAGGACAGGAACTGTCACTTGTAGTTATTGAATGGGGCAAGCATGGCAAACAACAGGATCCATGTTCCCCATCTCCCAGACAGGCTGTTCCATTGCTTTATGGACCCTGTAATTATTTCTGAAATCCAGCATTCAGCCGGGTCAAAGGAGATGAGACTTGGCCACCAGGTCATCTTCTCTCCATCAAACCCCTCCCAATGTAATGTGAGTGGAGGATGTCAGAGATGTCACATCTACCAAGGCTGCCGACTTTTCTCTTAGCAACCCTGACAGTTGCCAGGAAACGATGCCTTGCTGTTACTACGGTGACACAGGGGACCAAAGCCACATGCCACACAACACCCACCTGCCAGGAAAGGGGAGAAATGCTCACCCTGGCTCTCCCATCACTTCACAGGTGAGGAAAGCCTCCACTCAAGCCACACAAATTCCAGCAGTGTAAATCAGGAGCAGGGTTCCTGCCCCCTCTGGTCTAGAAAGGGCTTTGGACACCTGTCCAGGTCACCAACAGGTTTGGTATTGCACTGCTTCCTGCCAGTACCCAGAGGGACTTACTGAGGCGTGACATGAGTCCTAAGGGAAGGTCTCAAAGGTGGTAGAGATATGTCAAATGATTCAGAAACACCATTACCAAAACCCACCACACAGAAAAGGGAAGAAAAGCCCCATTCTTTGTCTCACTGGATGACACCACCGCCTATTCTACAAGGAGCAAGAACAGGGAGAGGCATTTTTTTTCTTTTTTGCTGTGTACTTGGCACACTTCAGATCTCAAACAGTGCCACATAAAGCAGCAGGCCTGTGTAAGTACCAACTCCTTTTGAGGGATCCAGTCAGGCTATGGAAGATGGTGAGGGCTACAGTGAAGGGCCTGGAGGTGAATACAAAAGGAGTGGCTGATGTCACTTGGTCTGCTCAGCTGGAGAAGAGGAGACTGAGGTCAGAGCTCACAGCAGTTCTGCAGCTTCTTCACAAGGAGGAGGGGCAGGCCCTGATCTCTGCTCTGTGTGACCAGGGACAGGACCCAGGGCACGGCTGGAGCTGTGTCAGGGGAGGGTTAGGGTGGATATCAGGCAAAGGTTGTTCCCCCAGAGGGTGCTGGGGCACTGACCAGGCTCCCCAGGGAATGGTCACAGCCCCAAGGCTGCCAGAGCTCCAGGAGTGTTTGGACAATGCTCTCAGGCACAGGGTGGGATTGTTGGGGTGTCTGTGCAGGGCCAGGAGTTGGGCTGGATGATCCTTGTGGGTCCTTTCCAACTCAGTGGATTCTAGGATACTATGATTGCAAGAGTCAAGACCCCACAGAAGCAGAGACAGACACACAGCCTGCTGCAGGATCACATGGGGGATTGTCTGCCCAGCCCAGGAGCTGCAGTTTTCCACCGTGCCACCACCTCAGCACAGCAAATGGACAGGAATCCAGCCCCTTGCAAAGAATGGGAAGGAGGTTTCCTGCACCTCCCCCAGTCTGTTCCTGACCCTTGGCACTGCAAGCCTATGGTCTTATGCAGAACAGGAACAGGATTCCAGCTCTGACTTTGCCAATGTATTAACTCTGCCTTTTCCTGCCTCAGGAGGCACCAAGCGTCAGCCCAGATGGAGCCTTTTGGAAGAACAAACTACCTGTCAGCTAAGTGGGAGCCCTGACACCAACACAGATTTCTGTCCCCTCTTAATAGAAGCTGGGTTTCCTTTCCTTGCTACAAAGGAGAAAAAAGACCTTAGAGTTTTATCTCCTGGCCTAAAATTGGTTGAGTGTACCTCGCACTCCAAAGACAATGTAGGTGGAATTGAAGATGGATGGGAAGACTGACGTATTGCCTCTCCCCCATCTCCACCCTGTGTGGAGGTAAGCCAAGAGGACCAGGGTGTTCCAGCTGAAGGGGTGGTGCAAAGTCCTTCCCTCCTGCCGAGGGAACAGCAGGGAATATTCTGCTCTCACTCCATGCGAAACAGCACAGCTCCTCACCACATCCCACCCAGTGGGTGGGGGCAGAAGATACCAAAGCCTTTCAGAGCTGCCACTTTGCCACACATCATAGCCAAGAGGATTAGTTCAGTAAGGGCAGATACTAAGCTCTGATCATCTTGTTCCAAGGGTACAGATTACTGCAATATGAGCCATGGAAAAAAAAAACAACAAAACAAAGACTTGAAAACCAGCTGACAACAAATCAAGCCAAAATGTTTTTCTCAGAATGGGTAATGATAGAAAGAAAGAAAAAAAAAATTATCACTTTTTTTCCACCAGTTCAGAAGCTGATTAGGAATGTTTTGCTCCAAACTCTTAACAGAAAATACAGGCAAAAGATTTTCTGAAAGATGTAAGCACAAAGGAGCCATTTGATCTCTTGGTGCCATCCCTTTGTGTTCACAGACTCCAATTTCATCCATTCGCTTCTTCATTAAACACAATGAGAGATACTGAGCTAAAGCTTCTACTTTCTGAAAGCCATCCAGTTTTGAGAACATCAAGAGGTGGTGATGCTTCCCTTGATTATGTCCTCCAGGGACTAACCACTGGATTCACAACAGGCCCTCATTTTCTGTTCTCTTACACACCAGTTACAAACTCTAGATCACCTGGAAGGCACAGATATACACCCATGCCATCCAGCCCACTCTACCAAAATTATTAGCACATTTCAGAGACAAGCATCACTGGAGCCATTTATTATTTATCCAGCTCTGGAAGGTTATCAGCTCCCAGCTGAGATCATCAGAGACATTCTTCCTCCATCCTATCTGATTGAAGAGCAATGGAAATCCTGTCTGGGCTTTCTGGCTGTGGGAATCGTGCCAGTTTGATCTCCCTTGGTGCTTCCAACAACCCTGTTTATGTAACCACAGAGCCATCCCCTGCCCTGGGGCAGTTGGCCAGAAGACTGATGGGTAGTCTGGAATTACAGTAAAATTAGATATGAGGTATGGCTTCTGTTAGGAATTGGGAGTGCCTTCTTGCGGCTGACATAAGCAGGTTTGCATGTGAGGTTTACAAAGCACAATACTGCAGGTCATCAGGGAAATCAAGGCTGGGACTTTCAGGAGAGACTAGGAACAAAATCCAGCTTAAAGCCAATGAGAAACAATTTGCTGCTTCTCCTTGGTGGGTCCCAATCCAAACAGACGAACCCAACATTTAGCTGGAAGATTTGAATCCCAACCAGGGAGCAGTGGAACTGGCATTTAGATGATGATTTGAGCTTGCTCTGATGCTTAAGGCAGGCTCAATAAGGAAAAAACCTCTTAGTGAGAAAAATTCTTGAACAGATTCCCTGTGATTCACTGTGTTCCTTGCTCCATCTGTTTCCCTTAATATCCAATGTAGCTACACATTAACGTCACATTTTAAGAATGAATGATGAAGGCTGTAGCCAGCATTATAATCTGCAGTGAAAAGGCTCCATAAGGCTAAGCTAAAAGAAGTTAACACTTCTAAGTGGTGTCTTTCAGTGTAAACCTGTCAAACCCTACCAGCAGTACAACCCTGGAACACTAACCTGCTTTAATATGCAAGAAGCTGTGGCAACTGCTTCTGATGGGTTGCCATTTTTTTTATTTTTTCTTTATTTTCCTCAATCCTTATTTCCTATTTTTGAGCTGATTCTCAAGCCAGGTACTCTCAGCCTCTGGGATGTTCTGTGAAACCAGTGGTCATCCTTTTCTGGTTTGAGTTGGCCACTGCAAGCCAGGCTTGACACAAGCTGTAGGGAAGGAGTTGCTGAGGTGCTTTGCAGCACAGCACAGTCCTCAGGAGAGGTTTTAACAAGGGCAGAACCTTGCAGGAGGCATTTTTAATGTCCCCCTCTGCTACATGAGAGGGAAATGCTTCCAGCACAGCCTGCCCACCCTGTCTCTTCCAGCCTGTTTTTTACCTCACACAAGTCCAGAAACCCCTGAACTTCCCCGAGCTAAGATGGGAGGGAATTCTGTGACATTCAGGAATTTTGCCTAAAAAAAAAACCCCAAAAAACCAAAAACCCATGCATTTTAGGTGGTTAAATCAAGAATAGAGCTCAGTCCTAATTTTCACAGGAAATATCCTGTCCATGATACTGTGTGTTTCTCACCAACCCAGGGCAATGGAGCACAATGGAAAATCATATAGAAAAATCATGTTGGGATCTTCATGGATTGGCAGTGAAAGGTAACAGATGGCCTGCAAGAAGGATGGAGAGGGACTTTTTACACAGGCCTGGAGTAACAGGACATGAGGGAATGGCTTCACACTGACAGAGAGCAGGTTTAGATTGGATATGAGGAAGAAATTCTTCCCTGTGAGGGTGCTGAGGCCCTGGCACAGGTTGCCCAGAGAAGCTGTGACTACCCCATCCCTGGCAGTGTTGCAGGCCAGGTTGGATGGGGCTCTGAGCAACCTGGTCTAGTGGAAGGTGCCCCTGCCCATGGCAGGGGGCTTGAATGAGATGATTTTAAATGTCCATTCTGTGGACAAATTGTGCTCTTCCTTTTCTATCTCCAAGTTATACTTGGAATAAGCTGAATTTTACAAAGCAATGTTCCAGCTTTGTGTTATTAAACAAAAACATCATTATGCCATTGGATCTGCCACACAAACAGATTCCCTCCAAACAAGTTCTTATTCTCATTGGCATCTGTGATGTGTTTAATCACAGTGAGGTTCATCTCTCTGAACTTCAGGCATTTGATGTGGCCGTCCTAACCTCCAGAGGTAATGAACAGAACCGGAGACTTCCAGGATGCACCACATCTCCATCAGAATGGGGACAGCTCCCTACACCAGGCAACTCCTGCTCCTTGTTTCTGGATATCATGGGAGTTATCTTGCTCAGAATTATGTCTATGTCTTTGCTGTTGATGTCTACACAGAAATGAAGTAATGCCTCTGAGACTGTAAAGGAACAATCCAATCAGCTTTGCATCCATGAAGTTATAATTAAATGGTTACTGTAACACAGGCTGATATCCCTGGCTCTTTGGAGATTTAGGAGTTTAAGGTTCTACTCAAGGCATTTCAGATCTTCCCTGTCTAATGCCCATGTCAAGAAAAAACTCAAACTGCCAGGATCAACCACTTCATAATGATTTGTGTAGGAGAAAGGATTTCTACATATTCAGTTTAAATTAATGTCACTATTAGGCTGCTATTCCTTTATCCCAACTCTTGTCATACAATGCAATTATTATTGTTTTGGCAGCATCTTCCCTGAAGCAACAAAGTACCCAGTGCCTGGAGCAAGGCTTGATATCTGCCTGCCATCTCGTTACAGCTGCTGGATATTGATTATCACCCAATTGACATCCTCCCAGTTTTATTGTCTTGTTAAGGAGTTTATCATAAGATCTGTCAGACAATCTAAAAGGACTTCATTAGCATAGCACTAATAATTGAAGACTTTGGATGAGTAATAAAATACAAGACATAAATTTCTTATCATTCCTTCTTCCTACTTCCCTCCTGGCATGACAAAGCACAGTAGATGATGATGCCTCACAAATCTATTTCCCTTCTCCACCCCAGAGACTCTATCTGATAGTACCTAATTTTGATAAGGAAAAAATGCTGAAAATAAGGGTGGAAATCAGAAGAGACAGCTTTGTTTACTGGTACTCTGGAAGTCAATCCTATCCAGTCTTTCTGTAGTCTTGGAACGTATCAACCAGAAAGATTAACCTCCTTCCAGAGCTATTTTGCAAGTACAGCTGCTTTGTCTCCTCCTAGGCCCTAGGAAGGGATGGTATCACACAAATCCTATTCAGCAATTTCAAATTAAATTTGAACACTTCAAATTTGGGGATGATCACTTTCCAGAGCTCCATAAGAGCGTTTCACTTGTTGGAGTCAATAGTCCACACAAGCAACATGCTGGTTCAGCTTTGTGGAATAACCTCAGCCAGGTGTGATTCAGTTCAATTTATAAAGGAAAAAACTTGAATCTACCCACTCAGAGCACAACAGGGCATAAACTTTGGATGAGAGTCACTAAGAAATCTTTGCAAAGTTTTCCCTTTGATTTCTTTGAATAGAATAGAATAAAATCAGCAATGCACTTGGAGCAACCTTGAGCTAGAAGGGAGGAAAAGATTTCCAGAGCTCTCAGGGTACAAATGAAGCACCAGCAAGCTCTGATTCTCTAAAGCAAGACAAAATCACACAAGCTGCTCCACACAGTGAGACAAAGGCATGAAGTCTTATCACTGAAAAGGTGATGCCAGATATAGAGTACTATGCTAATAAAAGTCAGACAATGCAGATTTAATTCTCTCCCTTGGAAAAAACCTCTTTTTTTTTAATTACTACCCCCTTGCAAGACATAGGTACGTCCATATAAAAAACCCTATATATAAGCATCTAATAATTTAAGAAAGATTTGGCATATAAATACACCCTTCACTAACAAAAGGGGAAGGTTTCAAAAGCAGAGCAATTCTTTGTCCCACTCTTCCTGAAAATGAAACAGATTTTTCTCAGGTGAACTGTTGCTTCTTCAAAAAACTTCTGATTGGACAGTAACACAGCAAGAAAAAAATATAGTAGCTGAACTGTAAAACATTATAATTTTTTATCAGTTATAGGAAAATGAACAAGAAATAAACTGTCTTTGAATGTATCCTTACTTTTACTTTGAAGGCATCCTTGGCAGCTTGTTTTGTTATTTTCTATTTGAATTCCATCTAGTGAAGACCAAAATGGCTTTACATGCAAGTGTCAGTTCAGAACATAGGGTCTTAAATAAGGTCAAGGTACTTTCAGATTCTCAAAAGCACCTAACTCTCAACCAATTAGCTCCAAGCAGTCTTTAAGCAACCTGAGAGACTTTGGAGTCTTCATATAGCACTTGGACAGTTTGAAATTTAAACCATTTTGTCTTGCACTGGATTTTATGCTGTTGGATGCTTGAAACACTTTTGAAGATCAATCCTATTGATGGAATTGATGCCTTTAAAGACTCAAAGGGCAACAGAGCCACTGGACTTTCAGAAATGCATATTTTCTTTATCCTGTACATGAGTTGCCTAGCTAGAAACCAAGGGCAGCAGCAGTAAAGTCCTATTCCCACAGACGGGGATAAGAACAGGAATGATTATTAGATACAGGGATTATACAGGAACAGTGGATTTGACTATGATAAACCCTGATTCTTACAGATGCTTTTAGTCCAAGGTAAAGAGCTCTGACCAGCCCTGAAAGGGAATGCGCAAGACTAAAGAACCTAATTGTGGCCTTTCAGGGCTTGAAGGGAGGCTGCAGGAAAAACTGAGAGACTATTTACAACAAATTACACTCCCAGCCCAGCTCCTGCAAGGCAGAGAAGTTCTGGTGCAGGAGAAGTACAGGGAGTCACAGCCTTCCAAACCAAAAAGATAAGCCCCAGGCAGAGCATATCTTGTTTTCTTTCCCAGCCTCCAGAAGCCTTCCCTGGAAGGGAAAGAAGACTGACCCCTTCTGACCCCCTTCTGCAACGTGGCTTTGAAAGCTGGATGTCAAATCCTCCCCCTTCCTGCCAAATAGAGACATTTTCAGAAGTCAAATTCAGTTTCCCAACTCTTATATGTGTTTATCCTGCTCACAGGATGATATTTACCTCCCCATATTTCTTCCCCTCTCGCTGGCCTGACATCCAAGGGTGTGATTAGTTCATCAAGAGAATGAGGGGCAGTCCAACCTGCCTGAAGAGAAGTGATGGAAAATAGAGTCCTTGCTAACAAGAGCAGCAGGACAAGGGTCACATATTGGTAGAGGTGATGAAAGCTCCTGCAGGTCTATTCAGTGTGGCTGTTGCTATGAGAGTGAAGAGATTTGCTGGCCCTGAAGCAGGGAGAGGACACAGATGCTGTTTTGTTCCATATCAGTTACAGATTCTGGTCACTTGTGTAAGTTAATACTCTCCCAACTTCTTTTAGGCTCATTACAGCTCTTCTTCTGTTACAGCTTGGCAGCACAGTTCTGCCTCTCTTTCCACAGGGAGAACACGCTGCCTTCTGCCTCTAACAGGCACACGGGGGCAAAGGGCAGATTTTAATCTCTGAATCTGCACTGGTGGTTCTAGCTCAGGTTTATATCTATGTGGAAGAGAAAGACAACAATCTCAGGACTGCTCTCCCATTCAGAGACAGTCTAAGGCACTTTTTGTGCTGATGAGAAAAGATCTTTTCACCACTGTTCTCAACAGGGCCATCTCCAGCCATTTTCTGCTGAAAACAATAATATGTAAATAGGGAAGGAAATAAGGACTTGATTCTCCCTATCCAGATGAAATAAAAAGATTATAACTGTATAAAACAGGTGAGTTCCTGGTGCTGTTGAACTCTCTTTTGAAAGTTTGTTCCCACCACAAGTAGACTTTGGCTGTTGTTTTTCAGGGTGACAGCACCAGAATCATTGCCCAGAGTGTTGCTTCAGAAATTCATTCTGTCTCAGGGATGATGACAGGTTTTGAGACAGCCAAGCAAACAACATGCTGAAGTACTGCCCATACTGTGCAGTGATGTGAGTGCCAACATTTAATCAGTTGTGATGAAGGGGAAATGGTAGAAGCACACGTTCTGCCTGCCTGTTCAGCTCCTGAAGCACTCAAGGGCTACATCCAGAGCTCCAGTACAAGACAGAAGCCATCACTCTAAGGGCATATGTAAGGTGAGAGCCTCTGCTTCTTTATCCACTCAAGAACCCTTTCACTTTGAAGAGAATATTAAATGAAGGAGGAATTTGTACACAAGAACATGCAGAGGCCCAAGCCAGGTGCACAGGAGAGAGAGAGGCACTGGGAAAGAACAAAAGCCACTCATTGATGCAACCACCAAGGATCATCAGGCACAGCTTTGGAGAGGAATTTGTAATTGATAAGAAGGAGGAAACAAGAGGAACAGGACAACTGAGGATATTTGAGGTGGGCCTGAGAAACTGAACTTAAGGAACATTTAGTGGGTCAGGGCAAAACAAGAGGGAAGGAGAAAATAGGACGTGAAAAGGTATAAAGAAGGGTCAGTCAAATGTAACCTCTCACTGATCAGTGTATTTGGCTGAACAAACCTGCACCCTGTCACTACAGTCCATCCTATGTTTTTATTAAAGCCACTTAAAACGGTCTTTTAAAGTATCTTAAAGCCTTTTCCTGTCTTTCTGTACAATTTCACAGTCTTCCCATGTGTGGGAATGCTCTAAGGACAAGGTGCCAGCTACTGGGGACAGGAACTGACACAAACCAAATAGAAAGCATTTTGGAAAGGTTAAGTAGGGTGAAATGTCTCTTTGTTTCCTAACCTCAAATGTACTTTTTCGCAAGTCAAATTTCCCCTCAAAATTTTTTTTTCAAATGCTCTCATGTGACAATTGCTGAAGAAACTCTCAACAAACTCAGGTGCTTAAATACAAAATATTTCAAGTTGTAAAACCATATTTAAGGAGAAAATAGATGGTCTTTTGGGTCATCCCTAGACAGCAGGTGTTGTTTGCTAAGATGATCTGTATATATTCTATAGATATAAGTACAGACACATTAAGGTAGCATTTAAAAAAAAAAACAAACAAAACAGAAAATTATAATAAAGATAATATCACATTCTATATTTTTTCAGAGTTCTTATTACAAGGCAAATCATCTCTCCTGAGCAGCAGTGGGAAAGGCAACAAGTTTCTCCTGTGAACACATTACAGCAGGAATGGTTTAGCAGTAGACTCTCTATTCCTGGGTCTCTGTTGAGAGATTCCTGATTTGAACACCTTTCAGTCAAGAAAGAGAGAAAAAAATCCCTCCACAGATATAGCTTTAGCAAGGCATAATCCCTAATAAAGTAAAAGCCTTGATTTCACAAGGGAAGCAGATAAGAAAGCAATGCCTAGAAAGGGTTTAAACAGAGAGGCTTGAATAGATTCCCCAATTCCCTTTTGTATTGTGTATTTCTGGCCAGAGAAACAGGTGCAGGAGCTCCTGAAAACTGGAGTCCATAAGGTTTTCTCATCACTATCTTACTCCACCCGAGCCTTATTTTGTACTTTTTTCATGAAGCCAACCCTTTAGCTTCTCTAAAATTTGTTGCCATAATTTTCTGTTCTGAGATATTGTGGAGACAGGAAACCTTCAGAGGCAATCATACAGTAATGCCAGCATCAATCAGCAACCACATTAGACAACAAAACCTCTTCCAATATGTCAATACAATAAACAATGATCAAATTCCACTCAGTGCAGGCCACGAAGCCTTGCCTGTACTTCCTCATGATTTTTACATGACATGCTTAAATTTACGGGAACTGTCCTGCCCTGTTTCTAAAGAAAGGAGTCCAAGAACTGTGGGTATTCAACTATATAAGCAGGAAAGACAATTCTTTCTCTTCCCAGGGACAAATGCACAGCCATATCATCAACAAAATGGATAAATGCCATTTCTGAGTTACTTGAATTTTAACCCAAATCCAGCAGCTGGCAGGCTCAGTTGTGGTGGAACAATGCCTATGCTTTGCTGTGACCAAGACCTCTCAGATTCATTTCAGACATGGCTGAAATGGATTTTTTTGGAGGGAAAAAAAAGCTGCTTATAAATGAAAAAAGCACATTCGAGGAGTTGCACACCCAGTGCTCCCTGCAAGTACTGTAGTGCATGGCACAAGTCAGGCACCACAACTTCTGGAGCTACACATTCCCTTCAGGAGCCTCTCTTACTCTGTCCTTCAGAAATCCAGCATCCCCTGAATCGTGGGGAGGGAGAAGGTTGAACTTCATGATGGAACAGTATGTAATTTTGGCTGCTTAAATACAAATCTCATTTATTATGAAGGTAGCTTTTCCACAGAGATAATGGCTGTGCTGAAACTATTATAAAAGCTGCCATCCATTCCCTTCAGGAATCTTTACCAATGGCTCAGGTATCCTATTGGAATCTGACCTATATAGATGCCAGTGGCTCTATGGTAAGTCACTAACCTTTTCCCAGCCTGTTTGTTTGTATGTTTGTTTTAATCTTTTTACCAGCATATTCCACAATTCCAGTTTCCTCCAGTGACATGAGGAAGTTTCTCTAGGATGCCATCAGCATTCCCTAGTCTACAGAGCCCAGGAACTGCACTAGTAGCATATTTCTTGCATTAAAGAAAAAAGAGAGCTCAGATAGCTAAATTATCTAAAGCTATCTCCACAGATTCAGCACAGCATTTTTTATTTCAGAAGTAAATACTCTAAAATCCAATTTCATCTCCCACCAAGATTTCTGTGCAATATTAATATCCATAACAGATTTTCCTAGTATTGCTTCCAGTTCTTATCTTCCCTACTACTGCACTTTTTCTTTATAGAGTTATTGCTTATAGTGGAGAAACTTCTGCCACACAGAGCCTAAAAAAATAATGTTTTGATTCCCAAAGGCCTTTTGGTAATATAGTAATGCAAACAATAAAGGCAAAATTTCCCTGTGGAGCTTTGCAATACAGTATTACCCACCCATCCCAAGAACTTACACCATAACTCTCTTTTTCCTAATGCTGGTATTCAGGAGAAAACACAGAAATGACAGAATTTAAAGCAAAAAGACAGATGATGCAGACATTTGTTATGCAGCCCTTCTATATGTTTGTTACACCTTCTCATCCTACTTTTCTTCTTCCCAGCTTAATTCATTTGCTTTGAAAGTCTTCCTTCTGCTGGATTCTGTAGCACGAATCTTGATCATTTTTAGAACAAACCATGCTCAGTTCATTTTAAAAACAAGGGTTTCTGTCCCACAAGACCATCTCCACTGTCTGCAGTCCCCAGGACAACACTTCCACTTCCAACATTCCATTCTGTGTTACTGCAGCATTTTTTGTGGGATCTCTCAGAAATTCCTGCCCCACTGATGCCTCAGATTTTAGCTTTTATATTTTTCAGATTCTGTGTTGCTTTAGTGTGGGGGTCTGGGCTTCATATAAGAGGTTAGTAAGCTGTCTTCACAGAATAGGTAGACAAAACAATTCCTTCTCTAGCTGGGGACCCAAGGACAGCAAATCCAGATCTCAGGCCCAATAGCATAAACAATGGTGGACTGAAGAGAGGAAAACAAGAAGAGACTTCATGGGCTAGAGTTGTAATTATACAATTAGCTCCAATATGCTAATGAACCAAAACTTATAAAAGTGTGAGACCCTGTGACCAGTTGTCCATTTTTGTTACCATTTTGGGTTCACCTGTTGTGTAGCCCTGGCTGGGCTCTTGTGCCGCTCAAGGTGGATCTATTGAGGCCTCCTAATAAATGCCTACTTTATTCTTTAACTCCATCTAGCCTCTGTTCTAGGTCAGCCTTCACAAGGCATCACCACCACCACACATGTAGCTCTGCAGTGCTTGCACAATCCTTGAGCGTTCCTGTTGTACTTCATAGCATCTCCCAGTCACTCTCCAGCATTCCCTCAGCCCACTGTCTCTGGAGCCAATAAAACACTCACTGCCAGGCACTGAGCTCCTTCATCTTGCCAGAGAATGTGGGAAAGGGCAGGATCAGTGTAGGAAGTAAAATGGAACTGAGCACTGAAAAAGCAAATGTCACATTTCAAAAACTGATTCTCTCCAAACATAATTTCTGCTGTGCATGTAAAAGGTATTAAATATGTGAAAGAACTTGATCTTAGCCCCCATCAAGGGTCAGGAGACCCAACCCAACAGAGCTATACTGAACTCTGAAGCTTCTACACTGAAGTTCCTCTCAGTTCCTTCCCCAGGAGATGATGTCAGTGCTGTTGGACAGGTGGATTACATGCAAAGGCTGCAGGCCAGGGTTTGCTCATCCTCTGATTTTGTCTCAGCATTCTGCACTGAAAAAATGTCAGCTGGATCAGGGCTTGCAGGTGCCACGGGGGCCAGGCAGGCGAGCCCAACTCACCTTAACTCACTCACCCTCGCCCCAAAATCCTGAGCTTTGTGCTGAATTGGAAATAAAACCAGCTCACAGAATCACAGGATAGGTCAAGTTAGAAAGGACCACAGTTTGGTTGGTTTGGCTGGTTTTTAAACAGCTAATTCAGGAGATCTCTAAAGCTTATTATAAGGATATCCTGGTAGTTACTGGATAAATTTTGCTTACAGCAATATTACTGGCTGGACTAGAATTGGACTCCTATGCATTTCTACCTCTACTTTTAGCAATGTTTTTGGATTTTCTTAAGAAGGACTCCACTGTTTTGGGCTGGAAATGTAGGAGCCCATAGCCTTTAAAGAAGAAGGATACATGAATTATAGCAGGACTCACAAAAGTTCAGTGTCCAAATGCTGAGGGACTCAAAAATGGGGAGGAAGGGGGTGCAGGTGGAGCACCAACACACTTCTAAAGGCTCAGAGAAACCACAGTACATTTTTCCTATTAATGGTTAGCACTTATCCATGGTATTTAGAGTATAAATAGGATCTAAAGAGCAGCCAATAGCTGTTTTCTAAGCACTGCTAGGATCAGTTATATTAATGGTGCAAAACAGACCAGTGCAATGACATTCATCACTCTATAGGCAAATTTAACATATGAGGATGCCTATCCTAAACCCTGGGACAGTACCTGTGTGTCTGGCCTGGCCTTCCAGAGATCTGGAATTTGATGCTGCCCTTTAAGTTGACAGGACTCCTGTGATTTTCAGGTTCAGGATACCAGAGTGATGCCACCAGGGTGCTTTTAGTTCAGGATACTAAGAATTGTATGGCATCCTCCTCCCTCTTGCCATTTTCCAGTCCTTCCCACTTCAGAGGGAAGCTTTGATCCAACAAGGATCACAGGCAAAAGGCTGGTGAAATCCCAGATGGAAGAAGGCCAGGGCAATTAGATACAATCCCTCTTTGTAACTCACAATGTTTTCCCTAAGTAAATTATTGCTAATTTGATATACCAGGAAACACAGCTGATGCTTTTGAAGGGAAAAAAACCCCTCTGTTCATGAAGACACAGCACTACAGGCCACAGAAAGACTAAGCCATACTTAAGGACCAGCAATATTAATGGATTACTGGAGCAGCTGAATTTGCCCCAGGACCACATCTTCTTTGAAAGGTGCACAAGCCAAGTAGGCATCACAAGGGATGTGAAGGGACAGACAGAAAAAGTAGTAGAGAAGGAAATTTCTGTTTAAAGACTAAGATAAATGAGTAATATGACCATTAGCAGCGCATTTTCTTAAGATTACCCATCAAAAAATTATGAAGAAATAGAAGTCATGTCACCAGCATAGCAAATATCACAGAATAGGTAAATTTGGAAGGGACTACAGTGAGTCATCTGGTCCCACCTCTGTGCTCAAGCAGGGTCAAAATATACAGCCTAGACAGCAAGAACAAGAGAAGCTTGAACAAAAACCATGTCTCAAACAATGCTTCAAACCTTTTAAATGTTGCTTTTAAGACTCTGTGCTTTTGGGCATGAATCTCACAGCTTTAAAATGAAAAAAATGCACATACACACACTTCCAACCTTGGGGCAACTTGACAAAACCCACCATTCCACTTAATTGGAGTTTGTGGAAGATAATTTTTGAAGAGGCAGCTTGTGTCCCCTCACTACAGACCAAATGTTCCACTCTTTCCTCATCCAAATTTGAGATAGAGATGAACTCATCTTCCTTACTCCCTGTTGTGCAGAACAGGTTGTTCACGAAGTGGAAAAGCCTTCTGGAGTCTTTATTAGGGGAAAAAAAAAGGGACAGAAGCTGACAATTAATAACAGTAAACTCCTGGAGTGACAATGACTGTGGCTTGTCCTCCAAGTTATTACTTTCCCACCCCCTGTTCAGATCTAAAATTCATGCTTTTCTGTTTGTGAGCTTTTCATCTGTTGCAAAGACAGCAAAAAGGAATATTCCACATGCATTTCTCCCAACATGGAAGAGGCATGAGAGGAGCTGATATTCTTGTATTGCTGTGCAGCAGCATCCAAACGCTTCCCTTGAGTTCAATATTTGCTGGACTGGGTTCTCTGTCAGCGCAGAGGACTTCAAGACCATACTGTTTACATCTTCAAGTAAAAGCAAGTGCAAATGTCTGTGAAAAACACTCCTGGACTTAAAATGTAAGCATTAAGATCCTTAAGACTTCAGAGTGATGCAGAAGTGGAGATGACTGAACAGAAAGAGAGACTTGGGCTCTTTCTCAGATAAAACATTCCAACCAACCATCAGCCCCTCTCCTTCCACACTTCTTTCCTACCTCTGTGCATCAGTGGGGGACAGCAGCATTCCTTGCTAGGTAAAAAAAAAACCCTGTAGTTACTCCATAACACGGCACCCTCCTTTTCCTTAAGGCAGAGAAAAAAACAAAAAAACCAAAACAAACAAACAAACAAAAAACCAAAAACAAACAAACAAAAAACCCACCAAAAACTAACCAACCAAAAAAAAAAGAACACCAAAAAACCCCAAATCCCCTCCCCCAAAGCAAACATCCAAACGGCTTCACAGTCATTATTGATACACCTTGAGCAGTGAAAGCTTAGAGGATAAACTTTAAGTTTATTTTCACTGATGACATAAGAAGGAAAACCCTGAACAGTCCAATAGGGAAAACAATGGAAACCCAGCAATGCAAGCATGTAGGAGGTACATGAGCCACAGAACCAGGGAATCTGCTGAGATCCCCCTGCAGGGCTGCGTCCAGCCCTGGGCCCAGCACAGGAAGGACAGGGAGCTGCTGGAGCCAGGCCAGAGCAGGGACACCAAGGGGATCAGAGGGATGGAGCAGCTCTGCTGGGAGGAAAGGCTGAAGGAATTGGGATTGTTCAGCCTGGAGAAGAGAAGGCTTTGGGGTGACCTCATTGTGGCCTTGCAATGCCTGAAGGGAGCCTCAAAAAAAGATGGAGAGAGACTCTTGATAAGGGCCTGGAGTGACAGGACAAGGGGGAATGGCTTCACACTGACAGAGAGCAGGTTTACATGGGATATTGGGAAGAAATTCTTCCCTGTGCGGGTGGTGAGGCCCTGGCACAGGTTGCCTAGAGAAGCTGTGGCTGCCCCATCCCATGGCAGGGGGCTGGAACTGGATGGTCTTTAAGGTCCCTTCCAACTCAGGCCATTTTGTGATTCTGTGAATGTTGAAGAAATACTGATTTTCTGTAGGGGCACTAAAAATATTGGGGAAATGGTTGCCTGCATCCATGTGTTGTGCATGCTTTAGGAGATAGGGACTGACTGCACATAAGTCTACTTGCTGTGAACTCATTTTACATCACCAGAAAACCCAGCAGGTTTTGTTTGTCACATACAGGGGTGTCCTTCTGGTTGCCAAATCACATCCAGCTCTTACACAACAAGAACTTCAGATTAACTTTTGTGGCTGTGATGGTGCATATAGACTACACTTCCCCAAACACATTTTCTTAATACCCTCCCAGTCCTTTTTTAGGAGATTAGTGCAAGCAATTATTCTCATGACTTCATCTGTGTGAGGCCTCACTCACAGAAGCCACCAGCAGAACCTGGTGATGACCAGGCTCGGTGCTCCAAAGGACAAGAGAAAAAACTAACCCTGCAGTGGGTTAGAAAGCCAAATTGCTCATTCATAAGCAGCAGAACAACCCCTTCCATCCAACTGCTCAAAGATACAACCCCTCCATTCCATACACAAGCTAGCCCACATCTACACTCACACATTCATTCCTCCTCAGGCACAGTGGCACACAGATATATTTCGCTCCTGTGGGTGCTTGTTACTACTAAGTTGCAAAGCATTAGTGGACTTTCCTCTCACCTCCCTATCTTTGACAAAAGTACTCTTTTTTTTCTTTGAAAGAAGTGCTCTCTTCCACCTCAATCTGATGTATTTTTGATAAAGCATGTAGCTCAGCCTTCTTATTTTTTAATTTGATAGACTCATTTCCATAGAGATCTCTGGAAGGCCAGAGAACAGAACCATCACACTCCCCCCTTCTGCCATCCTCACTTGAGTCTACAGTGCTTTTTTCCACATTTTCTTTTCATCCTCTCTCTTGTTGCACTTGTGCTTGACTAGAAACTCATGTTTACCACTACAGCACTCCTGACTCATGCAAAATGTGAGATCCAACATTAACACAATTCATGAGAAGGGAATTAGAGAACAGAGAAAACGATGTCCCCCTCTTCATTTCACCACCCACTCCATCCCAGGTCCTTCTGTGGCCCCAGCTGAAGCAGTAACTGAGCACTTCAGTGCCCATCATTTGGTGGATCTATCCCTAAAAAACCCCACACAGGAATGCATTCATTTATCTATTTAAATTAGCAATGAGCCATCAAGCACAAGCCAAACAGAACTCTGATATTTATACAGAGACCAAAAAAATGAAAAATATACTTAAAACCTGAAAGATGATTCTGAAATACCACGACATCAATTGAATCATAGCTCTTCTGCAGGTGTATTCAAATATAGCTCTAGGGCTTCCCATGGGTCATCTGGGCCAGCTCAAAGGCACTGGCATTCCTCACAAGGCTGAAAATCTGCATCAGACCTGTACCTAATCTCTCACAGATTTTAGAAACTAGGGGTTGGATTTACCCTGGTTATCTCCAGTGATTTATGGACTCACTGAACTCCCATTACAGTCATGGGGGTCAAACTGGTATTTCTGCAGCACTATCCACTTACTATCTGGTCAACATTTAAGGCTGTCCATGAATCACACCCAGCAATTCCTTTTCCTCTCAACTGACTTTGAAAAACCAGAGTGAGCCAAATGCAGTGCTCATAGTCTAGGAAGGAGATCATCCCTTGCTCTGAGCAACCTGGTCCAGTGGGAGGTGTCCCTGCTCATGGCAGGGGCACTGGAATTAAATGATCTTTAAGGTCCCTTCCAAACCAGGCCATTCCATGATTCTATTATTAAGTAATGTTAATTGCTGTAATAGTTGAGTGCTAATTCATAGCTTGGGTCCCCATTACCATTCACAGGGCACACAAAAATGGGACCCCCAAAACTGGAACCCCCAAAACCCAAGTAGTACAGAGAAGGGATACAAAAATTACTTCAGAGACTCTTTGAGAGAAATATAAACAAGATTAATGCTTTTTCTGTCATTTATTCTCCCAACAACAGAATCAATATGACTTTGCTGCCCTGGCCAACTCAGATCCTCAGGTATTGTACGTTAGCCAGATAAATACAAATATATACAAAAAAACTTCCTACCCACATTACAGGTGTGACTGCGTCTGTAACTATGAATTTTGGTGGTGTTTTTTTGGGTTTTATTTGGGGGG
>VXBC01000859.1:89152-119391 GCA_013399945.1 Ploceus nigricollis | reverse complement strand
GGTTTGGTTTTTTTGGCAGACTTCAAGAAGCCAGTGAATGTCACCAAATGCTTTCACAAATCGTTTTAACAAGCTGGATTCTGATCTATTAAAGGCTTAAAAAGGTAGATTGGCAGCAGGAAGAAGTGGATCATGGTGCTGCTGAAGAACAGTACTAAAAGCCAAAAAGGGAAATACACAGAGCAACCAGTTTGATGATGCAGCCACCAAATGAGTCTTCAGCCAGGTTGTGTAGGAGGGTATAACAACCTTATCATCTCTGAAAATTGGAAACACCAGAAAGATCCTAAACCATACCCACCACTATTTACATCGTGCAGCATTACACAGGCAGACTTTCAAGTAAGGAAGAGTAATGACCATCTCCAGGCATTTGGGATTCTCACAGGACAGACACAGGATGGAGAATTTAAATGGGAATCTACAATTAAAACTGATGCATTTAAGTGCAAAAAAATGGCACAAGTGTCAATAAAAATGTCCCAATTGTATGATATGGAAAACAGCCTCTTGAGAGGTATGAAATAATATAAAAAGCATTCTACAAAGCAGTCTTTTCTTAAAAGGAAGAAAAGAGGTTTAAAAAGAGTCTAATGCAGGGATATAGGTCATGTTGTTATTTATAAATTGGTGATTCCTGTCATTTTTTCCAGTATATTCCTAAACTTTATCTTTCATCAGTGACAACAGCAGAGTGAGTGGTACAAGAGTCCCTTCAGGCTTCTGTACAGAGAAATTAGGAAGAAATTAAAGAGTTAAATGCAGTCACTATCAGCAGAAGCTTTTCCCAAATCAGACCTTGTGTCAATACACTGAGAAGAAACTTAGGGGATTATTTTCACTGTTGATCACAGAAAGGCTGAAGTTATCAGGGACCTCTGGAGATCGCCTGGTCCAACCCCCTGCTCAGATAGGGCCAGCCACAGCTGCCTACCTAGAATCATGGCCAGTCAGATTTGGAATATCTTCAAGGATGAAAACTCCAAAACCTCCCTGGGCCACCTGTGCCAGTGTTCAGTCACTTGAAAAAAACCCCAAACAAACAAAAACCTAAGCAAACAACAACCAAAAAACCAGTTTGTGTTTTAGTTTGTGCCCATTGCCTTTGGTCCTGTGGCTGGGCACCATGGAAAAAAGCCTGGCTTCATCTTATTTACCTAGTCCCATCAGATAATTCTACACCTTGGTAAGATCCCCTTGAGATCTCTCAAGAGTTACAGCACTCAGCTTTTCCTCACAGCAGAAATGCTTCTGTCCCTTCATCAGACTCTCTCCAGCACATCCATGTCTTTCTCTTACTAGGCTCCCAGCACTTAAGACAATTCTCCAGGTGTGGCCTCACCAGTGCTAAACAGAGGGGGAGGATCACCTCCTTGACTCATTGACAATGATCCTCCTAACAGAGCTCAGGATACTTTTAACTTTCTTTGCTTACCGGAGTGTGCTTGGCTCACATCCATCCTGGTGCCTGCCAGGTCCTTTTCTGCCAAGCTGCTTCCCAGTCCCCAGCAAATACTGGTGCCTCTTCTTCCCCAAGTCCACAGGACTTTGCACTCATCCTTCCTGAGCTCCAGGAGGTTCCCGCCACGCATGTCTCCAGCCTGCCCAGGCTTCCCTGGATTACAGCACAGCCCCCAAGGACACCAGCCACTACTCCCAGTTCTCTGTCTGCTGTGGGAATACTCTGCCCATCATCCATATCATTAATGAGGATGTTGGAGAGGATTGGACTCCATTTAGACTTTGTGCCACTGACCATCCCCTTCAGCCTGTTCTCTGTCTTCTTATTTACCTCTCCCTCCATCTGCTGTGCTGTGAGGGACATAGTATCAAAAGCTTTACTGAAATCCAGGTGGACAATATCCACTGCTGTCCCCTCATCCACCAACCCATTCATTTCATCACAAAAGGTTGTCTGGCTTGGTCAAGCACGACATCTCTTTGGTAAACCCATGCAGCCTCCTTTTGGTCACCTTCCTGTGCCTGGAAATACCTCCTAGGGCAAGTTGTTCCATCACTTTCTCCAGAGATCAAGGTGAGTATGACCAGCCTGTGGTTTCCTGGGCTCCTCCTTCTCACCTGCTCATGGAAGGGAGTGGGAAGAGTATGAGGATATTCTTTTCAAGAAAAGAAAGCTGACAAGTGTGTGACATCTACCCCGTGTTCCAAAGGAGGGAATGTTAGGTCCAGCCATATCCTCAGCAACATTCCACTGGTAATTTGAGGACTTCAGTGCGATCTAAATAACCTACTTCAGTTTGAGCTGCCCCAGAAGTGACTATTTTTCCCTCTATGAGAACAAAAACGTCTCTCAGGGGCATCCAGCAGCCCTCAGGAAAACAAGGAACTTCATATGCTGATAAGAGCACACTGTGGCAGGGCAACATACAAACAAAAAAAGTACCTAGAAAGTTAATTAATTAAGAAAAGGCATCTTCCATCTAAGAGCAATGCCTTTTTTGAAAGCAGATGGTCTGGAGTCTGAAATAAAATCAGACTTCCCCCTGACTGCCTCCATCCCACATTACTTGATTAATTTTCCTCAAAGCATTTGGAAGTAACTGAACTCCAACCATTGAATCAGCTTCAAAATAAACATGGCTTGTTGTCCTTAGGCTGAGCTGCTGCATCTTGAAATAGTATTCCTGTTCAAGTTAAAATCTATTCACTACAAGGATTATTAATATCTCCTTTTATTAACATTCCTTTGGCTGAACTGTTTGGGGTCAGCCAAAAGTGTTTTCTTCAGTAAGAAGATATTCTGGAAGAAGCAGTGTTCTATCAGTTGAGGAGGCAAACTCAGAGAAAACAAAGAAAATTTAATTCTCATCAGTTGGTGTTTTAATTGCTGCTATTAACAAGCCAGAATTACAGAATGTGGCAGGTGTGGCATTTGGTTGGTTTTTTGGGGGGGTTTCATGGGGGGAGTTCTTTTTACTTAAGTCCACACAAAAATATGCTTTAAATACTTTTCTTAGGTACCTGAATTAGCAGATGGTATCAGCTTAAATAATGCATTTCTTCAAATCTACCTGGAAATGTGCACACAATCAGTTGCTGCTGGGAAAATATTCATTATCTGCAAGGTGCAGCTATAACCAATGGCACAGCTACTTCTGCAGCATTATTGATCACAAGCAGAGATGACAGCTTCATGCACCAGGGTATGGAGAGTGAAGTGCTGCCCTGTTTTCTGTCTGCACCAGAACAATGCCACTCAGCATTATCTAACTGGGATTATCACCTGACTGGCAGCAAGAAAGGCTGATGAATAATTTTTATTCCAAAGCTCATTAAAATGGGAAAGGGCACTGCATTAAGTCCTTCCAGTGGAAAACCTTACTTCTTCATGGAAGAACCTTCATCAATATCAAGTGTCACCTGTCACATAACTCACTGCAAATCTATCTTGCGTACCAGAACAACTTTCGCCTTTACTAGTAAGCATCTAAAGCTTAATTCACCTCTTCAGGAGAGAAGTTACTCTCAAAACCAATAGTTGGGACTTGCACAAAAGCTCAATTACCTCTGAGGGTCTAATACTACTCCTGGGATTCAGCAGGTTCCCGCTAACTTATGTGTGGAAAAGCTATGTGCCATCAACAGAACAGAGAACAGCATCCTACTCACTTAAACACATCCCTGCAGCTGCACAGAAAGCAAGCAGCAAATCAAAAGTTGCCTCTGAAATGCATTCACACTGACTGCAAACCCAACATTTCCAAGAAAGCCTTGATTAAGTCCTGGAGACAAGCCAGATAGAAAATGAAGCACTTCTATGAAAATTATAGTCACTGATTAGTTTCTATTGGCTGCAAAGTGGCTTGTTTAAAAACGTTTCATTCCCACTACACATTTGAAGTAAACAGGTACACAGGAAGCTTTAGGACTTCATCCTTTCCCCTCTCTCCCTGTTTCCTTCCCACCTCTCCCAGTCCTTAAACTTCTCTCAGCAGCTTGCAAATGGTACCTCCTCCTACCACTGAGGTCACCCCAAAGCCTTCTCTTCTCCAGGCTGAACAATCCCAATTCCCTCAGCCTTTCCTCCCAGCAGAGCTGCTCCATCCCTCTGATCCCCTTGGTGTCCCTGCTCTGGTACAGCACTGAAAGCAGAAGGAAGTGGTGACATGAACTGCCTGGCCTCAGCATTTCAGAAGGGGTGGATTTTCCTGCCTGGTGACTGCATAGCACATCTGCTATGTCAATTAGTTTATCATGGGGATTTTGTTTGCCTGCTTTTTGAGCAAAAAGAATGAAAGCATTTTCTTGAGGTAGAAAAACCACTCAGTACAGTCTATAAAAATGGGTAGTTTTAAGCCAATTCAGCTTAATTTATAATTCATCCTAATTGATGATACAAGGAATCTGTCTAAGCAAGTGCATGTTAGTGAAAAAGTAAAATGACCACAATGAATCACTTAACACGTCTTCATGTAAAGTGGGGAAAGAATTCCTAGGACAGTTATTCCTCTTTTGCTAAAGCAATGTGAGCCCGAGCCCCATCCCAGCACATACACCCCCTGCCAAGATCTCAGTCACCTTTAGAATCATGGAATGGAATCACAGGATCATTAATGTTGGAAAAGACACCCAAAATCACTGAGTACAACCTTTGGATAACCCCCACCTTATCAACTAAAGCATTAAGTGCCACATCCAGTTGTTTCTTGGACATCTCCAGGGATGGAGACTCCACCACTTCCTTGGGTAGCCCCTTCCAATGCCTGCCCACCCCTTCTGTGAACAAATCCTTCCTGATGTCCAACCTGAACCTCCCCTGGTGCAGCTTGAGGNCCACCTGGGCACTGCTGGCTCGTGTTCAGCCACTGTCCCCAGCAGCCACAGGAGAATGCTGTGTGAGACCCATGTAAGACCCTGTTACCACTTAAAGGACTGGGCTTCACTTTCTGCCCAGCCCGTAACTTTGGATACCCCATTCTTCTCCCACTCCCCCATTTTCCACCAGCACCACCAATCTTCCAGTTCCATGGTGACTGCATCCATGGGCTGATGAAAGCTGAGTTNAGGATCATTAATGTTGGAAAAGACACCCAAAATCACTGAGTACAACCTTTGGATAACCCCCACCTTATCAACTAAAGCATTAAGTGCCACATCCAGTTGTTTCTTGGACATCTCCAGNCCACCTGGGCACTGCTGGCTCGTGTTCAGCCACTGTCCCCAGCAGCCACAGGAGAATGCTGTGTGAGACCCATGTAAGACCCTGTTACCACTTAAAGGACTGGGCTTCACTTTCTGCCCAGCCCGTAACTTTGGATACCCCATTCTTCTCCCACTCCCCCATTTTCCACCAGCACCACCAATCTTCCAGTTCCATGGTGACTGCATCCACGGGCTGATGAAAGCTGAGTTTTGAATTCACAGAATCACTAGGTTGGAAGAGACCTTAAAGATCATC
The DNA here is from genome assembly GCA_013399945.1 of Ploceus nigricollis. Classification (NCBI taxonomy): domain Eukaryota; kingdom Metazoa; phylum Chordata; class Aves; order Passeriformes; family Ploceidae; genus Ploceus; species Ploceus nigricollis. The sequence goes on along the minus strand of VXBC01000859.1, from coordinate 113,972 downwards.
GAGTCCAACCCATGCCCTAACACCTCAACTAAACCATGGCACCGAGTGCCACATCCAGTCTTTTCTTAAACATATTCAGGGATGGTGACTCCACCACCTTCCTGGGCAGACCATTCCAGTACTTTGTTACCCTTTGCGTGAAAAACTTTTTCCTAATATCTAACCTGTATTTCCCTTGATGCAGCTTGAGACTGTGTCCTCTGGTTTTGTCAGTATCTGCCTGGTGAAAGAGACCAACCCCCACCTGACTACACCCACCTTTCAGGTAGCTGATGTGAGTCACAGCACAACTTCCAGAACACCCAAGTAGATTTGGGCCCGTTGGGAGCGTTAGCTGAGCGCAGGCAGAGGAGCTGCTCCTTTTGGCAGCACATCACACACAACTCAGTCAGGGGGAGCTGGCTGTGAAGCCACATTCCCAGTCAAACACTTCTTTTACCTCAGCTCCAACAGCTGCAGCCACAGAGCAAAATCCACGGAGCCAACAGGTTGCAAATCTCCCTGGCCTAAGGACTGAGTTTTCATTTGTCTTTGTACAGCCCCCAGAAACAAAAGGCACCCCAGCTCAAGTGACATTCTTGAGCTAGCTCGGCTTTCAAACTTTAAACTATTGCAATCACTTCTCCTAGATTCACGCTGATCATGCCACATAGGAGCCCAGCTCTTGCTTCCCTGCAGAAAACAGACATATGTTTTATGAGCTTTTTTCACTCCTAAGCATACCCTGTCCCCAATAACCAAGATCTTGGTTCTTTTCCCTCTGAACCCTATCAGGGCTTTCTGCCATCTGCTATGTCTGTGACAGATGCTTGTATAACTGACAGATCAAGCTAAATATAAGATATCAACACCCCCGTATGCTCCAAACATTCCAAGTTTAGTACTCCTATTGTAAGTGAGGCCTAAATATAGCAAGGTAAACCAAAAACATCTTTTATGTTGAAGTATTCCCAAGATTGATGACACCTCAGCACAAGTCCTCCAAAGCTTAGCAGGGAAGGGAGGAGGCAACATCTCCGGAGGGTGTTATTTGAAGATTTAAAACATCATTGCCAAGGCTGCAGCAAACCTTTCCCCCACGTGAGGGTACTCTGCTCTGAAGCAGCACAGCTCAGCTGTGTTTGCCACCATGGCTACAAATCCAGAGTGCCATGGAAGCTTCCTAGTGGAGACCAGCACCCTGCAGGCAATACCAGCCCAGCCTGGGAGGGGACTGACACATTTTCTGCTCTTCATCTTGCTCAGCAGAGGAAAACTGCCCTCTTTTCCAGGGATCAATATGGGTAGAAAAGCCTCTTCCCCCTGCCAAAGCCAAAAGGCTCCCACATCTTAAGGGACAGTGAAATCAAGGAACAGGGACTCTTTGCAGGCTGAAGAACACCCAGCAGCACAGGAACTGCTGTCTCTGGGGAGCTTTATACCTTGAAGTAGCTCACAGCACTTCCTGTACTCCAAGTAGGCACCATATCATCCACCCCAGAAACCCAGGTGCCCACAGGGTAAGCTGACAGCTGCTGAGGCAGGCCATTTGGAGAAAAAGCACTCTACATGGGGAAGATGAACACACCACTGAGCAAACACCATCAGAGAGGAGGGAGGGGCATATTTAAATAAGGAAATACAGGTGCCCACACTGAACTTCAGCCAGCTACTCTGTCTTGAGAGGTCTGTTGACCACAAGAAGCCAAAACCTTCTGGGTTTTTTTGTCTCAAAACAACATTGATAACACAAGTATTACACTGTTGCACCACTGCAGTGCCCAGGTGCGGTCACAGTGCATCTGATGAACCAGAGCTACAAATACTACAACTTCTTCCTTCCAAGTTTCACTTAGGAATCTCCTGTTCAGGCACTGTTTATGTGACAATACAAATTGTTTTGTGAATCAAAGTGCAGCCTAAACTTCTCACACTGTTTGTGAAGTCCTGTTAACTGCAAACAAACCTGTCTCCTCTGACTTTGCATTTCATTTCCACTGAAGACAGTGACTGAGCTTTGGATGACCTCAGTGAGCTTTAAAGCAGAGCCCAAAGGGTTGAACACCTCTCTCCAACAACAGAGAGCTGGCTAAAAACCTAAATGCTGTGCATCATCAACCAGGAAATCCTTCCTCACCTACCAGTTCCTAAATCATAAAGAACAACTTGGCTGAATGAAGCAGGGAGGACATTGAGGTCTAGCTCTTCTTTTATGACAGGTCCTCCTTCTGCATTGTGATATAAGTTAACAAGCACAAAGTTATCCATACTCCACTTCTAGAAGCGCTCCTGTGCTCAAAACAGCCAAAGCTACTGACAGCACACATCCACAATCCACCCAGGAGAGCAAAAGACAAGATTAGGCACAAGCATACCTGCAACACAAGTCAGACTGAGCCTGGTGCCTCCAGCCAGAGCTGTCAGTCTGTATCAGGTGTGCTGTGGTAATCAGGTGATCAGGTTAATTAAGTCCCATTAGTGCTCTCAGGATCATGACATCAAGAGCAGGAGGGCAGCTGCAAATTGTAAACGAAGACACAGAGAATTGCCACAGAGGTGGGCAAAATTCCTGCCTCATGCTTACACATCCCAACCTCCAGAGGGCTGAGAGCCGTGGACTACAAACCCTGGGCTGAATCAGTTGGCACAAGCCAAGACACAGCCTCTCCCCCCAGCATGACTGGATGATGCACAGCCCTGAAGTCCTCAGCATCCCCTTGCCCCTGGCAGAGCCCACAGTGTGACCTGTATCCTGCTTCATTCCTGGCGCAAGAAGGACAGGAAAGGTGATTTCTAAGCTCCAGCCTGCAGCTCTTAGAACAAACTGTGATGCCTTGCTGTCTCCCCTGTCCCTTTTTACTCATGTAGCACCTATTCTCCACACAAGATTGCTGGCTGGAATTGATGGAGTTTGCACAGGGATAATTTTCTTCACAGGAGCTAGTACAGGGCTATGTCTTGGATTTTTGCTGGAAACAGTGTGGATAACCCTGGGAAGTTTTAGTTCTTGCTGAGCAGGGCTTGCACAGAGCAAAGGTCTTCTCTGCTTCTCACCAGTCAGGGAGCTGGGGCATGTGCCAGGAGTTGGGAGGGGACACAGCTGGAACAGCTGATCCCCATTGACCAAAGGGACTTCTCATACCACAGCACACGTGAGGAAGAGGAGGAGGAGGAAGTGGCAGTGATGGTGTTTGTTTTCCCAAGTCAGCATTACAAGTGATGGAGCCCTGCTTTCTTGCAAAGAGCTGAGCCATGGGCAGTGGTAAATGAATTCCATGTTTTGCTTTGCTTGCAGCCCACGAGTTTTCTCACTTTCACCTTCTGATTCTCTCCCCCATCTCTCACTGCAGGGCAGTGAGTGGCTGTGTGGGGCTCAGCTGCCAGCTGAGGCTAAACCATGACAAAAGGTCATCTAGACCAACCTCCTGCTCAGAGCAGCACCTCCATCAATGCTAGACCAGGTCACCTGCAGCTTCATCCAGCCAAATCGTGGGCATTTCAAAGGCTGGAGTTGCCCAACAGCTCTCCAGATGACTGATTCCACTGCTAAACTACCCACATGGTGACTTTTATTTTTTTTCTCATGTCCACTCTGAACCTCAGTAATCTCACTAGAGACCTCACATGGGGATTTCTCTCCAATTTAATGTCTTTCCCCTTTCAGATAACTCTCAGCCTTATCCACTGAACTCCCACACTAACACACGCTGCCTTGCCCTTACATTTTCAAAGGTTTATATAGGACATACAGCTGTAAAGCTCCTGTTAAATATGACCTAATTTAGTTCCAAGTTTAGCATTACCAGGACATTTTCAGGGATGGGAATTTCACGGGCTTGTGGCAGTGCAGCCATGTGATTTTATGAAATAGCATTCAAGTGCAACATTTTCAGTAAGGCACTCCAGAGGAGGATATTTACAGGGGATCACTGTTTTCCAGGGTTTCTAGGGTCCCAAAAGTTACTGAGCACCACTTGGCTGTTTCACAAAGCCAAATGATTCTGTTTCAGGCCTGTCTGCATCACAGAATGCCCACGGAGCTGTCAGACACCTTGAGCATTATTTCAAAAGCATAACAGAGAGACCATGAAAAAGGTCAAGAGATCTGAGTCCCAGGAGCACCAAGTGCAATGCCAGCCCTTCCAAGTATGAAAGAAGCAAGCTGGGCAAATCCTGCCTCTACATTCTCAATAGAAGACAAAAAATCAAAGGCAGCCTGCAAACTGTGAGGCTCTAACTCCCCTTGGTCACACTGTGCAGCTCCCTTTGAAGCCAGCAGGACCACAGGGGAAAACACTTCTGAGATGTTGCAGTAGTTCTTGGAGCATTGCTTTGCTTTGGAGGGAAAAAAAGCCCCAAACCCTAAAATCCATGTTGGACTGTGCATTCTGACAGAAGAACAAAATGAATGGGCATAAGGAGGCAGGAGGTGCAGTGTAGGCGATGCTCAGCACCGCACTTAACAGCATTTTGAAAATTATGCTTGAAATGTAATTTGGACATAATAAATGGAATTGTATCAGAGAGCACCAACACCTTGGAGGTGATAAGAGCTCCTTAATCCCATCTGTGTAAACACCTGGATTTCAAAGGAGGGAAGCAAGAGATATCAGAATGGAAAGGAACAGCCCAGAGAGTAATGACAAAATCAGATTCGTCACTGACCAGGACGTCAACGCTAAAGGAGAGCCACGCTTTCAGAATGATCTGGCAAAATCAGACAATGAAAAACTGGATGAACTCTGTTACCTGACATGGCCAAGCTGCCTAAATCCTCTGCAGGGTTTCTCTATGTGGGGAAATGAGAGAGTGGGCAGAGAGCCCCTCTTTGCCAGGGAGCTACAGAAACAGCTTTACAGCCATATCACAAATGAAGTGTCCAGAAGTCAATGAACTAATTTAAGCTACAGCTCCTCTGCAGACATAAGGTCCATGTCTACACAGTGCCTTAAATAGCACACATTATGGATTCTCCAGCTGGCCCCATGTAGAGAAACTGCACAGGGGGAGAGAGAGACCATGCCTCAAATTATTGCACTGATTTCTGGGATCATCTCTATTGCAAGCATAGAAGAAACACAGAACAATTCCATTCAAGTGTGACAAAAAGGACTTCAAGGGCTCTGTTTATGAAGAAATTATTTCTGCCCTAATTTTACTCCCCCTTTTGCTTTCAGAGACCTGCCCTGTCTCTCCCAGACAAAATGTTACATCGAGTCGAGGTAAAAAAGCCAAGGGGAGTGACAGACATCTGCCATGCACTTGGGAAGAACCAAGGAGAAGAGTGGGGAATGAACTGTCACTACAGGGAAAAGTCACAGGAAAAAGAAAATGTAGGATGTCACATTTCCCAGTGATTAAACCCTTTCTGAAGATGTTTCAATGGCAACAAAGATTGCTGAGGATTTTTGCCTCTCACATAAAACTCGCAACTCAAAGGTCCCATGATCAAAGGGCTGGATTTGTATCTTTCAGATGTATTAATCAAGAGTTACTCTGAGATAAGATTAAATGCTCTCTAGAATGGGCAAAAAAGAGTCATTGAGCAGGGAATTTCTTTAGGCCTAATCACTATGCTGACGGGATTCCCACTGCTAGAAACTTACAGTTACAATCCATGTAAGCCCTGAAAATGATCAAAGTATTAATCATTTTGTCTGGCTGAAAATTATCCATCAAAGCCTTGTTCAGCCAAAAAAATGGGATAAAAATTGAATTATCTTGTCTATAAAACATTGATGTTCAGAGAGTCTGTAAAGACTCTGGAATTTCTGTTGACCCCCCCAGTGAGTTCTGTTCTCTCTACTTGACAAGTTCTGCTCTCTCCCCCACAGAAACTGGAGAAAGATGTAGCTGAACTGGAGCTGTGGGAGGCGGTACCCTCTGGAAAAATTGAGAGCTGCAGCAGCTCTACACAATCCCATTTTTGGCAGGAAAACAGTTAGTTTCACAGGTAATGATTTAATAAATCAGGGAGCTCACTAGAATGAAGCCTGCCAAGTGTGAACAGTTTTTTCAGTTCCCTTTTGCCCCCCAAAACCAAAAAGGTATTTGTCCATAGACTAGAAGACAAAATAGTTTTTTGTTAGGAGATTTTTTTTCTTGTCTTTGGACAGCCAAATGTTTTCTTCTGCCAACAAGAGAACTCTTGGATGTGTTGCTGAAAAATTATGGAGAAAAGAGAAAGCTTCTACTTCAAATCATGTTTTTGCATGTTTGAAAAATCTTTTCAGCTAGTTTTTTCTAGCTGAGAGATTTTTATATTGTTGAAAATAACTAAAATGAGGAAAGTTCATCTCTCTTCTACTTCAGCTGGTGCTTTGTGAAAACATCACTATTTCCAGAATATTGATGGAATATCCTTCAGGCCAAAGTTTCACATCTCTTCCATCTGACAAGCAGGGAAGTGAGCTCTATTCTGTGACGCACCTGCTTTGTGTGGCTCCAGACCTCTTTATTTTCCCTGAGTCTTACTCACCCCAAAACTTCTGCAACTGGACAAAACCCAACACCCCTTGTCCCACTCCTCAGGAAATCAGATTTCAGGTCAGAAGGTTCCCTAAACCAGAAGAATCTAAGCATCCTCTTTTTTCCTCTGATTCTGCAGAAACTGCTAGTGCCAGATGAGGACCCCCAGCCTGTAACTTTGTCCATGTTCTTTTTCATAGACAATGATTGACTAGAATTGGGATATGAGTGATTTTTAACAGTGCATTCCAGCTCCGAGTTTGTCCTTTGTGCCTGGATTGTTACAGTGGCAGCATCTGTTTCATGCTGCCATCAAATCACAGTGATGTTTCCACTCTCTCCTCAGGCTATGATGAATGTAATTTTCCAATGTTTGCCTGAATCCCACACAGCACTAATCAGCAATTATCAAAAGCAGCAAACACAAATAATTAAGATATTTCCACGGCATGCAGGCACAGTCTTCTCTGGGACGTGTGCCTCACACTGTCATGGCTAAAAATGTTATCTGTACCACCCAGGAGAAACCCTGAGGGGAAGGGCAGCTTCATTTCCATGTCTTGACCCCAACTCAAGCAAAACAGTGTGGATGAGGCATCCAAGTGATTTTCTGTTTTCAGAGGAAAAAGGGCCTTAAAAGTGACACCCTCTGTTCCATAATCATCCTTGTAAACATGGGGAAGTCCAACCAGGGAATGTAACAGCATCAGGTACCTTTAGTGTCTGACATCATTGTAGGTGCTATGGCAGATCAACCCGTGCCCTTCATCCCCTCACTCCCAATTTCTCCCAAATACAGCCCAAACCCAAGAGATTTCAATCTCCCTTGTATTGATTCTCAGTCACATCTCCCTCTTTGCTCCAGTCTGGGTTCCTTAGCCAGCCTCCATTTCTTTAATGCACTGCAGCCAGGGGCTCCTATTAAACTTTGACATGGGGGATTTATTTTTGCTAATGTGTAATGTTTCCTCCTGCTACAATTAGAGGGATACTAAATAAGCACGCTTACATATTCAAGTGTACTTATCTCAAATTCCCAGGAATAATCAGTGGATCTGTATGAGCATGCTGAATGGGTGGGAATGCCTGCTGAAAAGCCTACATACCCAGCTCCCCTCTCCTCTCTCCAGCTTATTTTTGCTGCTGAAACCACCATTCCAATTTGGAGCTGCTGTAAAGTGGCAGAGCTCAGAGGAAATCAGTGGACCTACAGCAGTTCCTATGACCCAAGATCTTTAAATCATACCCCATTATAAACCAAGCAGGTTTGACTTGACCACTGGTCTACCAAAAGTCCAGACCTGAGAACCTCTCTTAAATTTCTGCTTTAATCTTTATGTGTGTAAATCTGTACAGAACTGACTCCATTCAAGTGAATTGAATAAGCAGCAGCTCAAACAGGTGTCCTCCATGTGAATAATTCCTTAAGGGACAAGAAACATGAAAGATTTTGCCTCCAGGTTCTGCATTTTGGTTCTTGCCTTGACCAAGGCCTTTTAACAAAAGAGGGAAAGAGAGAAAGAGGGAAAGAGGGAAAGAGGGAAAGAGGGAAAGAGGGAAAGAGAGATAAAGAAAAGAATCTTGTATTTATATATAGATATCAAGGGTATTTCTCATTTCTATAACTACTTGATTAACTTTTGAAAGAGATGCTGACCATAACCTTTTAGGTTTTAAAGCAAACTCTATGTACCAGAAACCAGGCTGCACATGAGACTGTATCTACAAGGTGGTTTAGATGACCATCCATATAAGTTCTCCAGGGTTTCTGTGCCTTCTGCAGCATCCAGTGCTAGAGGACAGACAACAGGGCTGCCAGTCACACCAGCCTGGGACAAACTCCAAGCTCCTCATCTGGCATGGATGTGCAGGGATGGGGCTCCAAATGCCTCTGTCTGGATCCACAGTTCCTCGTGATCACACTGCCCCACTTGTGATCACACACCCCACAGAGATGATCAAAGGACTGAGAATGTCTGCCATATGCTCCAGGAGAGGCTGGGAAAGCTGGGATTGTTCCTGGAGAAGGGGACTGTTCCTCCTCAGGAGGGCCCCACAAATGTGGATAAATCCCTGATGGGGCAGAGTGTAAAGAAGACAGAGCCAGACTCTTGTCAGTAGTACCCAGTGACCAGCCAAGAGTCAATGGACACGAACTGAACGACAAGGAATTCCACAGAAACATCAGAAAAACACTCGGTTTGAGTGTGAAGGTGATTGAACAGTGGAACACATTTCTCAGAGAGGTTGTGAAATCTCCATCCTTGGAGCTACTCAAAGCATGACTGCACATGGTCCTTTACAGATGGCTCCAGGAGACCCTGCTTGGGGCACAGAGGTTGGACTAGAAATGACCAGAGATTTCCTCCACACTCAGCATTTCTGTGATTCTGTGCTACTGCTGAGCAAGAAAATAACAATCTTCAATACCTGGCCCAACACAAATGAAAACATCACCTGACAACTACAATTATTTGTTAAAGAGTGCAAAGATGAAGTATTTACAGATACCATCCATTCTGAAATTGGGAACACAAGGAATGATGAGGGAAAGGGTGGGGAGGGAGGCGAGGGGACAGGAGGGCAAGGACCAGGATGCCCAGCACTTTAACTACTCTTTAAACTGTAACACATCTTCACTCTCCTAAGAAGACAAAAGTGACTCCATGAGCCACAGACCAAGATGTCCGTGTGGCCCAGGGCTGCAGGACAAGTACCATATTCCTTGGAGAGCTGTGGAGAGGGGGAGCGCTGGGAGAGATCTCCAACTTACCCCTCGGGGTGATTCTGCTCCAAAGGCCAAAGTTTAGGCAACCACACAGACCCCAAAGAACTCCTGTGTGTCCTGAAGTCCAGAACACCAGGAATTCTCTCTGCCTCTATGCCCAGGGACTTTGCAGAGTCAGGTAGTAATGGAGGCAGTGTTGGTACTCAGATTTTCTCAGGGCAAATTGTCATGTGAGTTGGACAGTGAATTTGTAGATGTGGATTTTTTTACATAGCTATTTATCCTGAAGACTGGGAAAGCTCAAACAATTGCTTGGAAGGCTGGAACTTGCTCACAGCATTAATGGATTATAATGTCCCTTCACCATATTTATGAGCAGAGAGACATTCACCTGAGAGACATTTCCTAGCAGATCCATAAACTTGCTGCTTCTACTGAGCTTCACATCATGTGACTCAACAGAAACCCTAAAAGAAAGAGTGCAGTAAAGGGTAAATCAGTCTTTTATTCATGCAATAAAAAATATTGGCTGGAAAAGTTCAAACAAATGGAAATTGCAAGACCTTTTTATGTCTCAGTTTCCCCATCAGTCAGAATCTCATCTTCCACAGAGATGCTGCTCACACAGGTCGTAAATAAAATGAGTCAGAGAGCTTTTCTCCCATTTATCCACAAAACACCTGCCTCACTCCAGATGTTACTGAATAGAAATAATCAGAGGGGCTTTGTTTTAAGCACTAATCACCAAGATTATATTAAAAAAAATGCTTGGTTTTACTTATGTTTTTAGTGTAGTCACACTCTGGGATCAAGGGCTCCATTCCACTTGGTGCTTTACACCAGCAGTTCCTGTCTTGAGTGACTGAATGGGAATTTCATCTGGACTAACCACATAACATCATTCAAGCAACAGCATCTACTGCCTATCTACTGCCTTCCCACATGTCATTGTTAATGTAATTCCTGCTCAGTAACATATTAAGAGGTGCTGAACTCCACAGGAATTTAGGGCACTTGGAAAGATCAGCTCGGAAATGCACGGGGACTCACAGACAAATGCCCTCAATTGCTCCCTGCTGCCATAAGCGGCTTTTGTACTACAATTTCATGGCTGTTTCGTGCTCATTCACTTCACACTGATAATCTCACAGGGCCACTGGCTTCCCCAGAACACAGCCCATTTCAACCAGCTGAGCTTCTAAGTGGTCCTTAGTCTCCTTTCCTGCTACAGAGACATTCTTAGGGGCTTCATTCCCTCCCATGGCACCATCCTGTAAGGAGTGACAGGACCAGGAGGAATGGCTTCACGCTGACAGAGAGCAGGTTTAGATTGGATATTAGGAAGAAATTCTTCCCTGTGAGGGTAGTGAGGCCCTGGCACAGGTTTCCCAGAGAAGCTGTGGCTGCCCAATCCCTGGAAGTGTCCAAGACCAGTTTGGATGGGTTTTGGAGCAACCTGGGATAGTGGAAGGTATCCCTACCCATGGCAGGGGGTTGATCTTTAAGGTCCCTTCCAACCCAGACCATTCTATGGTTCTGTGATCCTCCCCCATCCTGAAACAAACAAACAAAAATCCCCTGGGATGTATTTAATAACTCTCAGTGTGACGTAGAGGAGTTGGTCACATCCTACCTGCCACAATGCTCTGAAAAGATCCAGCTGTTTTAACTGCTTTGTCATCATCACTGCTCATCAATGTTTCACCATGGAGAGTAAGAAGTCCTGAAGCTGGGTGTAAGTTTTGGTGCAATTCACACTTAAGTTGAGGAGACTCACCTCTAAAGTGCATGTAGATTATGTTTGTAGAAAAAAGATATTCTGGGGTGTGTTTTTAACTGCTTTCTGCACAAAGTGAGATACACAAGCAGACTTAAAGTATCACAGCAGAGATTTACTGTGAGAGAAATAAAGACTTCATTCCCCTGCACTTCCAGATAATATTTATCTGCAGGAGGTTTTAGGTTCTCTTGTAAAAGCAAATGAAGCCTGGAGTATATTTAACTTCCACTACAGTAAATCATATTTTCTGATATTTTCTACAGTAGCTTTATCACAGAAGTGTTAAAAAATTCTGGAGAGGAGTAGGAATTAAAAAGTTTGCTTGCTCTGTAGATGTTTCCATGAAAGCTCACCTTTTCCATGTATCTTAAATAGTATAAAATTAATTCTCCATCTTTCACTCATGTTTTTCATAAACTGTTCCATATTAAGTTCAAATCTATGCACAGGAAAAGAGAACAATTTAAGTCTTCACTAAAACAGCAAAATGAGCAAAATAAAGGATGCTCATGTCTTTATTTGCCTTAATTTTTATTATCTGAAAGCATAGACTTTGTGTGATCACAGAACACTGTCCAGAGTCACAGAACACCAACAGATGAAAATATATTTGGTGTCACTTTAACGCATCTCTCCTTTAAAAGAGGTGAGTTTTTCCCATATATTGTACTACAACCTGATAGCCAAGATTCTTTCCTTCTGGTCAAGCTGAAACTCTTATTTATGTAAAACTTTATCAGATGTGAATAGGAAAGGAAGACCCTGAAAGGAAGACAATTTCTTCTGAAAGGAAGAAATGAGTTATGTTGACTTGCATCAGGGCATTTTTCATTTTGTATAAAGCAATGAGCTGCACAAATGCAACCAGTGAAATCTCTGTTCCCATGTTCTTCACATTCATTTTGGTACCCAAGTCACAGGAGTAAGAACCGAATAAGTATTACCAAAACGAGACACAGAAATGAAAAGACCAGCACTCTCTCACTCTGCTCCTGTCTGCCAGTTCCAAATGTTCCAGCCAGGACGTGGGGCTGTGTGGACACATTGATCTGTTCTGGGCTGCTCTCTGTCTTGGGGGATTTCAGCAGCCTTTGGAAGGTGTCACAAACAGGTGAGATCACAGACACCTGCAGGCCAGGAGAAGCACATCCCAGTCCTGTCAGACAGAATGCAGGCTTTGAATATTCATTAGCAATAGTGGCTCTATTCCCTGCTGTGATAGCCAGCTTCCATTTGCTACCTTTAATTAATAATTGAAGGTATTGACTCCCATTGTTTCTGACGGCTGCTCAGGATCCTCGAGAAATAGATTGATACCCTGGATTAACACAGCACAGCCTGAGCATTCCCAGACCCTTGCCTGGTCTAAGGGACTGACATAAAAGCTCCCTTCCCATTTCTGAAAGTCCTGAGACAGAACATGGTTTCTCTCTAACACTGAAATGCTACCAAAGGATGAGAGAAGCACATGAAATATTCACAGGGCAAACAGACACAGAGCAAAGCAGATCAGAGCAGAACTTCAGGCCTGCCCAGACCCCAGGAAGGCTTCACAGTTTGCACTAACACCAAGATCTTATTGCATTTCTCATCCCAGTGCCAACAAGGTGCCATGCTGGAGATCAATTCAACATTACCCCGGGAGGACCAAAGCAGTGGGTTTAAAATCTCCACACCAAACATACAGACTTGCTGGAGACTCAGCAAAAGCTTCACACAAATTATGTGTTTTTGACAGACTGGCCACAGGACAACAAAAGGCAGTGGTCTGGTTCATGCCACTTTTTTGTCTCAAACATGGGACGATCAATAAAAACATAAAGGAAAAAGGTGCAAAATGTTAAGAGCCAAAATGCCAGAAGCCAATGTGGCATGAAGTCCACAGGAAGACATTAACCCATCGTGATTTATTGCACAAATTTGTTCAAGACAAGAAAATTTGTGTCAGAGCAGTGTTTTCCTCACAGGCAAAAAGATTTCCCATTTGGTGTTTGGAGCCTTAAAGTTAATCCATCCTTTTGTTGAACTAAACCAACCACCCAGGGTGATTTTGGGGTCTCAGCTCAGCTGGCAACACCCAGTTCCAGCTGCATCCCTATACTCCAGTGACCAGTTGTTGATGTAACCCCAGAAGTGCACAGCCCTCTGAACATCACCCTGTCATTCCACAAACCCTGCAGTACTCACATCTTACCCTCTTCAGGACTTAAATATTAAATACCACAAGAGTTTAAAGCTTCATTAGCAGTAAATATTCTTCTCTTGCAATTCAAGCCATTTCTTTATCATCTAAATAATCGTAACAAGGGTATGTACCCCAAGATAATTTTTAATTTCTCCTTCTAACTTTCCAAATTCCATCAAATATTTTTTTTAAAAATTGCAACTGAAACAACCAAACTTAATGACACTAATTGAAGCTGCAGGTGTCAGGGCAGAGGGGAATAAGAATATCCATGAGTGTTTCAGGAACATTGGCAAGTGATTTATTTTCATTAAAAGCCACAACAACAGCCAAAGTCCAGCAAATGAGGTTTGTTTAGCTAAATAGAAAAGCACCAAAGGAAAGCTACAACCCTGAAAGATGGAATTGGCTTGTTTGGGGCTGAAGATGAATACTGGAACACACTGAAAACAAACCAGAAGACTCAAAGAAGATGGCAAAGATACATCTAAACACCTACCATTTCCTGAGTGACTCCACTTGAAGGCAGGACCCTGTTGCCAGTCTCAGCTCCCACCATCAATCCAGAATGTGTCATGACCCAGCTGCCACAGGAAACTATAAAATCCTTCATTCAGAGTTTAGTGCAGAATTCTGCATTCAGATTTGTGTTCAGAATGGCCAAACAGCAATGAGCTAAACATTCAACAAATTAAAAAACTTTTTTTTTTGTCCCCAACCTAAAAAAAAAAATTAGTTAAAATCTTATTGTGTATTCTCAGTATTCATGACAAAAGAGCTGGAGGATCCATCTGGGTATCAGCCTAGGAGCTGTGGGACTCTAAATGCCACTTCCACTGCACCTGGGTTTCACTCAGCAAAATACTTATGTGAACTGAAAACAGGTGAGGGAGGATGAAAAGGGTGACCCATGAAATGCACCTGTCCTTGACCTGTCCTCCTCCTAAGGATCAACCAGTGCTTTTTCTGCAACTCTCCCTGTCACAGTGACAACTACAGGCTCCCTTGCTCCAGAGCCAAATGTGCTACTGCTCCTACCTAGTGAGAGGAGGTCACCAAATATACCATCTGCAATTACAGTTTCTTCTGCTAGCTGTAAAATGTTTCTATTCAAGAGTTGCAATTGTCTTCTCATTGGAATAAAATGTGAGGTATTTTAGGAAGCTCTTAGAGGAGCTGAGTGGATTGAAGCATTGTTGTGCTAATTAAAGCTTCTTTGATTTTCCGATGCTTAATCTAACACTCTGTGAAGTGAGCATTTTTATAGCAAGGCCAGCCATGGGAGATAATGCAACTCCAAAAGTACCCAGTAGAAGCCTTGAGCACAGAATGTTTCTCATCTTTTTTTCTCTGCAGACTGAGAAAGAGCACGAAATCGTGGTGCTTCTGCAGCCTTCTGAGGGGAAAAGACACAGCCCTGTTTACTCCTGTGGGCTCTGGATACTTCAAGAGCCTCTATCTGGCTGTGGCAGGCCAGAGCAGCTGCTCTCAGGGACAGCCCTGAATCAGATGTCTCATCTGCTCTGGCAGTCAGACCATCTGACTTACTTAAACTGCCAGCCCTGAAGGCACCTGCTCCAGATGCTGCAGAGGATGGGATGGGCAACACCCTAACACTGGGGAAGGGTGCACCCATCAGAAAATTTTGGTTTTGCTTTCAGAGCTAAAAGTCGTTTTATGGCTTGGAGGAGTTTTAGGATTCTTATTCACCAAAGAATAAAGACCTGGTTTCTGCATGGCAAGAGAGTGTATATTCACACCTGAGATCCACAGGATTCCATAAAGCAATTGTTTTGTAGCCATTAATCAAACAGTACACTAAAACTGACCAACTTCCAAGATTAATTGCCAGATAAATCAAATTTATGTCGAAATCAACAATATTCTACAAAGAAGGTAACAGGAAAATAGCACCTTGTTACTGAATGGACTCAGTCCCTCTCTATATTGAAAGTCTGCTGAATTATTGCTCCTCTTAGAACACACTTGCCAGAGCAGCTGAAGAAGAAAGGAGCTTATTCCATGGATCCTCATGTCTGTTACCTCTGCAGAGATACATTTTTTTCCCCTCAGTGTAGGATGCTTTAGAGACAACCTATGTAGGAGGAGGCTTGGTGTAACCAAAGGAAGGACTCAACATACAACTTTCTTGTAAATTATGAAGTATAAAATACAACATAGGAGGATTTGAATTTTGGGGTAAAAAATCCCACACATTTACTTTTGAGATTAAGTAAGGAATTAGCACAGAGATTCAACTAACCCAGCACACAGTGTTGGTTGGTTGGTTTTTTGGTTTTTTATTTTGGTGTTTTTTTGGGTTTTTTTAATGGAGTGATTTTAGAGGGCAAAATCATGTCCTAGGACCTGGTCCTGAATGCACAAAGTTTCAACAGGAGATAACAGAAGCATTGCTAAGAGCAAATGGGAGAAGATTGCTGAGGCAGAGATGATAAACAAGCTTTTTTTGGTTTGGATTGGGTTTTTCTAAACACAAAAAAGAGAAAAGAAAGAAGCAATGAAACTTTGGACACACCTAGAGCCAGCAAAACTCAACGACAGTGATCACCCCCTTGACCACCACAAAGCAGCCAACAACAGACAAACAGCTTGGACCAGACCCATTTAAGATCACTGGAAATCCTTACTGACAACTCAACAAAACAATTTCAGACAGTTTGTAAGTGATATTCAATCAACTGACTTGAAGCTATCAATGAACGAGGGTTGCATTGACAAAAGCTTTTCTCGACCAAGAAGGCAAAACAAGTCAGGCAATAAAATCACAGGACAGGCCACACAAAATGTTCTGCCTCGTGTAAGGTCAGGATATTTTCACTTCATTTCACCAATGTGTGATCAGCGCTTTGTGTCATCCCACTGTTGGAAACTGCCCCTATCTCCTGAAAAACCCATCTCTACGTGGACTCCCAACACACAACAGCTTTGGCACAAAATAATGAGCATTTATGTCATTGCCACCTTTGTGAACAACACAACACTGGGACACGGCACACGTGGCTCTCCCGGAGCGCTCTGCATGAAACACGCCTTGATAAAGCAATTTTCCACAAAAAACAACATCAACTCACTTGGATTTGCTGACATCCAACCCAACCCAAAGCTCATGGTCAGTCACACAGCGGTTTGAAACCTGGTTACAAGTCTGCACTCAGATGATCATGTTAATTAATACCCACAAACCTTCGGAGGGTGCAGTCAGTGTTCATGACCAGTAGGTTTAACCTGATTTTGAGTTTTGGTGGGACTGAGTGATGTCTCAGAAGTGAGGGCAGCACAGTTTGGCCTCAGAACATTATTCAGGGCTAGGTCCAAAGCCTGCAGAAGCCAAACCTTTGGATTAATTGCACTGTAAAGCTTGAGTACAATTACAAGCCTCTCAAAGCCCACAGCCACATTTCCCACTCACTACATTGCCATTTCTTATACCACTCAGTAGGAAAACCGTCAATAAAGCAACCATTCATTTCAGACAGAACTGGCCAATAGTGACAGCAGAGAGACCAGACTCCAGAAAATAACCAGACACAATAAACCTGGGTAAGATCCTTAAAAATTATCTTTAATTGATGCCAAGTATGAACAGATGAACGAGTACAGAAGCAGGTAAAACTGCATAGATGAAAACTATGCATTTCAAATAGTTCAAGAACTCATAACATCAGATGTTCTAAAAATGGTAAGTCAAACAATTTCACTATTTGGAAGTAAAATGAGCTGTACTGTGACAATGAAGTACATACTTGACCCAAAGTATAAGCAATTGGTAAATGGTAGAAATAAGTACAGCTGTGTCAGCTTAAATGGTTTGTTGCCCTGATGGTGCACTTTCATATGGAGACTATTCAGTTTATATATTTCACATCGGCAATATTTGATCTTTAAAGTCAGAGGTATGTCTGAGAGGCCATTTACAGTTCCATTGACAGCTGTTATTTATTCATTTCAAACCGACATACTGCAAAAAAACCCAATGCTTTACATGTAAAGGAAAAGAAAAAAAATATTTCATCATAGCATGTAATAGGTAAGGGTTTGCTGAATTTAGTCATAAAAATATCATTTTTACTTTTGTACAAAAGTAAAATATACATTTGATCCCAATTACATTATAGAAATGTCACTGAAACAATAACATGGATCAAAGACTGATGCACCTAAAGGAACTGAATGCAGTTTCTTCATTTTATTATGGAAACTAGAAATGGAAGATGATTTTTTTAAATATATAACTTGTAGTGACATTTGCTATAGCCTGTGAACAGGTGAAATATACAGAATTACACAGATATTAACAGAAACCTTGAGACAAATTTCAGTTAAGACCTCAGTTTCATTTTATTTCCTTTGAAAATATCAAAGCATGCTATGCCTTGACAGCATAAATTGTTGACCTCACCTGTACTGAGTGAAACTGTAGAACACCCTGAAGTTTCTTTTTGTTTTTTGCAGATACAAATACTGACACCTTTAAGAATACTTGATAAGCCTTTCAGGAAAAAGAAATTCCCTACACCTGATTAAGTAAAGCCAGAACAACATAAAACAGAAAAAGAAACTCAGCCAGAATTAAGTCCAACCAAAACTGAAGTGTAGGTCCCTGGTTAAAGCACCTCAGAAAAGGAGCCTGTTCCAGACTTGCAGGAGGCAGGTCTGGGACAAACTTGCCCTGCTGTGCAATTGCAAGGACAGCTTTCCAGTTCTGTCCAGCTCTGCGGCTACCGAGGCTAAATCACACCTTGGACCTGCCTCTGCATCCCTGTGAGTCTGAAATTACTCTCAGGATCACTGACATCAGGCTGCTGGAAGCCTACAGGATCAGACCATTCCTGGAAAAGCTGCAGTACCTCCCTCTTCTTCAGGTTAGGGGAAAAGATTAATCCAGAATGGCACCCCTCAAGCAACAGTTATCAAGGTAGTATTTGGAAAGGAATACATTCTCTCCGTGTATTGCATATGTATGCAGAAGATTTTGTTCTAAAATACAACTTTCCACCTTTTTCTAATAAATTTCAGATGTTCCTGACCTGGTGTTGGTTGTGTTTTGTTTAATAAATGCACATATAAGAAACTGCACTGTTCAAGTGTGGACTGTGGAAACGTGAAACTCGCCCTCAGCTCCTTCAAATCAGCAGGTTTTGAGGTTACACTTGGGCTGCAGCTCTCTCACAGTAGAAACGAACTTCCTGTACTTCTGCCTAATGAAAACCGTTGTCCCCTGTTATAGAAAAAACCCTGTCAATACAAGTTGCCACTGCTGCTGTTGCCAGTTTGGGCAGCTTCAGCCTTCAATGAATGACACACAGCTGGTTTGCTAAGAAGGGTCTGATATCTGAAATCTCTGCGTGGGCAAAAACCACTGCTGCAAACAAGAGGACTTTGGTTGAATTTTGTCCTGTCTCCAGTGCTTCATTCTGTCTCACAAGTGCTTGTCCATGTGACTAACAGTACATCAGGCTAGCACTTGTGCAGTTTTGTAAATTGGAAATTAATTTCCTTGGGCCGCAATTGTTTTTGGCTTCCCCAAAGGCAGCAGGGTGGATTATCCTCACAAAGGTGTAAACCAGGAACAAAGGGAGGGACTCACCAGAACTGGCACCAGGATCAAGTGTTAGTTTTCCCCTCAGTAAGCCAGGCTGTGAATCTGCAGCACTCGTGTACCAAGAATTTTGGTGCACGTGGGCACCCCCTGCACAATGGGGTCACTTCCAGTACGTCTAATGATTACTACAGGCTGATCTGTCTGAATGGGCTTGTGAGGCAGATGAGGTAAACTGCATTAAGCCCCATTGTGTTCGGAATTAAAGCAGCCTTAATTCAATTCAGGTTACTTCCCTTTCAAAAAGAATGACTCCAAATCAGATTAAGGTTGCTTTAATACTGCAACAGAATGTCCATGCTGGGCTTTAAAGCAGTTTAACAAATCTACTTTAAATGCACACCTTTCATTAATTCGGATTAGCTTTCCTGAAGTCCCCAGTGGAGATAAGGCTTAGGACACCCCATGCAGGGAATCTGCACAGGTTTGCTAGGATGCTGTGAACTCACAGCCTGGCTAACTGCACCCCAATTTCCTCATGAAGGTGACTAAATCCAGTTCATGGCCTGTGCTGGAGCTGCCACACAGAAGGTTTGAGCTCTCGGCTGTCTTGCAGCAAGCCCTCAGCTCTGTAGAGGAACAGGGTAGAGTCCTTCATTTTCACTCTCACCCTTGCTCCCCTGCCTCTCCCTAGTGCTCTAGAGCTAAGTATGGTAGAACCAGATGGGGAATTCTGGCAGGGATACCAGTCTATGGGATTCCTGCCCGCTGACTCTCTGCTCCATTCCTGCCTCTGCACTGCAGTGCACTGCTGCCTTGCCCTTGCCAGGTAAATTCCCTCACCTCTTTCCCTGAGTGGATGAAGGAAAAGCTGCACAGGACCAGCTAAGAAGCACAGAGAGGCACAGAGCTGTGGGTGGTGGTGGGGGCATGGGGAATTACTCCTTCTGCTGGAAAAGCTTTCTTCCCCTCACCAAACTAAAGACTGCAGTATCCACTGGGTTCCCTGTCCAACATAACATGGGTATCACTTCCAGGAGGTCCCTACCAAAGCAATTCTCTTGACTCTTTCAGAGAAGCACTACACTGGCCATCAGCTAATTTCCAGTCCTCTTCCAGTTACATAGAAAACCCCTTAGAGTCCGTGTGTGGCAAAAAGAAACATAAGGGCCAAAAGAAAAAAAAAGATAAATAAAAAGAAAAGAAAGAAATAAAGAAATAAAAAAAGGATGCTTGCTGATAAGAACAGGCAGTTTGTTAAGTGCACCTTCAGGCCCACAAAGACATTTCAGCACTCCTGTGTAAAGGGAGTAAGAACCTTGTTTTTGTTGTTTATTTTTTTGTGTCAAACTTGTCGAAAACGCATGCCTATGCTACATGAGGTTAATTCCTGTACTCCATATGGGTTGAGATCCTTTGCAGTGAGCTATAAATGGACAAAGCAACATTCAGGCTCCCCAAACCATGAGTTCTTATGATCCGTCCCAGTCTCTTGATAAAGAATCCCTGCATGCAGCACTTTTCTCTGTGCATAAGTAGAATGATCATCACTCTGCACATTAAATTAAGGTGTGCACACCCAGCTGGGGCAGAAGGTACCCTAGTGAGGCCTCATCTCCCAAATGCATCCTTCTGATCATCGGTCCTATAGCACTGAATTGATTATTGCTGTTTAGTTTAGTCAGATGGTGGTTTTATAAGCTGAGTGCAGCATTCAAGTCCATTTTGACATCAGAAGTCATATCCTATGATTTAAGAGTTTGGGAAGATCAGGACCACTGGAATTTAATGGGGAGAGAGGTGTACAAAGGGCAAGGGTGTGAGCAGGGGACAGGAAAGAAGCTTTACAACATCTACCTAGAGGATGTAATGCCTTGTTTTATCTGATGCTTTGCACTTCTTGCAGGAACTGGAGCTCCCTCAGTTCTTGATCTTTCTCATCACTAAGATTCACAGAAGTCACACAGTGAGAAATAAAGTCAAGTCTTTCTGGAAACCTGGCAGGTCAAGCTTGTGCGTAACTGCAGAGTTAGGGTTGGTTTTAAACTCTAAGTGCTTTGATTTTATTTTATATATACATGTGCCTGCATACGTATGTGACACACACAGGAGCAGACATACATATATATATATATTTATACACATATATACATATATCAGAAAGATAGGGGAGGAAAGGATCTGTACAGCGTGGAAGGAGATGTGTTCAACAGCAGTTGGCCACATGCTAAGTGCAGAATGAAGATCCTCAACTTCATCCATTTGAAAAATTGAGATTAGTGCCTACGTTCATTCAGATCAAAGGTCATTATCTTCCAGGGCCTAGCAGTCAAGGCTGGCATGTTGCAGAAGATACCTTCTCCTAGCATTGCTTCCCTCACCAGGAAATTATGGAAATACAGTAAGATCAGGGACCAGGAAGAAGAACATGGCTCAAAGGCTGTCATGGGATCTAAGATCTGAAAGAGGATGGAGCAGACAGGGATGGGAGAGCCCTGCAAAGCCTTTCCCATCTACCTGCTGGGGAGTCTAAGGGAAAGAAGAGCACAGTCCTCCAGTCTGGTTGCCTGACTGGGCGATGCCCGGGCTCCCGTTCCCTCTGCGCCCTGCCCTGCACGGACAAGCTGCCAAAGAGCCACCTCAGGGAAAGGAAGGGCAGATACAGTGATGGCAGTGATGCCTCTATGAACAGCCTGGGGAAACCTGAAGCCTCGCATGTACACAACTAGGAGTTATTTGGCAGAAGCCAATGCAGAGCCCTGCAGCATCAGACTGGCTGGGGAAGGAAAGTATTCCATGGGCACTGGTGGTCTCTGCCCGCCTCTTCTGCATCCCTCTCACTCCCACTTGACCTTTCTATCCCTAAACCTTTCCATGCTGTGCCAGTAGACGGCACAGGACACTCCTGACACTGACTCCTTGTCCTTTCCCTCGGTGTCTCTGATCCACTCAGTTCCTAGAGGCACTTTCAGCAGTTTTGGAGGGTGTAAGATAAAGGCACTGCACAACTTTCTCAATCAATCTGCTGGGTCTCTTCAGTGAGTTTTGTGGGGGGATACAAAAAAGTCTCAACTGATGACTGCAAAAGAAACCAGCTGCTGCAATTCAGATGCATATAATAGATAAGTTTCATTTATATTCTGAAAATGCACCAAAAAGCATGCATCTGCACCTTTCATCTATAGAGGATACTAGGTTTTTAGGTGTTGCTATATATAACTTGACTTCTTAATTTTCCATATAGCTTTCCCTTTAAGGGATGGGATATGTTCCTTTCCGACAATGCCTGGACAAAAGCCAACACATTTCCCTGAGCAATGCAGGAAAACAATCAGGTTTCTCAAATCAGTTCATTCAGGCCCTCAGTCTATCAAGCGCAATTTTTTTTTGTTTTTATTGTTATCATTATCGTTGTTGTTATTATTATTATTATTATTATCATTGAATTCATGCACTAATTAATTCAAGTTACACTTTAATCAAATAGGCCATAATGCTGAATATTTGAACATGCTTTGATCTCCAAAAGTTATTGTTCCCATTTGACTAACATACGCACTTAAATACAGTACTTTAAATTACTAGTCAACGATTTAATAAATTAAGGAGTGCACTTCTGGTGAATGCAAATCAAAAAGAAAAAGAAAAGAAATGAAAAAAGAGAGGAGAAAGGACCTATTTTTAGTAGATTCAGTTCAAACGAAAGCTTATCCGCTATTGTCTGAGGTAACGTTTCAAGCATGCGATCATAAAATAAATAGTATCAAATTCAAACATGCTTATATTAAACTCCATTGTGCTATCTTGCAACAGAGGGGCTTAAAGTTTTGTATCCAGTTCTGAACAGGAAGGGGGGGAAAAGTGTGTTTCTATCATCTGCATGTGAGAGAACTTAGCAGCATTGCAGATGTTTTGTCTTCAGTTTTGTTTGTTATTCTCCTTTTAGGATATTTCTTCTACGGACAGCAAAAGAGACCAGGCTTAAGTAGGTTTTTAATAAGGTGCTGTGTGGATCTGTAGGTTGGAAGGATGGAATCTTTCACAGAGGGGGTGGAAGGAAAATTTGCACTCCTTCATAAACACCACAGCAAACGCTTGCCGCAGGTTTTGGCTGATCTTTTTTTACTGTTATTATCTGATGCACTTTCTTGCAACTGTGTAGTTTTGCAGAATATTTTTACTGGAATCCATGCATATGCTTAATAGCTCTAAAAACTGTCTTGCTTAATTTAAGAAAACTTTATCCAAAAAAAAAAAAAAAAGAAAAGATAAAAAAAAAAGAGGAGATAGGAGAGGAAAAGTTTAGGTCTAGCGTCATAACGGCTTAAAACTAAACTAGTTCAAATGGTTATTTGCCAGGTGGAAAATATTTTTTTGAAAATAAACAAAATTTTATCTTTCATGGATCCTGGAAGCTTCTTTATCGCAGAGCAAAGATTTGCAATGCAACAATGCATTTACGAGGTAAATAAAGCATTCAAAGACTATCAGTAAAGCATCTACAAAGTGTGACTGTGTCACTAAAGTCTTCAAGCTGTGAGTGGGGATTTTGTTTTGGGTTTTTTTGTTTGTTTGTTTACACATCAGTCAGCAGCTTGCTTTTATTAACGCAGTTTTGGTTGGCTACAGTGCAGTTGCCAGTTCTGAGATTAGCCTCTCTAAAATTGTCTATACTATTATTCATATCCTCTTCAATTTCCATGTACTCAGATTTGCTGATTGTGGAAGAGCTGCGGCGACTGAGATCACTGTCAGATGCTAAATTAGGGGAGCTAACGTGAAGTAACTGAGCCTGTTCTTCCCCTTCTGTTTCTCGGTGGTAGAAGTAGTTGAAGTTGGACACGATGACAGGTACAGGCAGGGCAATTGTCAGCACACCAGCGATGGCACACAAGGAGCCTACGATTTTGCCTCCAATTGTCACAGGGTACATGTCACCATAGCCCACAGTGGTCATGGATACCACCGCCCACCAGAAAGCATCAGGGATACTTGTGAAATGAGACTCAGGTTCTTCAGCCTCAGCAAAATATACCGCACTAGAGAACAAAATCACCCCAATGAAGAGGAAGAAGATTAGTAAACCTAGCTCTCTCATACTTGCTTTGAGGGTCTGTCCCAAAATCTGGAGGCCCTTAGAGTGCCGGGAGAGTTTGAAGATTCGAAAGACTCTTACCAGTCTGATGACTCTCAGGATGGCCAAGGAGGTGGCCTGCTCTCCTTTCTGAGTCCCCTCCCGCTCGGCCATCTCGGTGCCCAGGGTGATGAAGTAGGGGATGATGGCCACAATGTCAATGAAGTTCATTATGTTCTTGAAGAAATCAGTCTTGCTAGGGCAAGCAAAGAAGCGCACCACCAGCTCAAAGGAGAACCAGATGATGCACAAGGTCTCCACAACAAAGAAGGGATCTGTGAAGATGTTGGATTTGTAGACCTGGGTAGTGTTGTCAGTGCGGTGCACTGTGTACTCCTTGTCCTCCTTCAGCTCAGGTAATGTCTCTAGGCAGAAGATCACAATGGAGATGAGGATCACCATGACAGAGACTATGGCAATAACCCTTGCCGGCCCAGAGCTCTCTGGGTACTCAAAGAGGAGCCACACTTGGCGCTGGTACTCCCCCTCCGGCAAGGGTCTCTCCTCATCTTTAATGAATCCTTCATCTTCCCGGAACTTCTCCATGGCCTCCTCGCCCAGCTCATAAAATTTGATCTCCTCAGAGAACATGTCCAAGGGGACATTGACGGGCCGGCGCAGCCGCCCCCCGGACTGGTAGTAGTAGAGGATGGCATCGAAGCTGGGCCGATTGCGGTCGAAGAAGTACTCGTTGCGCAAGGGGTCAAAGTAGCGCATGCGCTTCTTGGGGTTGCCCAGCAGCGTGTTGGGGAACTGGGCTAAAGTCTTCAGCTGCGTCTCGAAGCGCAGTCCCGCAATGTTTATCACCACGCGCTCACAGCACTCGTGGTCGTCGTGGGCAGCGGGCTGGTAGCTATCCTGGGGGTGGCCAGGTAGCGCGGAAGTCTCGTCCATGTTCTCTCCAGCCATCACGGTCATGGTGGACCAGAGGAAAGGGGACCAAGGGGCAGGGGAGAAGTGAGGGAAAGGGAGGAGGAGGAGGAGGA
>VXBC01000859.1:0-87358 GCA_013399945.1 Ploceus nigricollis | reverse complement strand
GCAGCTCGGGGATCGGGAGGGCGGGGGAGCCGGGGGCCGGGGCCGGCGGAGGAGGGAGGGATGCGCGCTGCCCCCGGGCCGGCCGCCCCCGCACGCTGCGCGCCGCGCCCCCGACGCAATGCGGGCGGCCCCGGGATGGGGCTGCAGGATGGGCTGCGGGAGCCAGCGGGATCCCGGGCAGCCGGCAGGGGAGGCACGGGCAGCCCGGACAGGTGCGCCGAGCAGCCGCTTCCCGACGCGCCGAGGGACGGCGGGACAGCGCTTGGTCTCCCCGCAGCACCTGGGGCGGAGCGGGGCCGAACATCCGCACGGAGCGGGGCCGCACATCCCGACGGACCCGGCTGCGGCCCCGGAGGGCGGCGGCTGCGCCTGCAGTGCCCGGAGCCCCCTGGCCCCGGCCCCCGGCCCGCCTCGGTACCGACGGGGGCTGCGCAACCGGAGCCTCCTGGACACACTGGTGGAGGCTAATCCCGAGCGGAGTGGCTGGAATTGGGAGGGTTAATCGTCAGGCAGGGACAGTGCCCTTTCATGCTGCTTTATCCCACCGAATTCGTTTAATTGATGAATCACATAACTTAGAGATGGAAAAGACCCATTATGTCATCAGCTGGCCTCCCCTGCCAGCACAGGATTGTTCCCCACAGTATATGATCACTTACATTATATAAAAGCCTGCTGCTCACTTTGTCAGGGCGGGAGCGGTGATCAAATACAACCCGTGCCTGTGTAATTCGAAGCTCTCCAGGGCTAAATAACACCAAGTCCGTGTTTAACAGACCTGGTCTCATTAGCTTTCCACTGCATAATACATTATCTTCACTTAAGATCACCACCTTGGAAGTCCAAAAATACTTAACCACCTGACCTCCCTGGTGGTTTCTGTCTCTTCCTCCCTTCCTCTTATGCCCATGTTTTGCTGTTTGGGGTGAGGTTTTTTGATGATGTTGTGGTTTATTTTTAATTTTTTTACAAGAGCAAAAACCATTTTAAAATCCTCTACCCCTGGCAGTGCTGCAATTACTAGTTAGCATGCTGCATTCACCAGCCCTGTGAAAACATAAGTGCAAAGAAACAAACAGATTTCCTGTCTAGCCTGGTACAAGGGTGGGTTTTGCTGTTGTTTGGTTTGTTTTGGTTTTTTTTTCAGTATCACATATGCTGAAAGTTTTGTGAGAAATTTCTGGTGAAGTTGTGGGCAAGAGAAAAGTCTGTTTCTACCATTCCCAGGTGAAACAATCAAAACACAAAATAAAAAGAGAGAGTCTTCTTCCAGTGAAAAAATAAAGCCCAATTTTCTGTCTGAAGTTCAGCAGCTCAGCATCAGCCTCCAGCCCTGGACCCTGCAGCCCTGGACCCTGTAAAATCTAAACCCCCCCCAAAAATGAAAGGCTGTCCCATCACCTAAACTTACCAGGCTGGTTTTAAACCCCTTGAGAAACTCAGTGACAGCCTTTGAGTCAACATCCTCTTATGACAGTGAATTCCATGCCTGGGTGACACAGCTGGCTGCTGAGAACTCCGGGAGCTCTGCATTCAGGGCGCTCGAAACTGCTGAGCAGAAGGAGCTCTGTGAGTGAGCGCTCTGTCCCCCTGTCCCAGCCCAAAGGATGCTCAGGAGTTGGCTGAAAATGCAGATTTGACAAGCACAGGCCCGAGCACTTGGTGCTGCTCTGCCCTTGGCTTTCTGCAGGATTGCAGGCAAGGCTATACATTCTGCTTTTGCATCTGGAAAACAGGATTTAAAAGTGCTTCCTTTGCCTGTCACAGCTCCTTAGGCTGCTGGTTTCTGAGAGCTGCCTTAGCACAGCAGAACCCAAATCCTCGTCAGGAGCTGTGTACACACCAGGCACAGAAATAAAAAAAAAGAGGAGTGATAGCAACCTTAGTTTTTCCATTGCAGCAAAAGCACAAACTGGGATATTGCTCTCCCCGCTCCTCATTCTGAATAGCTTTGAACTGTGGGATTTCTCTTTGCAATCTAACTACCATTACTGACAAGCAGTCACGCTGGAAGGTAGGGATCTTTCTAAGTGGGCTATTAGCCATAGGGTCAATAAAATCTTGTTAAAGTACACAGACTAATGAGCAGTGTAACTAGGGCTTGCAAGAAGGTCGTATGTTACACATTATAGGGCTAAGTAGCTCTATTAAATGTTGAAGAATGGAAGGAGAATCCAGCTTGTTGCCAAATTCAAAGTCAGACTACTGTTATTTCCTACCTTCTACATTACGGAAAATGGCCAGCAGCAACTGAACTGGTCATCCCCCCAAAGAGCCACACTGAGAAGTTCTCTTCAGGAACAAAATTTTTTCAAAAGGAAACTAAAAATTGCAAAAAATTTTGCAGCTTTTTGTGGTGCGAAGTCTGGTGGTACTGTTGTGATGAGAAAGAACAGCAGTTTCCTTTTTTTTTGTTGGTTTTTTTTTGGTCTTTTTGTTTTGTTTTGGAAAGAAAGAATCAAGTTGTTGATTAAAAGTCCTTGTGTGTTGTGAGGATTACAAAAAAAATTCTATTGAATGAATGTGAATCTGAAACCAGATTAAAAAAATAAGCATTGGCTTTACAGAGTGAAACAGGCTTTAAACGCTGTCGCCAGGGAACCTGGAAAATCCTGATTGAAATCAATGGATGCAGAAGCACAGTGGATTTCTGAGCATGGCATCATTCCTGTGAGTGTCTTGAATTTCCTCACCTGAAAGAGACATTTTGTGTGATAAAAACCATTGTGAAATCCAATGGCAAAGGATGTCCTGGTTGCTTGAACACTATGGATCCTCACAGGCACTGTAATCCCAATCCATCTAAGCCTGGAAACCAACCTGGACAAATTATAGCTCCATTTTAAGCTGCCTAAAGCCACCAATGAGTTGTGCAGGTGTCATCACACACCTCATTTAATGTCCTTGGGAGGCAGAGGATAAAGTGAGATGTTCTGGCCCCAGTTTGCCATGCAGAGGCTCTGTCAATCGTTCTGGTTCATGACATGGAAAGAGTCAACAGATGGAAACAAAGGTGAGCTTGTGGTGTTGACAGTTGGGTTTTCTTCCTTGAGGGCAACAGAGAATCCTTTAAAAGCTTTTAATCTTTTAACACTGATTTATGAGCCTTGCTAATATCCTTCAGTATTATTATGCATTTTTTGTGACCAGGATAATCAAATCTCATGCTTCAAAGAATATTGATAGCTGATGGGAGATGACAATTACTTTGGCTCCCTCTTGTTTTATAATTTCATTTTTTGCCCTGTTCCCTTTTAAAGCCTTAAATATGGGCCCTTTGTGATCAAAAAAGCCAAGGAGTGGACCCAGTCCTGTTGCTACACAGAGGGAAGAGGAGAGCTTGAGAGTTATCCCTGTGAAGAAGGAAACAGAAACTGCCCTCACTCATATGATAGTTGTGCCGTTAGGACCAGCCTGAAGAGAAAAGATGTCCCTGCCTTGCCTTTATATCCCACATCAGTGGGTTGGAAAGGTGCAGAGTGTGGCAATAGGAGAATGGCTGGGCAGGGAAGAACAGAAAATATTCTGTATTAGGTTGGGGTTGAGCTTTCTTCTGTCCTGCTCAAAAGCAGTTATATAATCAGAAATGGAAACAAAGTGCCAATCCACCCCTGAGCATATTCAGGTTTTTAACACACAGGACTTTTTTCTTAATGGAAGCCACTTTTGGCTTCCCATAATTGGATGACTTAGTACAAGATTTTATAAAAGCAACACAGCAAGAATATATTTATCAAGAGTGCTGCTGGCCACCAAGTGCAGAGAGCAGAGAGTGACCTTTCCCTGTGTCATGAGGGGCGATCACCACACGAAGCACCACTGTCAGAGAAGGGAACAGCTGAGGAGGACAGAGCACCACCAGAGCAAGCATGTTCCTGTAAAATCCCAGAACCAGTCCTTGCAGTGGGTCCTTGCATTACACAATCAAGAAGTCAGTTTTGGGAAATCTGAGTTTGCTCCTGTGTGAGTTCATTTGCAGGATGATTCCACTCTATTAAAAAAGATTCTGAAACATATTTAAACAAAGCCCCACTGCATATGGCATCGAGCTGCCCAGGAGTGAATCAGAAAGTGGTGGTGTTTTTGAAACAAGAAGTCTTGTTATGAAGCCCCAAGCTTGAGGCTGAGTGGTGATGAGTGATAGAATTCCATAATCATAGAATGGTTTGGGTTGGAAGGGACCTTGAAGATCATCTCATTCCAGTGCTCCTGCCATGGGCAGGGACACCTTCCACTATCCCAGATTGCTCAGAGCCCCATCCAACCTGGCCTTGGACACTTCCTGGGATGGGGCAGCCACAGCTGCTCTGAGAAACCTGTGCCAGGGTCTCAGAACCTGCACAGGGAAGAATTCCTTCCCATTATCCAATCTAAACCTCCTCTCTGTCAGTGTGAAGCCATTCCCCCTTGTCCTCTCACTCCAGGCCCTTGTCCAGAGTCTCTCTCCATCTTTTTTTGAGGCTCCCTTCAGGCACTGCAAGGCCACAGTGAGGTCACCCCAAAGCCTTCTCTTCTCCAGGCTGAACAAACACACCAAAATGTGCCTTAGGAACTCAAAGCATAACAGGATACTTCCAGTGCTCAAATAATCTACCAGTCTTGCCATAGCCATAATCACAGCTACCCTACAAAATCAGAGCTGCGTTTAGCCCGAGCTGGGCTGCAAGGTCACCTGCAACAGAACTCCAGGAACACTCATTGACAGCAACGTTAGCCTGCACAGTGGGACTTAGAGTTTATAGCAGAGGATATTTTAAGGCCAGTGGGCAGTTGCAAGCTCTTGATGAGTTGCCATGGCACATTATCACTTGGTCTTGTGATAAAGGACACTGAGAATCCACTCACATCCATCACTGAGCAAGTCATGTGGAGGGAGAAGTCCTCATGGGCTTCATTTTGCCTTCCCAAAAAGTGTTGCCTTATTGTTTAAGCAGGCTGGTGCCTGCCTCAAAAGCTGACTGCAGACCTGAAATTCAGGCTACCAACACATGGCAGTCTGTTGGCACTCTCAATGTTACTGAGGGAAAATTCCTGAAAAGGAGAGATGTAAAGGAGGGAGGTGAAGAGACCTACAGAGAAAGGAGCAGACTATACATCAGTGGCAGTGAAAAAGAAAAACAAGAGGTAGCTGCATAAAATGAGAATCTACACTGATGCCAAACCAGTGTCTACAGGACTGAAGTCACCAGTCTTCAGCAGTAATAGAAGTCAGGCTCAATTAGGTGTATCAAATTAAAAAATATTCAGTGTTTCTTAGAGTCAGGGCAGCATCGTACACTGGATTCATGATTGTCTTTATTACACCTGACAGAATGTGAATGCGGGCATCATGATCATGTGTGCTCCAGCAGAAACTAAGACATGCAGTGGAGGGATTCCCAGGCACTGGCTGAGGGCAGTTTCCACTGGAACTGGAAGTGTTGAAGAAGAAGGAGCCTCAGCCATGATTCCAGACCCTCAGAACAGTATATTAGACTGAATGCAGATAAGCTGAAGCTTTCAGAGAACAGTGACATCTATGAACTCTTCAGTGTTTCCAATTCCAATTTACCTCAAAAACCTTAAAGCCATGAAGGAAATGTCCAGAGCAAAAATGGTAAAGGATTTCTAGTGGTTCATAGAGAAGATAAACTACTCGATTCTTCTTTTTGTCCTCCTGCCTCTCAGGACACAAGAATTATTGAAGAAGTTATCACATCGAGACAAGATTTGTCAGCAGCCAGGGCCTCATGTGATAGGGTAAAGGCAATGCAGGCAGGGAACCAGTCCCAAATTGCTATAAACCCCTGGAACAGACAGAGCCACAGAAAGCTTGGACCTTGCTGCAAAGTCAGCACCTGGAGCACTTCCTGGTGGAGCCCTGACAGATAAACAAGGTGCTGCTGCTCCTGCACAGGGGGTGGAACAATCCCAGTGTGTCACTTTGGGGCACTGCAGGAAGATGCAGCGTGAGCTCCAGCACAAAGAGAGCATGCTGAGGAAGTGCTGAGTGCTCCTGGAAGCTGTTGGGGTGGGATGATAAAGGCATGGAACCACTTTGTGTCTAGAGTGTGCAGCTCTGCTGGGAGGAGAAAGGAGAACAGGCACAGCCCATCTTGTTACAAGGCAAAGAATTGAGTGTTTGTGTCTCTGTGTGTGCACATGTGCAAGATGGGGTTTTATTTGAAGCAGGACAAGCAGTAATCCCTGAGGATATAAGAGCTGTCATCAGGAAATGAATAACTTCATACCTAGGGATAGAGGGTGCTTTATTGGAGCCAGACTATTCCTCTGGCCAGGCACCAATGCGCACTGCAGAGTGTGGTCAGGATAAACACTGATCAGCTGGGATCTTCCTGCCATTCTGACGCCTTTGCAAATGGCCATTTTTAAGGACAGGAGACGGATGGTCAGCTTTCTGGGAGCTGGATCTGGAGGAAGCTCTGGCAAGAGCTGATTAGGAGTGGAGCAGTGCCTTCCCGCAGTCTGACAGGCCTTGCATGCCCTGCTTTGACACGGCTCGTAGCACTCTGCAGCAGAATTTGTGCCATTCAGCACTTCACAGGCCAGATTTGAGCACCAGATGTCTTGCCATGGGTATCAAAAATGAAGAAGAGTGAGATCAAACAAAGTTAGCAGCACAAACAGTGCAGGGAGTGATAGTCAAAACAAGGCAATCAGGAAAGTGATCCTTACCTGCCTAAGCTGGGATCCAGCAAAGCTTTTTGTCTAAGACTAAACAGGGAATAACCAATGCATCTACTGAAGGAAACTTGTAGAGGAGCGGGGTTGCAGTCCAGCAGCCAGGCTTTAGAAGCAGTTACACTAAACAAGAAACTCACAATAAAGAAATGGAGAAAACGAAGGTCATTTGCATTTGCTGCTCAGAGTGGAGCAGATATGAAGACAGAGAGCAGCAGCACAGATAAGGCCAAAGGAAAGCAGCTGCAGCCTGGCAGGGATCATAGGTGGCAGCAACAGTGGCAGGAGAGTGCCTAAGGAAGGCCAGAGGTAGCTGTAGAGCTGGGAGAAATGTCATGACACAGCCTGAGCAGAGATCAAACCAGAAAACATCAGCACCAAGGTGTTTGCGCAGCAGAGCTGCACTAGCGGGAAATGGGGCAACGTAAAAGATGTGAGGGCAACAAAAGCCTGGCCATAAGGGGGGTCCTTATCTCTTAGAGGGACTCAGGATCTTCAGCCCCAGCTCTAAGCCTGTAGAAAGCCTGAAAGAACCACACAAGGGCAGAAAATGCTGAGCAGGTAGTTCAAGTGTCTGTGGCAGAGGGTTGGAAATGCTCCCTGCTACATTTGTCCTTCCCTGATGAGAATTCCCAGAGCAGGTTGCTTTGCAGAGCTGCTTTGGCAGCAGAGCTTCCTCTTGCTTTATTTTCAGCATGCAGGAGAGGCAAAAATGCTTAACAGGGTGTGTTTCAAACATATATTTGCGTTAGAGCCCAAATTTAGAATTACAGTTCCATGTCCTCTTTCGGGAACAGGGTTCTTGCTGACCTGCCTGCCCAGAATTCTTCTTGTCTGCTGGAGAGACAGCTCAAGTGAAGCAGAAGCAATTATTTACAGAAAAAGAAAGAACTTGAGTAAACAAAAACACCGTCGGCTACTGCATATTAAAGTGAAAGACCCAGATGCTTTGAAGCCTTGTCCCCAGGTGATTTTAAGTGCTCCAGAATAATTCAAAGTCTTACCCAAAATGAAGGTAGCGAGGCACCCCTCAGACACTACCAGGCCATCAATGTCTCATCTTTCCTGTGCCTTGGGCATTGCTGTTGTTCCAACTTCTCAGTCTTGCTTTTTTGTGTCTTGTTCTACTTTACATCTGGACCAGGGTCTATTCTGGACTTGAGAAGTTGGTGACCTATTCCCTTTCTGGAGCTTCTTCTGTGCTGGCTGTGGCAGGAGGGTATGGTCCGCTTCCTGTTGGTTGTACTCCGTAAGCACTTTGTTAGATCATAGCTCTTGAGTTTTGAGCACCTCTTTTTATGATTTATTTTCACTTGAAGTCTCAAAATCAAGTCTCATGATGTTTAAAATGCCATTGAGTGCTTAGTGAGCACATTGCAGTAGGGCCATTACACTTCAGACAAATCTCTCCCTCCCTATGTGGCCACTTGCTGAGTTATTTACAAATTGCTTGCCTTTAGAATTTCTAAAGCTTTTGTCCTGTTATGTCTTGCTTTTCAAATCTTTGTGCATTATGTAGGAAAAGAGAAAGGACATCCATCACACACCTCCTGTCTGTGTTCAATTGCCTCAAGGCAGCAGTCAGCAAGTTAATATTCAACAGTTACAGCAGTATTTTCTGACTTCAGCAGTGTCTAAGGACTGATCCCAGGATAATGATCCCATTGCACTGTGTAGCAGAGAAATACATTGATAGTGTGAGGCATGCCAGGAAGAGCCTTTCAACAAGGGACAGGCAGCAGTGAGCATGGCAAGATGGATTTGCAGGGCAAACATAACAGCACAGGGCAAAAGGCCTTGCCAAAGGCTACTTCCAAATGTTCTGCCAATAACAGTGTATGTGAGAGATGAAGACATGCACTGGGATGCTCCAAATCTGAGCCAGAATATCAGACCACTGTTCTCACCCATTCTTACCAAATATCTTCTTTTCCTACATTCTGATATGTGCTTTGGAACAGGCAATCACTGTCAAAGCCACATCCCCAAAGCAACTGAACCCTTGGCAGAGATCTCTGGGATGTGTGGCAGGAGCCAGCAAAACCCTCTTGTGGAAGGAAGTTTGCTGTCTGCCTGGAACCTCAAGGTGATCCATGTTTCATCATTTGGATTCAGAGCCTGTCCTAACCATAATTTTTGATTTCCCTCATGCTTACTGATTCAGTTTAAAAACACAAACTGGTTGTTGTTCTTAAAAACATAAACTGTTTTACAGTTTAAAGGCAAGAGGTGGTGCTTGCCTCTGTCCTTGCAAGCCAACATTTTACCAATGGAAACTGCCATGGCCTGGGTGAAGTGAAAGGAATCCCACCTACCTGCAAGGACAGGTTAGTACCCGACCACCCAGACCTCCAGTGTCCTGGTATGTTTTACACATGGCAAGTCCATCCCTTTTCTCCTGTGAATGAATATGAATTTATTTAGAGTTCCCAAACTATGGATGGATTTCAGGTTCCCTTATGAAAATTTTACCTAGACCTGCCTGAGGTCACTGTGTGGGGTTCAATGAAGCCAATTTCCTACAACAGCAAAGCAGTAGAAAAGCAATTATGATGTTTTGTTTGATTGATAAATAGAGATAGAAATATAATCATTAAGAAGTGATATCAGATGATATCTTCTTCTGTAACACTATTTCCATGTTTGGGTGTCTTGTATTGTGGGGAAAAGGCAGAGATTGAAAATGCATTAAATATAGTAGCTAAAGATGGTGAATGGTGTAGGAAAAAAAAAGAAAATGTGTGGAAATAATGTATTTCAACATAAACCAAGTCCTTCTTTAATTGGTCTCTGCAATTTATTAAATTCATCACAAATCATGAGTAGTTTCAGGTTATCCCCAACTGTGGACTTTTAGAGTTAACCTTGTTAAAAGAATGATCACCCTTCTAACTCACAGGCATCTGTGACTGTGCAAATCTCCTTGGATTGCTACCAGTTGGAAAATCAGAGCGTGGAGCAGAACTCTGACCTTTGTGCTGCAAAATCTGAGGAAACAATCAACTGAAGGAGATAAAGGAGAATCCTCCTCATTAAGGAGGAAGTGGTACAGAAATCAAATTCACTTGTGCAAAGATTCACTTTGCCAGCCAGCCCACCAAGGCAAAGAGCTCCACCTACTCAGCCAGCTGCAGGGAGGATCTGGGAATTTTAACTTGGAGCATTAAATTAATCAGAGCACTGTAAGGAGTTGGCACAGCAGGGGTTGGAGGGTCCATTTGCTGTGGAACCCTGTTTGTGGAAGAGCTGTAGGAGCAGACCAGGCTGCTCTTTCATTCTAGCCAGGGAAACAAAGACATCCAGGGACATTACTGCCAAGTAAACACAGAACAGTCAAAGGAGCTATTTCGTCACATAATATGAAAGTCACCACTGTATTGAGGACAAGCACAAGTCATATGTTCCTCTTAAGTCCTACTTAATCCCTGCTTTGAGGATTTAAAGGACATTCAAGTGATTCATAAACCCTGTGCATGTTGTCTGCACAGGAATGATATTTACCCACCACAGAGACAGCCGAGCCATGGGAAATTCTGCATTGAGTCTCAGTGGAATAATGCTGTTGTGTTCAGGAAGGTGTGGCTGAGGCTCTGTCTCACTTGCAGCAGTAGCTTTAACATCTGACATCCTGATAATCCAAACTTATGGTTTATGGTGGGCCTTGATTCCCCACAGGGTTCTGCAAGTAATGTATGTGTCTTACCGGCATCATTACATATCTGGCTGGGAAATAAGTCAAGGAGGAGCTTTGCATCAAGCACAAGCCAGGAATAAAGGCAGGACGTCTCTTCTGAGTGACAGTTTATTGATCTGAGAGCCAGCATGACCAACTTCCTGTTTTTTAAAAAAAAAAAAAAAAAAAAGACAGATAATTTTCTATCTGCTTGTTTTCAGAGAATATGTAGAATATGTCCAGCTGGAAAATGGGCTGAAATCAGCAAGATGGTGCCTAAGTGTTGCTGCTTTTGAAGGTAACAAGAAAGATGGTTTCAGATACCTTTTGCACAGTGTGTGTGAATTTATTTTTGCTTGGGTTTTTGGTTTATGCCTTGTTGTGGCGATCTGTTCTTGTTCCTCTTGCATACTTTTTCTGCAGGTTCCTTGGCAGTGGCTCCTGCATCTATCACAGCTCTGTTCTGCAGCACGCAGTGGAAAGGAGATTATTCAGATCTATAGTTCTGTCAAATGACACTCCTTAAGATATTGTGTAAGCTTAAAAAGGTGAATTTATGCTCTGGCTTTTATATCTCTTTGTGCCTGAGGCACTTTGATTTATAAAAAT
Source organism: Ploceus nigricollis (assembly GCA_013399945.1). NCBI lineage: Eukaryota > Metazoa > Chordata > Aves > Passeriformes > Ploceidae > Ploceus > Ploceus nigricollis. Next base: position 76,395 of record VXBC01000859.1, on the reverse strand, counting down.
CTTTCAATAAAAGCAAATAAACACATACACCCACTACTTGCTGGGGCCATGAGGTCTGAGAGTTATTTTGCAGGGGGACTGATACCTTCATACCTCCTTTCTTAAAAAGAAAAAGAAAATTTAGAGAGACTATTTACAAGGGTCTGGAGTGACAGAATGAAAGGGAATGGCTTCACACTGACAGAGAGCAGGTTTAGATTGGATATTGGGAAGAAATTCTTCCCTGTGAGGGTGGTGAGGGCCTGGCACAGGTTGCTCAGAGAAGCTGTGGCTGCCCCATCCCCAGGAGTGTTCCAGGCCAGGTTGAATGGGGTTCTGAGCAATCTAGAATAGTGGAAGGTGTCCCTGCCCATGGCAGGGGTTGGAACTGGATGATCTTTAAGGTCCCTTCCAACCCCAGTCATTCTATGAGTCCATGAAATTCAAACACGTCGCGAGAAGCAGAGAAAAACTGGTATTGAAAAGGTATCGGAGACAAACTCTGGACAGGGTAATCTTTTTTTTGATCCACAGAATAAATCCTAAAACCTAGATAAAGTTGTAGATGCTGGATTCTAGTCCCAGAGCCTTGGTTCTCACTTGTGACCCTCAGCAGCAGCAGCTTGGTCCACACGATTTTCTTCCCCTTCCCATCTTCCGTCTTGCCTTTCCTATGTAGACTGTAGTCTCTGTGGAGCCCGAGTTTGCATGTCCATGGGATATGTAATTCAGGTGGCCCTGATCCTGTGCCAGTAGAAAAATATAAAAATCACCAGTCTGACAGTCAGCAACACAGCTGGGAAGTTGGAGAGGGAGCAACAGTACTGTTTGTTCCTGATGGAGCATGACCTCTGGCTCTGTCCAGCTTTGATCACTAAAGAAAAGAAAGCTTTCCCAGGTCCTTTCGTACTGCTTCCCCTGCTGTGCTGCTCTTTTTTGCTTCTGGAGAGTTCCCCAGCTGCAGCAGGAACTCCCAGCTCTCTATCTCTGCTGGGGGGAAATGGTGCTCCCTGCCAGCAGAGGTGTCCTTGGATGCAATTATAAACCAGAGGGCTCTCCTGAGCCATGAGGAATATTGCATTTACTCTGGATATTTAGCAAGAACTGGTGATCCAAAACGTTCTGGGTACAGCCCTCCTTTCCTTCAAAACCCCTCACGAGCTCTCTCCTGTAACTCCATCTTCCATGCTGGAACACCTTTGGCTTTGCAGCAGATGGCAATGCAGCACTGCCCGCTGCCAAGATGAGCCAGTTCATTTTGCCATCGTCTGCATCTGACTATGAAGCAGCAGAAAAGAGGGAGAAAACCCCCACTTGGCAGCTGATCTGTGGCAGGTTATCTCCTGTTGTGGGGCTCTCAGCAATATGAGCACACAGATTCAAATAACTCAGGAATAAGCAAACAGAGAAGTCCAGAGACAGCTGGCCCTTACTGACATGGTGGACATAGTCCTGAAGACAATCTACAGAGCCAGCTAAAATTCCAACCTCAGATTCCTAAACAGCTCAGATTTTCCTGTGTTTTTCCTGTGCTTGGGAGGGGCAGAGAACATCCCCTTGGTGCAGCATTGAAATGGAACATTTACTTGGCATTGTACCTTTCCTATCTGCTCTCTCCACCCACTTTCATCACACTGTGTCTCAGCATTAACCTGGCTTTTGGGCACATGATGCTGTAGAATTAAAAGCTCGAGTTTTTAGCAGATTAGACCAATCAGCTTTCAGTTGTGACAAAAACAAAAGCAACCTTTAAATGTGGAGCCAGGTATCACAGTAAGGAATGCACAAGATATCTGTGGGTAGATTTAGTTCAATTAAAAATATCCATTTTATTTCTCATTCCCTCTATGTGCTTTTAATCATTTCAATAAAGGCAAATCAAGAGCTTTCAACTTGCTCAGGTCCACAGTGAGCTAAAACTCATCTTTTATGAAGGAGGAAGTTTCCAGTTTCCTATTTTTTGGAGCTAAGTAGCATATTCCATTGGCCACTGAATGTCTTCAAAATAACAACTGAAGCTTTATAAATACAAGCACAGCCTACCTTTCCCTCTGATACTCTGAGTCTCTCTTAGGAAATGAACAGGGATGGACACTTCAAGATGATGGTTCCTGTTCCAAGACCTGAAGACTTTTATAGAAATCCCTCTTCCTGCTCTTCTGTGTTGGGGCTGTGGCAGAAGGGAGCTGTGGAGCCAGATTCAAGCTCTTGGTGCACTGCAAAGCCACAACTTCTGATGGATTTGCTCGTCACTGAGGATGCCAGAAGAGTGAAAAAAAGGGTCAGGAAGTTCAGATACAGCCTTAAGGAGCAGCCTCCAGCAGCAGGTAAGTGAGTAGCACTAAAAGATAGAGAGCATCATCATTTTCCAGTGAGCTTGAAAAAGTTTTCAAATAAAATAGCATTTCTGATACTACGTAGAGTAAATGCAATGCTCTGTTGTAAATCAAATTAGGCAAGGGATACCAACATTTCACCATCCCCCCCCCCCGCAAAAAAATGTTTATACATTCAAAACAAATGAACAACAGGAAAAAAGAAAGGGATATGAAAACATCATAGCTAAAATGTGCCTTTCATCTTCTTTTATCAGGTTCTGAATTATTACAGATCAGCAGTGTGCTATCCTGCTGCATACTTGTGAAACATCCGTAAGAAATTTTTGGTTTTACTTGAAAACAAAACAAAACAAAAGAAGCCCCCATGCAAACTATTTCAGCTGAGTCCAAGGGATCATTTTGTATTTCCAAATGCACAGAAAACTCAAGTCACTTGCAGTTAAAATTACCTTTTCCAACCCAGTGGCATTCATTTAGGCTCTGCAGTGTTTTTGCTGAGCTGTGCTGTAGTTTTGACTCGTGTAAATCAGGATTTTCATGCCCGTGCTTCTCTGTGCAACAGAAATAACAGGCAGTAGTGTGTACCTAGAAAAAAACTGACCTAGCTGAGAAGTTTAAGTTGATTATCTTGGAGCACAAACCTGAGAAGTTAACGAAAGAGAGGGTTTTCCTGTGCTGCTTTTACTATGGGTGAAGCAAGAGCAGAAATTCAGGTGGGCAGGTGGAGGTGCATTTCAAAGCACAGCAGTTAAACTCTCCAAGGCTTCCAGAATCCAACAGTATTTTATTTTCCTGAGCTGCAAGAACCTGCTGGACACAGAAGTCCCTGCATGGGTGAACACAAGCATTGGCCATCTGGATATAGATAAAAAGGCAGTGCAAATTACAGGAGGACATGCTTCAGCAATGGTGTCTTAGACAAGACTCAGTGAAACAGGAAAGTATGGCCAGAAATCTGATGGTTAATTCTAAAGATTTATTTACTCAGTGCATCAAAGGTTTACACAGTTCAGATACCTTCTAGATCCTTGGAGACAGGTATTTTCCTAAATATTTATTGGTTTTCAGACACTGAATTTCTGTCTTCAGCTACCATTGTGCAGTTGTGGGGTTTTACCCCTTCTTAAATCTGTTATCCCAGAGGTGCTACCACTATCCCTGATGGGCTCAGCCTTGGCCAGTGGCAGGTCCATCCTGGAGCCATCTGGAACTGGTTCTGTTGGACATGGGGGGAACTTCTAGCAACTTGTCACCCCTGCTACTAAAACTGTGCCCTGTGAACAAAATGCACCCCAAAATGAAAATAACCACAGTGAAATGTTGTATATTTTCCTCAAACCTCCTCTGTGTATTTTTTCAGGCTTAAATGAAGCTGATTTTAGAATATTACCTGTTCAAGGTAAAGCTAGGAATAGCTTCCCTGCCAGAAGCAATTTGTGCTAAGTGCATTCTTTGAATGCAGGGCTGACCTTAGGGATCTGCTTGTGTGATGCAAATGTGCAAAGATGGATGTGGAAATAAGAAAAATCCTTTCACACAGGCTCTTCATTTGAGCTTTCTTGTCCATAGAGAGCAGGGGTGCAAAGTTCAGTGGCCGAAACTTAGATCGTAGCTTGGAGTATTTTGCTGTGTTACATTTTCTTTCTGCGACTTTCCCAAGTAGATGTTATATGTCAAAATATGATCCCAAACAGGCTTATTAGCTTCAAAGGGTTACATTTTGATAGCCAGGATTTCTTCACAAATTTCAATCTAAACCTGCTCTTGGTCAGTGAGAAGGCAGTGAAGTTGTGCCAGGGTATCCTGCTATAGAGAGGATTACAAAATATGTCATATAATGTTTATCCAGTCACAGCCAAAATAACACACTTTAATTCACAGGGCAACTCACAGCACCACTGTAGGATGACACACAAGTGGTGAAGATGGTAACTGCAGAAAATTCCTACTGGTTTACTAGGAGAGGGAACGTGAAGAGGGACCATTTACCAGGGCCTGTAGTGACAGGACATGGGGGAATGGCTTTACACTGACAGAGAGCAGGTTTAGATTGGATATTGGAAAGAAATTGTTCCCTGTGAGGATGGTGAGGCCCTCGCACAGGTTGCCCAGAGCAGCTGTGGCTGCCCCATCCCCAGAAGGGTTCCAGGCCCGGGTGGATGGGGCTCTGAGCAAGGAGTTGGAACTGGATGATATTTAAAGTTAATTCCAACCATTCTGTGATTCTGAGAAAGTGGTTCCAGGTGGTTCCATGGTTCCACATCTGCCCACCGCCCCCTCAAGCCATAATTTGAATGAAAGAGCACAGGCCAAACATTGCTTTAGCCTTTTGCTCTTTGGATAATATTACCAGCTCTCCCAGGCTTGAGTGTAAGGAGCTTAGCTCTGCAGCATTATTGTGACTAATCTCATCAGAGACTGCTGTGGCAGCCAGGCTCCCCTGGTACAGACGATGGGGAGGATCTCAGAGTAAGGGAAAGGCAGATGGGGAAGCCCCGCATAAATCATAAAGAATATGAAATAAACATTCAAGAGCTCAATGAAAATTCCAGATTAAAAAAACCCAAAGAACTCAAAAAATCCATGTCTAGTCTCAGGCCGCTTTGCACCTAAAAATATCAAAATCCCATTTCTGTTCTTTCATAGACTGAGGGAATATAGATCTGTATCAGAAGAATCTAATGTGGGCATGAACCTATATGGGACATTTCCTGCTGGACTTTCCATGAGTTTAAAATCTATTTTACACTTCAGAAGTGCTACATTAGTAGTGGCAAATTCACCAAATAATGTGACCCCATCATCCTGAAAATTAGTTTATCCTCGACCTCAAGGTAGCAAAGTTACCTTATTAACTAAAACAAGACTTTCTTTTTATTTTCTTTCTCTCAGGAAAGAAAGAAAAAAGTCACCTGTCTGGAAATAATAGGATGATTAGAGAGGATGTCTGGCTTATACTGTGATTAAGACCCAAAAAGCTAGGACATTTCAGGTTTCCCTATGGCTTCCAACAGAGACTGAGAAAGAAACTTGTATGAGACAAAGGGCCAAAAGGATAGATCCAGCCCAGTGGAATAGATAGGAGGAGACCCTGGGCAAGGTTATGAACTTCCAAGAGAGAAAAGTGTATTGCTGGGAATCTACTGTAACTGTTCTGTGGCTACAGGCTTCCAGAGTCATGTAAAATGTGCTTTCTTCAGTGATTTTGATTTGTATGCAAGAAACTCACCTGTTAAGGCAGCATTTTCTTAGCCAAAAAAAAAAAAAAAAGAAAAAAAAAGACAATCTCATGGAAAACTTGGGTTTCTGGAAGCATGTAGGCACTGAAAAATAATAGTCATGAAGACTGGACAAAATCACATCATGATCTCAATCCACAGATTAACCTTTGTCAGATCTGTTGCAAGGCATGTCAGAAGAACAGGGAGAGCTGGCTGGGAATACAAAATTGCCTGAAAGAATACATATTTATTCACTCATATCTGCCCATCCATCCATTCATTGATCTTGTGTACACCCTGACAAGACATGCTTCCAGCTTCCTTTCTTTCCCTCTCACACATCAATCCAGGCAGTTACTGGACATGATAATTATAGTAAGCTCTTAAATCCCAATAAATACTACCAAGCTGGCTACTCAGAGGCTTCCATGCCATCGACTTTTTAACACAGTAATGATGATTAGACTGTATTGCATCTGAGTACTTTTAGAGGTTTACCCCTTGATTAGACTTAGGGAGAGGGAGGAAATACTGTCAGAAATGGAAAGGAGATATTTCAGCCTGGAAAGAGGTTATGTTTTCAAATGTTGACTTTCAGAACAGTGGCAGAATAATAAACATGTAGAGGTTCCTGGTTTTAGGCTCTGGTGTTCTTTCAGTGACAGAGAAGTGATGCCTCTGCTGCTTTGAGGGCTCTGGAACACCCAGAGCTGTGGAAACTTGGTTTGTCACTGGCTAACCCATGACCTGTACCATGAGCTCAATTTCTTAGGCTGTACTTGCAAAAGTGTGAAAAGCTTGGCTTGCTACTCATGGTTGTGCCCAAATTCTATCGCCCAGCATCACCAGTGGAAATGCCCAAGGTTTTCACTATCAAGAGCAAAATCAGAACCAGGGTGGGGGGGCAGTGGAAACAAAACCAGGGATGTAGCACCTCCCACCCTCCACCTGCATGTTGGCCAGGCATTGCCTCAGAGTTTTATCAGTCCTACCTGCCCCCTCTCTCCATCCCACCTGGGCCAGGAAAATCACGCAGCTCCCTGCACAGGTCACCATAAAGTTTAGGAAACACAAGCTAATTCCTCTTCTGGCCTAAACTCAAGACCTCAAATGCTTCCTCTGAGGGAAATGCCTTCTGAATCTCAAATTTCTCATGATTCAGAACTTACTCAGAGCCCTTCTTTCCAGCACATCTCACAAAAGGCACCATTTAGTTTTGCTGCCTCAAGATCTTTCTATTCTGCAGCAGCAGCAGCAGAGTAGGACGAGGATGAGGAGGGAAACACACAAGATAAGTGAACGTTTGGCAGTCCAAATGACTGAAAGGTGAGGAAGGGATCCTGGCACATGGTGAGTCAAGGAAAAAGTCAATAGTCAAGAAAAAAGATCTGGGAAGGGTTGATACAACTGCACATGAGAGGAGTATGCTCTGGGTAGAGAAGGGTTGCAGGGGACTAGAAGCATTGCGGGGGCTATGAAATCTCTAGAGGACTATGGGTGAGTAGAGTGAAGCAAAGTTCATCAGATCCTTCTCCTGAATCCAGTGCCAGACTCTTATAGACTCTTACAGAATCTGGATATCAACAAATACATCAGAACCAGGTGATTCACTCAATTTTGGTTGCTGTAAGTGCTGTGAAGTTCTGTGTACAGCAAACAGTGATTCACAAAGGATGAGTAACGCCCAGCAGTCTGTGGCAAGAGCAGTGGAAACCTGCCAAGGCCATGGCAGCCCGTGTATTCTGTGTGTCACCGGGTGGAGTGACATGCCAATCCCTTTTCCTTCTTATTTTCCATTGAAGTTTGTCCGGACTCCTGGCCAGAATCAAGGCCCATTGGATGCCCAGGTCATTTTGTACCAAGACACAGCTTCTGGTTCTGAGCAGAATTGCTTCTGAAGGGCAAAAATAAAAAATATCATCAGTACCGTAGCTCTTGGTAGGAATTGAGGCTCTGGTTCTGTGTGGCACTGAGGAGGAAAAAACAAGACTTTAGACAACAACCACTGTTCCTGACTAGGAACAGCAAATGTATATGAGAGGGGCCAAATGAAAGGCCAAAGATATGTCAGCTGAAGAGGAAATCAGTTGGAGGGGCAGTCTTAGTTTCCTCAGCAAACTGCAATTCAAAGGCTTCATCAGTGAGGATAAAAAATGGTAGATTTTGATATTCAGGCTATTTCATATTCCTGCTGAATATGACCTACAAAAAGAATGTTTATGTTTCTACTGCTTTGAAATGTTTTATACCTTCCAGCCCATGTTTATTTGTTGCTTGGTATCTGTACTCACTTCCACTGACACTGAATATACACAGAAAAACAGCTGTCTTTATAAATTCCAGCCTCTCTCTCTGTGGAAAACTCCCAGAGCAGGACATGGCAGCTGTTTAGCAGCAGTCAACACCCCTGTGCACCACTTCAGGGTCTGAAGGAGTGCAAATCCCCATATCCCATTGCCACTGCAAGATGAAAGCGTAGATGCTTAGGCTATAATTTACCACACTGAATTTGAGCAGTAAGCTAAGGTTAATGGCCCTACAACACTTGAGAAAAGTGTAATTGATCTCTTAGAGAGCATGAGTGATTAGGAGATGAGTTTATGTCACTGGGAAGGTAATGCTGTCAACACCACAGCATCCACTAACAGTGTTCACAGGGCACCCCTTCACCCAGCCTAGTGAAATGGATGTGCCTCATCTCCCACATTTGCCAGCACCTTATAAAAATTGACCTATGCTGATTCCATTGCCTTCTGTGTTGGTCACAACCAGAGGAACTGCTCAAATAGGGATTCATACATCTCAATCCATTTCCTGCTCCTCCCAAAGTCAGGTAATGCTGCTGTCCCCCTTTCATTACACCTGAGTCAGAGCTGCAGTAAATTGCCTCAAACACCAGGAATTGTCGTGGTGCTGCATCCAAGGTGATGAAGCCTGAGCCACTGAGGATATGGCAAACTGAGATCAGAGTCACAGAATCANAGGGGGGGGTCTCTGTCAATGTGGACTTACAGACTTGCTCTAGTCCCATGATGGGACTTCAGCATGGGAGAATCCCCCTCTGGAAATGAGAGGGAAAAAATTTTTGTCTAATCAGATTCACCAGAGTTATCATCCAGAAAAATTTCTGGGGAAGAACTTTTCAACTGGAAACCTTTTCTTCCCAGCAAAACCAAACGTAACAAAATAAAGTCAATAAAACAAACCAAAAAGTTCGTGGAAAGATGGAAGTCTTTCCCTTTTCCATTTGCATTCACAGATTGATTTTAATTCATTACCTTGTCTACCCCATCATACAAACTGACTAAAATAACAAATGATCTTTCTAATTGCACGCACTTTCTAAATGCAGATGTGAGCCTAAACTTCCTTCTCAAGAATTGGTTATATTTCTACTTGAGCTTTTCACAGTAGAACAGAAATAGGTCTTATCTGACTCCAAAGGGATTGTTAGCAATGAGCAGATTAGAAGGAAAACAGATGCTGGGGCAGAAGAGATGTAGTTCTGCTCCTGCTCTATCAGATCTAGATGTTGTCCCCAAGTTAAGAAACACTGCAGCCAAGGTGGACCTACCCAGGGCTGAGTATGAGTTTAAACTGCTTCTGCAGAGAGGTGTCACATCCAACAGGTAGAAGCTTTGAGCCATTCAAGTGCACAGAAGATACAATCCTGTTAAGGACAGTCTTTCCTCAACATCTTTCATCCCTTGGATTTTGAGAAGCTTTTGAAATGGATGTGTCTTTCAGCAGGCAAACCCCTTGTTTCTCTGGTGTCACATGCACACCTGAATGCCTTTATTAGAAAGGTGAATAAGTGACATTCTTCTAAGAACAGAAATTTAATTTTGTGGCCAAACGAAGGCAGCTGGATCACAGCCACTGTCTGCCCATGCTGTTAGAAATTCCTCTGAAGTCCCCAGTGGAATGCAGAGTGGTTCACAATGTGAAGAATGCACACAAAAGCTCTCACTCAGAGCCCAGTGAGCTGCAATTGCAAAGGATTTTGGCCCCCTCATATCTGTCTCCTCCTTCCGTCTGCTGAGCTAAAGCACCAGGCATTAAGATGCTGAGCCAAAATGTAGCATTTCCTGCAGAGCGCTGGTTTAGAGGCATTTGAAATATGACAGTGCAGACTAAAACTCATGTCTTCTAGATGGCAAAGAGGAGGGAAAAAAATTATTTTCAAGGACACAGTATTGTTTGGGTCATCCAATCAGCAGCAGAAACTTGTCAACAGGACAATAAACACTGAATATACCAATATCTGGGCATCCCTGAATATTTGTGGGTGGTGTTTTCACTTTTAAGCCTTAAAGAAAGCTCATGACCTTGCAGTGGCACATCCGTATGGCAGAGAATCCTGTCCACTAATTCTTGCATTAGACCTGCATCTTGCCTTAAGAACAACTCACATTAAATGGCAGGACAGGGACTAGAAAGGTCCAGGATAGTGTTTTTCCAATTTAGCAATAGTTGAACATAAGTTTAATCTTGGGTATGCCAGCCCATCACATTCTGGGCTGGGAAATGTTCTGTTTAATACAGTTTTCCATTGTTTTCCCACCAGCACTTGAAATCTTACTAAGGCAGCATTTGCTTTTTTTACAGTTCATTTCTCTGCTACAAATATCTTTAAAAACAGGCAGTTAAGCAGTGTAAGACCGCAGATGGACAACACTAATCTTCATAAAAATGAGCAGAACCCCCTTGTTTTCCATCAGTGCTGCATTCTTATCAAATGTGTGTCTGAACAGGCCAGCACAAGGGTACCGACTGCCCATGCTCCCAGCATTAGTGCTCACCTTTCCTTCACCAGCCCACTGGAAAGAGGAAAGGGGAATTTGCCATCCTCTCTGGTCGACAACTGCAATTCTGAACTTTCATGCCTAGAGCTGAGAGCTTGATTTTGAGGAGAGCCACAATAATGAATGAGGCAAACACTGTAATGGTGAAAAGGGAAGTTGTGGCCAGCACAAAACACTTTGTCTAATGGCCAGACACAAGACACCTTTTGTCCTTATGGCACTTTAATTGTTGACTGATTTAACTTCAGTTTGAAAAAGCTTTTTGAGATGACACCTGAGGGCGGGGTGCTTTCAGGATAGTTAACTTTGCTGTTATGTCAGTTAACATTAAGACAGGCAAAAAATAGCTTTTAAAATGAAAATACAAGTCTTATCCAGCAAAGCAAGCAGCTGTTCAGGCTTAGCTTCTTTCTTGATATATATTTAGTCAAATGCACTAAGCCTGCAAGGGACCAAAAATAAAATATGTGTAGTATGGCTTTCTGCACCCCCACATCCCCAAAATCCCAGCAGCTCACAGATATACAAAACCAGCCTAAAATCTGAGCAGCAGGGTCTCACTAGAATATACTTGCCTAGCTCAGCAGCTGGACTTTTATTTAACACAAACCAATCGCCAAAACCTGGAGAAAGCTGCTGCAACGCACTCTGTGCTCTGCTATCCCCACCAGTGTTCTCAGATGGCCACAGTTCCTAGTATTTAATCATGCCAAAATTCACTTAGCCCTTGAAATCAGACAAGATCAAGCTTATGAAGTGTGGGAAGCTCCTCCAGCATTCACTCAGTGGCAATTTACTGTAACTCCAGTAATGAGTTCCTCCCATGAGGCACTTGCATATCTGAAGCACTATTTCCTGAGGCTGTCATGTCATTAATTTCCAGTGTTTATAGGCCAGTGGAGCTCCTAGATTTGCTGTGTGTGAAGGCTGGGAGATTCTAATGCATCTGCTGCAGTGCAGAGCACGGGCATCAAGCCCGCAGCACAACCTCTTCAGAGGGAGGAGTTCAAAACAGAGGACATCCCTAGAACTGGGAATACAAGTATGGTGAACACATTTGTTTTCAAATTATCTTTTAAGCCCACAGCTAAACACTTGCTCACCAAAATTAGGTTTTAACTTGGATTTTCAAACCCCCTCGAAGACAAATCAGATGGAGGAAATTTTCTTGTATTCCCCCCCATCTGAGTTCAAAATTTTCATTGTGAACCATGAGTAACTCTGAAAACAGCACTGCTATTTGTTGTTGCTGTAATGAACATTTTGTTCCAGATTGGAGCTATCTCTTCTCTCTCTTTTTTTTTTATTTAAAGTAAGTTTTTAAACCTGTGTAGATTTTTTTCTTTTACCTACCAAGATTTTTAATCAAGTAAACAAAGAATGTAGTACTCCATCACCTCTTCTATGAGGAACTACAAAGGGATTTTAAGGCATCAGCAATGTGCCTGTAAAACTATGGATTCTGACCAGAGGAAGGAAGATGCTGAAGGCAAGGCAGAAGGTTAAACAGTAGAGTAAGCAGCATGTCAGGAAATGCAGAGAAAAGTGTCATTTATTTTTATCCAGACGCCTTTTCGCTTGACAGAACTGAAGAACCCCATTTTATAGGGGATACCCATAGGACTTGCAGACTTAAAGTAATTCCATCTAGATTTTAAGCCAGAAAAACACAGTATTTCCATTTAGGTGTGTGTGTCTGGTGGAGGGAGGGCACCCCTGGGGGTGGCCCTGCCTTGGCAGGAGGGTTGGACTGGATGATCTCCACAGGCCCCTTCTAACCCAAACAGTTCTGTGATTCTGTGACCATAAGTCATGCTGTAGGATTTGGACCACAGCAGGAATTTATAACCAGAAAATTCCTCAAGAAGTCTAAGAAGTTCTCAGGGAACATGAGATGATGTAACTGCTGTTTGATAGCTTTCTTATTGTTCTTCCCTGTACTCTCCCCTTTGTGAATCACATTTTTACTTCTTGAAGGTAATTTTTTTTATTTATTTTAGGAGTTCTCTTTGAAATAATTACCTTTTTTTCCTCTCACAAAAATATTTGTGTTTTATACCTACATCTCCTCTAAAGCAGTTTTGACTTCTAAAGCTTTGAATGTTTGTGCCTTTGCATAAAGTTAAGGAAGCAGATAATTTATCTGTTGATTCCCAACATTGCTGTAAAGTAGTGAACTTTTAATAAATTTGTTTGTGGTAGTAACCAGGCAGTCCAGATGAGTCTCTGCCTAAACATCCTACAGTCCAAGAAGAGAGAGAGGATGTTTTATGAAAAAAAGAGACATGGATTGATCACACACAACATGAGATACACACCTGAATCCTGGACACATCAGCCTCTCTGCCTTGAGAGCAATATAACAGCTGTGGTAAAAGTGGGACTTGATCCTGGCTTCCTTACACACATGGAAAGAGAAGTTCCAATGCTAGGATCCTGCAGCTCATTTAAAATAACTGTCCAAATTAAAAAATAAAAAAATATAAAATACAAAATAGGCAGTGTTGTCTGGAAATAAACTGGAAAGACACAGAATATTTGTGGAATAGAATTTTTTAACAAAGCATGACTTTCCTTATACCTGCAGCTCTCCTCTCAGCCTCTGCAGTCCCCTGAGCCTTAGAAATATCTGCTTTTCAGGGAGATTGGATAATCCACAACTTCTAGTTGTACCTTTTGCCATCTTCCCCAGGCACTGTGCCAGACAAATGAAAGTCATTAGCCTCTTTCCAGTCGTGCTTACTTGGAGGCTGAGCTCAACCACCCACCTACTCCCCAGTCCTTGTCAGCTGGTGATTTTTCACCTCTTCTCTCATCATCCTGCCGTTCCCAACACCCCATTAAACCCTGCCTGTGTGTCTGCTGCCTTTCCTTTGCCCAAGAAAGCCCAGCACTGCAAGCCCTGATAAGTGAATTTAACCTTCAGCACGAACATCAAGTCTCACATGACTCAGGCACACAATTAAGCTTTGCAAGATAAGGGGCTAATTAGTTTAATTGCCAAACAGAAAGAGGGAACTCCTACTCAGGTTTGCCTGAAATCATGTTGTTAATTAATAATTTATTTATTTGCCATTTTACTTTGAAAACAGAAGGTAATGGAAATGTGAACAATAGCTCCCTGTTCCTCCCTTTAAATTTTGATTTTCCAGGTCAAATGGAAGCCTTTCTATTAGTGCATGTGGGAGGAAACAAAAAAAAAAAGACTTTCTGATGTTTCAGATAGAATTTTAAAAGCTCTACTTTTATTTTAATTAAAAAGCAGTGGGATTAAACAACAATTAATACATTATCCTCTATCATGAGACCTTTGCACTAAACGTGATAGTGATAACAAATTGTTCTGTGGAAAAATGTGTGGATTTGGCTAACCCCACTGGAGACATGTTTATTAGTGACTGACTCAGGATTCTGATAACCAGGAGGATTTAGAACATACCTGATTTTAAGTGGAGCAGTTCAATGAATATTTGTAATATCTGCTCAAATGGTGAAGGTTAAAAAATTGCATAATAAGCATTTGACTAAACCACAAATCTAAATCTGGTTCTCAGAAGCAATGTTCCTAATTTTTTTCTCCAGTTTTCCCCAGGAATTTATTCAGGCTTTTTGCAAAATTTGTGTGTTGGAATAAATGATGGGTATTTTTCCCTGAGTTGGCCAGAAGTTCTCCAAAAGTGGAAGCAAAAATTTAATTATTTCTTCAGAATACCTTTTTCCCAGCTTTACTTTAAGGCTGTTCTCTTGACACTGAAGATAATTTTTAATATACAAATATCCTTTTTATAATGAAATTCAGTGTAGAAATGGTCCAGCACTCATTCACTGCTTCTGTCCTGGAGCAGTGAAGAAACATATTTGCTATCTAGTAACAGTTTCTGCAGCATCTTCTGGGATGCTAACACCAAGAGCAGCAGGAAAACAGTCAACTGAGCCAATCATTCCAATTCTGCAGATTCATTGCAGTCTCACCAGGTGTTTTCTTATCCAACATAAAATGCATGAGAAGATGTGTCTGTCCTCAAGACTCCTCTGAGGGATTTTAAAGCTTTCCAACAATGATCATGGAATCACAAAATGGTTTGGGTTGGAAGGGATCTTAAAGATCAGCCAGTTCCAGTGCCCCTGCCATGGGCAGGGACACATTCCACTGGACCAGGTTGTTTGGAGCTTCATCCATCCTGGAACACTTCCAGGGGCAGCCACGGCTGCTCTGGGAAACCTGTGCCAGGGCCTCACCACCCGCACAGGGAAGAATTCCTTCCTGCTATCCAATCTAAACCTCCTCTCTGTCAGTGGGAAGCGATTCCTCCTTGTCCTGTCACTCCAGGCCCTTGTCAAGAGTCTCTCTCCAACTTTCCTGCGGGCTCCCTTCAGGCACTGCAAGGCCACAATGCGGTCACCCCAAAGCCTTCTCTTCTCCAGGCTGAACAATCCCAATTCCTTCAGCCTTTCCTCCCAGCAGAGCTGCTCCATCCCTCTGATCCTCTCGGTGTCCCTGCTCTGGCCTGGCTCCAGCAGCTCCCTGTCCTTCCTGTGCTAGGCCCAGGGCTGGAGGCAGATCTGGATCCCAGATCTGCAGGTGGGGCTGAGCAGAGTGGGGCAGAGGGGCAGAATCCCCTCCCTCACAGGGCAGAGAATGGTAGAGAAGAGCAGGCCAGCAGGCAGTGCTCCTCCTCAGCTGGATTTCCCCAGTAAGGGAATCTGTGGTCTCTCCCTCTCTGGGAAATGCCCAAACTCTGTCCCAGGATGAGAAAGGAGAGGCTGGGCACACTCCTAGGCACTGTGTTTCTGTGGGAGATGGAGCAGCAGTCAAGGTTCTGAGTGGCAATTTGGAACAAGGCTCTGCAGCAGGATGCAGGACAGGGATAAGTTAGTCATGAGCGCAGATGAAGAGTAATCCTGCATTAGTCACACCACAGATAATAAGAGCTGGAAAATGATGACATGTGAGCCTCATGTTAAACCCACTTATGCTTAATTCTCTGTGCTGAATATAGATTGTTCTAAAGAACAACGCATTCCTCTACAGAACAATTCTTCACATCATGCCACTAACATCTCTGTCATCTTGATTTAGGCCATTTAAATGTCAGTAAGACAAGTTAACACTGCCTAAGGGCAGCTCTGTCCCATGCACCAGAAATCTTTTTCTGTCATATTCTGCTTTCCAGCAGTGCCTCATGAAAAGATGCAACTTTTGCACGCAGGGGTAGATTTGCAGTGGGGTTATAGGGGTGAGGGATGGTGAATCCCCTTTCTCCCCCCATACTCCTCTCCAGTATGAAATATAAAGAATTAAGATCTAGTGTGACTTGGTGTATCTCTGCCACCACCCTGGCCCCGCTGTAGCCAGCCTGCCATGTGGAAATGCTTCCCTTCCACTCATTCCAGCCCTGAATGCCTTGATTCTCCAAAGGTGTGTTGTTACGTCCCAAAAAAACCCCAAATGAAAAGCCATGGATGATGAGGGAGCCCGAGTCAAGTTTTCCATGTGAATACAAGTAGCCCATCTGCCTTGCAACCTCTTTGAATGCCAAAAGATCCACAATTTCTACCATCAGACAGGATTATTAGACATTAAAAAGACAGGAAATATCATAAGCCACAGAATCAACTAGGTGGAAAAGACTTCCAAGGTCATTGAGTCCAACCTTTGTCTAGTGCAACCTTTGACCATGCTTGTCAGAAAGAAACTGGATTTTGAAGGGCAGAATATTCCAGAGGGAAAGGCGACCTACTGTGTTGCTTTCTGAGGATGCAAGATCAACATAAAAAGCTATAATGAATTTTTCTTTTGGCAAAAGTGGGTGTAGAGCCTGACAGCATTAAAACCTCCAAGGTGAAATTTGAAAATGTTAGCAGATTATTAGCAGTGTATTAAAAAAAAAAAAGTGCAGAAAGCTGCAGTGCTGAATTAATGAAGTGCTGCCCTCTCAACCCCTTGCAGCCTGTTTGAAGAGAGTCTCTGAAGCTCCTGCCACAAGGTCCCCCACCTGAAGCCATGGGGTTGTATGGTGCAGACCACACTCAACCAAGTGCCTCCTACCTGCTGAGGTTCCAGGTTTGTCCCACTGCAGGGGAATTTCCGAGCAGGGGCTCAAAGGCACCTTTGAAAGAGAGTTAAAACAAATTTTATAAACAATCTTTGGGTCCTGGGAGAGCTGTACCTATTCCTGCAGTTTTCTCTAAAGGTAACATATAGCCTGAGACTCACAGGAAATGTATTTTACCCACCCTTTGGCAACTGAAGTTCTGAAGCACTGTCACAGCATTTTTTCCTAATGACTTTGTGTATTTGTTCTTGAAGAACAACAACAACTTTGGGGGTGGGAAGGAGAAGAGAAAAATGTGCTCTGAAGATGCTGTTTCTGGAGGTTACTTGTAGTAAGCCTGGAGTCTGCTGCCACTAGAATCAGCCAGAAGGTTATCACTGGCACCAGTGGGAACAAGAGCACGTGCAGCAGTTTGACATTCAGAGGCCGGGTTAGGAAGTCTTTTGTTCTTGCCTCTGGTTTGCATGTCTTGTTTACACAGAGCAGTTAATGCCAATAAAAGGACTAACCACCACTAACAAGCAGCTGTAACAGATAACCTGTGAGGATGGGATGGATTGTGTTACAGCAGGGAAGGGGGGATTTGTAGCTCTGTGTTATACTAGGATGCTGCTTCCCCACACGAGGAGCATATTCTCCAGTGGTTAAATCGAAGCAGGGATCTAATTTATTTGTACTGAATCACTCCTCCTGTACCCACCCCTGAACACCCTCTCCCTGGGAACAAGGCAGCCTGAAGGTATTCATCTCCTAGCACCATGCCTGCCTGGTGAATATGCCAAGCACCTTAGCAGGAGGTTTCAAAGGCATTTCCCTGCAGCAGGGAACTGATAGAACTCCTGTCTCAGGAGTTTTACACTCTCATGGAAATAAAAATGCTGTGACTGACACAGTAGCATCCACCCCTTCCCTGCAACCCCCCTGCCCCACTTGCTTCAATGTTGCCATCTTTCCTTTGCACACACTGGATTTCTCTCTGAGGTCTTTCTCTGAGTCCCAGGCTCTTCATTTAACCATACAAAGAGAGGGTCTGCATGCTCCCTTTCTTATCTGCTCCCTTCTCTCTCAATCTGTTCTCAACCTCAGCCGTTCCCTGCCACTTCACAGTGTTTTTATTTACCAAAATTCGTTTTCCTCCATACCCTACCCTGCTGCAGACCCTCTTTTACTGTCTCCTGGCTCCCCCTTTCTGTTTTCATCAACTTGGCTTGCACTCTCAGCATCCTTTCCTTCCTCCTTTTCAGAGTTACTCTCAGTATGCCCTGTACCCCCTTTGCCATGACCTTTAAGCTTTCCCACACCAATATCTGGTATCCAACAGGTGTCCCCCTGCCATCTCCAGGCATGTCAAACTGTGCAAAGCATCCCTGGGAAGGCTTTGAATCTCCAAGCAGGAAACCCAAAGCAGTGCTGTATGAACTGGGTTCTCTCCAAGAGCATGTCTGGTACCTCGGGGTCTGGGCTCTGCTTTGCTCCTATAAAGACTTGAGACTCCAGCCCGGAGTGGAGGGCATCCCTGCCCTCAGACAAGCACCTTCAAGCTTTGCAATCGACCCACAACAAGGATAATCCTGCATTTTTCTTGCAGTGTCTGCTTGGTGCCAACAGGGTCTCCTTGATTTGCAGAGAGGAGTCCAGGTGTGGATCCATCTGAGACATGGCCAAAATATTGGAACATGCCCTGTGTTGCTGCATAGTGTGGGTTTAACTTCCAGTGTCTTCTGAGGGAAAAGCTATAAAAGAGTTTAACTCTCTTTGCTAAAAGTTTTCTCTTCTGTCATCCCTCTGTGTTACTAGTGTGTCTTTCACTAATATCCTCTCTCACTAATACCTCCTTTTCATTTCCTCGCTTCCCTTTCTTCCTCCCAGCCAATTTACAAACCCTTTGGCAATGGCAGAGCTGGGTGGGAATGGCTTCACACTGACAGAGAGCAGGTTTACATTGGATATGAGGAAGAAATTCTTCCCTATGCGGGTGCTGAGGCCCTGGCACAGGTTTCCCAGAGAAGCTGTGGCTGCCCAGCTTGGATGGGGCTCTGAGCAAGCTGGGATAGTAGTGGAAGGTGTCCCTGCTCTGACAGGGGGTTGAAACTGGCTGATCTTTAAGGTCCCTTCCAACCCAAACCATTCCATGACTCTATGAAGGGGTCAGGGAGGCAGCATCCAGCTTTGCAAATGAGGTCATAACAGGCAAAGCTGGAGGTTTAGCCCAGTCCCTGATAGGATTGGGCTGACTCCCAGTGGGTTTGTTTCTCAGGAGACACTCAGTCTGGGTTTGGTCACTCTGTCTGCAAACACAGCTTTAGCTCTTAAGCCCTGCTCTTCTTCCCAGCACAGATAAGAAATCCAGCAGATAAAAACTGGGATCCTCTCCCTGTGTCTTCCCTAATAAAGGAGGAATTTCTATTCCCTGCAGAAGGCTTGTGCAGAAGATGGTTGGTCTGTGTGTGCTGCTTGCTGTTCATTTAACCAGTGTGCCAGGCTGCAGTAAGCCCTAGTTTGTGTTGTTTGTTAAGGAGTTTTCAGCAAAATTTCTGCTATAAAATATCACCATGGCGAAAAGAAACCTTTCATAGCAGTGTTTTCATTCAGTGAAAACCCTGGGGATGCAGAATCCTGGGTCCAGGAGGAAAACCCTGATAAAAAGCAATGTGAAAGAGTCTATTTTCCTTGTGTATAACAAGTGGCTTTATCTCTCAACACCTGATTAGGCAGGGAACTTCATCCTGAGTCTCCTGTCCCTCCTTTACTCCAGCAAAGCCACATCCAAAGGGATCTTTCTAGCCCAGGGCAGGTGTTTCACAGTTTTCCCTGCTAGAGTGTATCTAACCTGCATAAATACTTAAACACTTGCTGAGAGAGGAGAGCGTTTTGCAAGAGATTGATTTGACAGTGCTGTTGTTCAGGCGTTCACACAGGATGTGGGAAACTGAGGTTCAGGTCCCTGCCTCAATGAATATTGAATTATTTATGGAAAGAGGAGCAGCTGCAGTAGGGAGGAGGGAGACACAGCAATGCCTCTGGAGTTGGGGCACTTATAGGGCATGTTGTAAAGGGCAGAGCAAGATCTCATCCCCAGCTATCCCACATTCCTGGTGACTGTCCCAGCCATGGCTGGCTCTCTTGCTCTGTTACCTCAGAGGAAACCTTCAGAGCTTGCCCCTGTCCCACTGCAAAAGTTGTAAAGCCTCTGTGTAGTACAAATTACTCCGGTTCTGGCATTTTTCAGCTTTTCAGACCTCTGTTTTTCAGTGTAAATGTTCTTTTATGCTGTACAAGTATTTAAAATGCAAATTAAAAGATTTCTGTCTTCCCTGTGACCTCTCAAGGAAGTAGTCTGAATAGTTTGCTGTATTTTCAGCCTGGATTCCAGGGCCTACTGGCCTGGGATTCTGAGTACTTCTGTGGCTGAGGAAAAAATAATTTAAAAAAATAAAATTAATGGGGTTTATATTTGGTTTGGACAGTCATAAGGCTTGAGGTCAGGCTTGCAGGAGCAATTTCCGTAGACTAACACTCCCAAGCTGTGTCTTATAAAGTCCTTAAGGATGAGGAAAGGAGGTTGTAAAAATAAAACATCCACTCTGAAGAAACATGAATGTTAGGTTCTCAGGCCTCACCACAGAGGTGTTGGCTTATCACCTACAGGCACTCCTCATGGAGTCCAGAAGCACGGGCTCACTCTTCCACAAAAAGTCCACATGCAGAGGAAGGAGTGGACTTTATGTGTCAGCTGGGGTTAACTTCTGAGTTTCATGGTGTCTCTGGACTTTCTTCCCAATCCTTTACTCTCCTTCAGTTTGTCACGCCCTTTTTATGCTTGCTGTTTGCACCAGGTCAGAGAACTTATGATGTGAAATCTCAAAATTTCATCCTTGCTTATGTTCACACAGTCATCCCAGGTCATTTTTGCTTGGCCATTGTAGTCCTCAGTGTGGACTTTAAGCCTGTCAGATCTAACTTTTCTGCTCATCCCCACAAATACAGGTGTCCCTGGCTGCTGACTTCAGTAAACACTGGTTCTCTTCAAAGCTTCCACTGCTAAATGCCTTCAAAACCATAAAATTCTCCTTAGAGCAAATGGGTTGTGCATATTCATATCACTGCTTCCTCATCTTCCAGTTTGCTGAAATCCTCTTTAACTTAGCAAGGAGTGTAAAACTGAAGGTGTTGCCATCCATCAGGCAGGGATCTCTTGGCAGACAGGGATAGCTCTGCTTCGAGGCAGGGAAAGGACATGAGTGAGGAATGGCACCCAAACTTCCCATCTGGTCAGTGACTGGGGCAGCTCTGTGCTCAAAGGAGCTAAAGAAGGACCCAGATCTGATAGACTGCTCCTAAACAGGAGATGACTGCCTGCAGGCTGGAGTTAGGACTATTTAGGAAAGGTCAGTTCCATGCCATTTCTTTCCTAGCACATGCAGTGACTGTCCAGCTCCCAGGGATGCTCCCAGACACACGCAGGCTTAACGCAACAGACACAGCCTTGTTGCCAAACCCTGCCGGATGGAGGACCTCACTTTTATCTTACTCAATTCAGAAAACCTCCAGCTTGTGGAGAAGGGTAAGATATGTCCTATTTTGCTGCTTTGTGAAAGGCCATTTAGCAATAAACATGTAGCAGAGGAGGTAAAATCTGTTGCACAATCCATCACCCTGACCTTTGCAGGAAATAAAGCTCTGCTTTGGAGCTCATCAACAACAACTCATGGCGTGATTTACTGCTGGGGCTCCCTAATTTTATGCTAATGTAACTCTATTGATTTCTGCAGATTTGCAGTGGTATTACATGGGAGGAACATGAAAATAAACTGAGCACTCAGTGTGATGAGGGGACTGTGTGACAGAGAGCTTGCCTGTTTTCCAATTTTATCATCTGGCCTAATGAAAGCCACTACTTCTCCATGCACTCCTCAATGCCATCAGTCCAAGCACGGTGTTAGTTTAAAAAAGTGATAAATTACCTTCTCTTACTGCTGCCTGGATCTAAAGCTATTTGTGAATTACTGCCAGTAGGTATTTAAAGAGGGGAAAAGAAAAAGAAGAAATTAAAATCAATTCAGCAAATGCCCCTAAGTAGTACAAACAAAGGAAGATTTGTAAATGACCTGTGCTCAGCATATCTGTCACCAACAGGGATGACAATGTTTGGCAGTATTTTTCCAGTTGATTTGTAACCACCCTGGAGAGCAGTGAAAGTTGGCTGAAATTCTTGTGCTGCCACTTATTTTTCTATTTGTTTGTTGAGATTTTTTTGTCTCTGCACTGAGCACAAATGTTCTCCTTTGGGCTGCTTCTCTGACTTTATGTTCATGCTGCAGAAGGAAAAACATGAATCCCTTCACAGCTGCTATTCTGGTTTATCAAAGACTTGCTTAAAACACATTAGAGTCAAAGAAAGGCTGCTGTGCAGCAGACACAGGACAACAGGGTGAAAAGATGATGTAAAAACAACTCCTTTGCAAAGCAAAGTTTAGAAAGCAGAGTTTAGTGTGAAGCAGAAAAAGACATACCCATTAATTTGACCATATGACTGGGAATAAGGAGCACAGAGATTCTTTTTGCTAGGGAAAAATAAATCCATGGGACCTCCTCAGGTGGAAGAGCATATTCATTACATTTCTGGCAGTGGATTCTTAGTAGGATAGAGAAAGGGTGTCTCATTTGTTGAGAGAACAAGCTTTGTACCTCACACTTTGTTCAGAAGCTTGCTTTTGTCTCAGTGTCTGGCTTCTGACACCTGCATGGATTTATTTCCACCACAAGCTCCTGTGTACACCTTCTTTCAGGATGATGCCTGTCAAAACAAAACCATGAATTCAACCACTGGCCCTTCCTTCTCTCCGTGGTCTTATCCCTAATGCAAACTAGAAATTAAAGCTGTGCTTTTTTTTAAAGGAAGTTTCTGGATTTTGGCAGAATATGGAATAGGAAATATGGCTAGGGCAAAATGATTATCCACAGAGCAGAAGAGGGGCTAATTTAATGCTATGGGGATAGAATAATAGTACTACCAAATTTCTAGGGAATACTAGGCAAACAGTAAAACCATTTCCATGCAAGCTCAGAAGACCAAACAGGAAAATGATCTAGAGTTAGTGAATTTCACTGACCAAGGCCAAAATCTGAGATTCCAACAAGAGGATGTTCATTCAGAGTGGTAAGGGATGGACCCACAGTACCAGAAGCTGTTTGGATTCAGCTGACAGCAGCTCTGAGTTACAGGTTAGTTGGTGGTCATAAAATGGATCAAAACCTGACATTCATTCATTAATTCATTACTGGGGACACAAAGGAATATTTTCCTTACCTTGCATCCATCAGCTCAGTCTCAAACAGCTGGCAAAGACTAGTGAGGTACAGGCATGGCTACCCAAAACCAGGGAAGAATTCAGGGAACAAGGGAGAAGAGCTTTACTTAGGTTCCCATCCTAGCTCCCAGTTAGCCTTAGAACCTGCTGCAAAGGACCTTCTCTCTCACCTTTCACCCAAGGTGCTGCCTGTGTAATATTTAGTTCCACAGCTGGGTTGGTCCTCTAGTACACACACACACACACACACACACACACACTCCTTGTGCACTTCCAAAGGTTTTCTGGTCTGCTAGAGCATGAAGGGGAAGAAAATAGCACACACAAACTGCCTTCCCATTGCAAGCAGAGAGGATCAGACTCTCAGACCACAGCAGCAGAGTGTGGCCAGTCCCCTGCAGCCAAACATCCCCTCAGCCAAGCTGGGCCCATTGCTTGCTGCTCTCCAGCATTATCAGGGAATATTATCACTTGTATCAGCCCCCAAATCCTTCAAATTCCACTCCAAGATGTGGCAGACAGTAAGATGGCACCCACCAAAGTAAAATGAGCCCCAAATCTCTGCTGCTGGGGCTGTGACAGGAGTAAGAGTGTGGGACTGCCCTTTTTCTCTGGCTGGGAGGGAAGGAGTGATGAGCACAGGGGAGCAGCTGCAGGAATCCCAAGCTGTGCCTCCCATTTCTTATTCTGCCTGGGAAACTGGGAGATGGTCAGGAGTGAGTCTGAGGGGTGGGGGAGCAGGAGGATTAGGGACAGGAGGCCTTTGGTGTAGGTGTGGGAAGCACAGGCGCCATGCAGCCGTGAATCCAGGGCTGACAGCAGGCATGGCAGGACTGTCACGTTCACACTCTGCCTGGAATTACCTCACCACCAGCATCTCTTCCACAAAAGCTCTTTCACACCTTCTACAAATGTGTAAAAGTAAACAAACTCCCACTACGGGTAAAAAAACTCTGCCAGTGTAAGAAACCTTGAGCAGGTTTTTTTGAGCTGAGGAAAGTGCACAAAGATTGTGCTGGCTTGTTAAGCAGTATGTGCATGAGGATTTTGTGACCTGCTCTCACTTTTCACAGGACTTATCCTGGCTTCCCATAGGTTTGCACAAGTATATTGCAAAATATCCCTTTTACTCCCTTCAAAGGGAAACATTTTTTCTTCACCAGTATTTGCTCTACAGTGGGTTGAGCTCATCCTTTGTGTCCTTGCAAAACTGAATGGAGAATTACACAGGATCACATTTGGGTATCTGCTGAGATTTGGTGAGTACAGAGGCGTATCCATAGAGTGAACCAAATTTCCTGGTTCCTTTGATTCATTTCCAGCCACTGAGACTAAGGCAGTTAAATGTGTGAACTCAACTGGGATTTTAATCCAAGTTTTCACTGAAAATTCCCATGGCTTAAAATCATGTATTTCTTAAAACAGTAACATGCAATAAAGTACAATACATGCCCCCGCCACTAAGCAAAAACCAAAATCTACAGAACCCTGTGTGTTTTCATCAACTCAAATGCTGGGAGCCCTTGGATCCAATGCAAGCATGATGCACTTTGGTTTGCCTCCTGTTCTTCAGGGCATTTCTGTCTAGTGTAAGTGCTCAGTGGGAATAAGAACATGAAATGACCTGAGAGAAAGCTCTAAGCTCAGTGCATCAAGGTCTACATACATTCCAAAAAGTAGTAGAGAAACTGTTGCCATAAGAAAGTTCATCTGCCTTGCAGCCAGAGAAGAAAACAAGAAATAAAGATTTTCTCATAATTCCAAGAAGGTCCTTTGCTACATAAACAGCTCAGGCTGATGCTGAGCTGAGGGCTAAAGGGTTTGGTGAAGGCATGCACAGGAACAGCACCTGCACCACATGATTGTTGTATCACTGCTACTCTGCACTTCAAAAAATCATAAAATCACAGAAAGGTTTGGACTGGAAGGGACCTTAAAGATCATCCAGTTCCACCCCCTACCATGGGCAGGGACACCTTCCACTATCCCAGGTTGCTCAGAGCCCTATCCAACCTGATCTTGGACATTTCCAGGGATGGGGCAGCCACAGCTTCTCTGGGAAACCTGTGCCAAGGCCTCAGCATCCTCACAGGGAAGAATTTATCCCATTATCCAATCAAAACCTGTTCTCTGTCAGTGTGAACCCATTCCCCCTTGTCCTGTCACTCCAGCCCCCTGTAGATTGTTTGTCTCCATCCCTGCAGGCACTGCAAGGCCACAATGAGGTCACCCCAAAGCCTTCTCTTCTCCAGGATGAACAATCCCAATTCCTTCAGCCTTTCCTCCCAGCAGAGCTGCTCCATCCCTCTGATCCCCTTGGTGTCCCTGCTCTGGCCTGGCTCCAGCAGCTCCCTGTCCTTCCTGTGCTGGGCCCAGGGCTGGAGGCAGCCCTGCAGCGGGGGCTGAGCAGAGCAGGGCAGAGGGGCAGAATCTCACTTCACGCAGAGCATCTGCACATTACTCCTACTGATGGTCTTTGTAGAGTTAAATGTGGGCTTGGGAGTCATCTACAGGAGCTCCTCAGACCTGTGCGGCAGCAGAAGTCTCACAAGAGAGAATCGGCCATTGCTTTGTGAAGGGCTGGCATGATGGGTGCTGACAAAGGCACTCCATGGAGCCAGAGCCTTGCTTTCTCCAACAAGCTGTCAAGCTAAAGGCAAGATATATAAAATCACTGCTTCTAAAAGGAGATTTAAGCCTCCAGAAACAGAAAGTGGGGCCATGCTCCCAAAGGCTTTGCCAGTCTTCTCTGGGAGCAATCCTGAGATAAACCCACTCACCAGTACAAAGAATAAGAACTGCTTCTTTGGAGGGGGAAAGACACCTTCCTTTGTCAGAGAGGAGCAGACAGGGTAGAAACTGTTTAAGAAAATATCTTTTTTGCATTTCAGGACACTGGGGAAGACTGGAGCTGTGACAATGTTTCGGGTCTTGAAATGTGGATGTAAGGAAAAGAAAGGAAAGTTTGTTTCATCTAGATGTGGAGTGTAGAATAATTACTTGTCCCCCCTGCCTTCCTATGTCACAAAGATGCAGGCAGGGGGAAGAGTTTTGCTGAGGGAACTCTAGGGTGCCACAGTGTTCACCTCAGAGTAGATGTGTGGAGGTGTTTTAAAACTGTCTCTGTCTGAGGGGGATAAACAACTGAGCTGTTTCAACTGGTTTAAGAGTGGGCAAATTTAATAACTCCCACCTTGCAAACAAAGATATGAGACCAAACTGAAGAAGTTATAGTTCAGCTATCAGAGGAGGCACCATGCATTCACGCTGGTGAATTCCCTCTCTCACTGCTGACTTGGGTAAAACAGTAGCTAGGCAAAGTGTGGCTTCACCTGGAAAAGTGTGGCTTCACCTGGAAAAGTGTGGCTTCACCTGGAGAAGTGTGGCTTCACCTGGCTCCATGGTTCATTCCATCATGTGGATTAAATTTCCTAGTGAAGCCATCAGAGGATTACATGGGCCTTTGCTAGGAAAACTGCAGCATTAGCATGTGACCCAAGGAAGATATCATCACTGAAACAATTGTAATGGTCACTTTTGTAACCTCAGGGAGGGACAAGGCATGTTTAATATGGCACCTGGCTGTGCCCTGGCAGCCAGGAGGGACATCCCTGTCCTGGGGGCACCAGGCCCAGCACAGCCAGCCAGGCCCAGGGAGGGGATTGTCCTGCTCTGTTCTGGGCTGGGGCACCCTCACCTCGAGTGCTGGGGCAGCTTTGGGTGCCACAATAGTAGGAAGACCTAAAGCTATTACAGAACTGGGTCAGGGGAGGGTTAGGCTGGATTTCAGGAAGAGATTCTTCTCCCAGAGGGTGGCTGGACACTGAACAGGCTCCCCCAGGCAGTGCTCACAGCACAGAGCCAGACAGAGCTCAAGAAGTGTTTGGACAACGCTCTCGGGCACATGGTGATTCTTGGGGTGTCCTTTGTGCAGGGCCAGGAGCTGGACTGGATGATCCTTGTGGTTCCTTTCCAGTTCAGGACATTCTGTGATTCTATGAAACTTCTCCCAGTGAATCTTCGGCAAGTTACAACATAGAATCAGTCCTCCATTTCCATTTATAGCCTAATTCCCTTGATCTTTCTAGCACTAAGTGGTTACCACTGTGTCATGCAGGCCCAGATTACAGCAGCGCTTCTAGGCAAGAGAAAGGTGATGTCAGAACAGGGAGAAGACTTTGGTTTCTCCAAAGGCTACAATGAGTTAAGCAGGTGCAGCATTCCCATTTCTACACACAGATGGGAAGATGGAGCCAATTCCATGCAGATGGTGAACTGTGTAAACAAGAAATTCCTGTTCTGCATCAGCCTGCTGATGTGCCTCCTGCCAGAGGGCATCGGCAGCCTGAGCACTGCCAGTTTCCAGCCCGGGTGCTTCCCCCATTCCACCAGCACTGCTTGTACAAACAGGGAGAAGGCACCGCATCCCACCACCCCTCCTCTGCTCCTTCAGGCCTGGAGAAGCAGAAAATCTACACATTTATCACTCAGAAAGGCACTTTGGTGACAGTGGAAAATATTACACACAGCCATAAAAATAGTCGTGTCTCCTACCCAACAACAGCATTATTTCAATGTGATGGATGGCTTAAACCAAATAAAGTTACTTTCAGCGGCAAATCTCAACCTTCAGCGCTCTTAAGCTTCATCCACCAGGGCTCTCAAGCAGCTGTTTAAACATGCAGTCTTAATGAAGTCAGCAATGCTCCTGATGTGTTTTAAGCACTCTTTTCTGGATCCATGCCCCTAAAACAACTCTGCTGTCCTTAACCGTGGAGGTGTTTAATGGCCCAGGTGTCACACAGTGGAAGTGATCACCATTCCTGTCACCCAGAGGGAGATGAGGGCATGTTTTAGGCCAGGTTCAAATAGTACTGATTTTTCATCCGTTTCAGCAGGACTACTTCCACTCCAAATATTAAAACCACAACACCTCCTCCCAAAAGCTTAGTTATTGTTGGTGTATTATTTACATATTTAGCCAAGAGAAATTCTCAGTGCAGAGTCTATTTTAGCCCTAGTCTTGGAAGGGGTCTGCTATAATTGGCATTATTATATATGTAAAATTCCAGGTGCACATCTGACCAAAGCACCAACAAGTATTTTCAATCTCCATGGAATGCCTACTAGTGATGTTCCAAAACATCTTCCTCAGACTGCCTGTGTAGCTCATTCTTCTTCCTATTCATTCTTCCATCTCTGACCAGTGAAAGCATGGACACCATTATATTTACCCAACCTCATTTGCCATCTCAGCTGGGGAGAGGCTGAGCTCAAGATGCCAACCAGGCCTATGGCAGTGCCTATATTGCAGGCTGGTGTTAGGGCTGGGTCTGCAGATGCAGGAAATCCAGGCAGTGCTGGCTCCTGCAGCCCGATGACACAGCTGATCACCAGCCAACACTGCTTCAGACAAGCAGGAGATCTCTCTTGGCTCCGTTGGCCATCACTGGGATTTCCATGGCTCAGAGCAGTTGCTTAATCATGGACATCTGATGCCATCTGAGGTTGACGAGGATGTCCCTGCTCTGACTTTCAGCTCCTGCTGCAGGAGAGTGCCACACTCCATGCTGTAATTCCCCAAACACCTCTGGGATACCCTAGGAAGCTCACTGCTTATTTAGTTCAGACCTTGTTAGTCTAGAAGAGTTGGTTGTGTCAAGGACCAGAGGTTTTTGCTCTGTCCTCTCAAGAGAGAGAGGCCTAGTGGGACACATTTGCCACTGACATTGACACAAGTAAGAATAGTGTTTGCTTTGAAACCAAAAATTCTGTACCAAGAGCCCCATTGCTTATGAGAGTTGTTAGTCAAGCGACAGTTTTAAACCTTGTGAATTAAATACTCTATTATAAAAAATAAAGCCTAGTGGTTAGACAGTTGAAAGAAGCAGAATATTCCAAGTCAGTTATTCAAAACAACCAAAGGAAGTCCATTTTAAAGGTATTGATGGGACTATTTCTTCCAGACCACCAAGCATCTGAGACATTCAGATATCCAGAAAGAGAATAGACTGCAATTTATTTACCTGATCCATGCAGGCTAACGTAACTGGGGTTTTAAGTAGTAATTTATTGATAGACACCTATTTCTGAGCACTATATAATCCCCTGCGATTGTGGCATATTTCTTCAGACACAAGGGGTCAGATAGTTAAGACAATCTGAGAGCAGAGAGGATGCAAACACAATGATTTTTTCATGTGATTTTTGCAAAGCAGTATAGAAAACACCAAAATAACAAGATCATTGCTTTTGAACAACAGTGCAGTCACTGTTCCTGGGTGTAGGACTGACCTCTGCAAAGAATTTTTGATTTGCTGTAGCTCAGTTTCTCCAGTGGAAAATGGCCACTCTGCTGCCCAAAACAAGAAGTGCTGTGTGAATTCAGCTGCTGATGTTCTGTCTCTGATTTTGTTTACAGCTGGTGAGTGCTGGTGGCACAGCAGACTTGTGTGGGTCAGGCAGGCATTCTGTTTTCCACACAGTGCTGGAATGCTGGTGTGCAGAGGTGGCTGTGTGGGTTGGCAGTTGTGGTGCTGTTGACTCTGATCTGTCCATGATGGAATCATTTGTACACAGCTCTGAAGAGAGCCCTTGTCAGGCTCATTACCATCTGGGCAGAGAGTCATTCCCAGAGCAGAGCCAGCCTGGGTGAATGGACAGACTGGGGGAGGAGATGTTGGGGACCAGTGCCATGGAAAGAGACCTGGGGGTCTTGGTTGATGACTAGTTGGACATGGGCCAGCAGTGCCCTGGCAGCCAGGAGGGACAGCCCTGTCCTGGGGCACCAGGCCCAGCATGGCCAGCCAGGCCAGGGAGGGAATTGTCCCACTCTGCTCTGGGCTGGGGCAGCCTCACCTTAAGTGCTGGGGCAGTTTTGGGTGCCACAACATAAGAAAGATCTAAATCCAAAGAGAGTGTCCAAGGGAGGCCACCAGGATGGGGAAAGGCCTGGAGGGGAAGCCACTGAGAGAAGCAGCTGAAGGCACTTGGTCTCTTCAGCTGGAGAAGAGCAGACTGAGGCCAGAGCTCACAGCAGTTCTGCAGCTTCCTCATGAAGGAAGAGGAGAGGCAGGCCCTGATCTCTGCTCTGTGTGACCAGGGACAGGACCCAGGGCACGGCTGGAGCTATGTCAGGGGAGGGTTAGGGTGGGTATCAGGCAAAGGTTCTTCCCCAGAGGGTGCTGGGGCACTGAACAGACTCCCCAGGGAATGGTCACAGCCCCAAGGCTGCCAGAGCTCCAGGAGGGTTTGAACAGCACTCTCGGGCACAGGGTGGGATTGTTGGGGTGTCTGGGCAGGGCCAGGAGTTGGGCTGGATGATCCTTGTGGGTCCCTTCCAACTCAGGATATTCTGTGATTCCGTGGCTATGTCAACTGCAGGGAACACTAACTGGGAATAAGCTGATTTTATGACAACGAAGCACAAATGGGTGGGTTACAAACTGCAGGACAAGGAGGCTGATCTTATATCCCGAAAAGGTAATGATGATATGCAAGGAGATAGCCAGCCATCCTACAGCCTGGTCAAGGTGAAGACAGGTAGGAAGGTGGGCATCTTCTTACTTGAAACTAAAACCCAGGCAAAACTGATCTCTGCTTAGGTTTGATTACAAGCACAAACCTCAGGTTGGGTTCATCAAAGTTCCAGGATGGGATCTGAGTATTGAGTGAAATGAGCGCTCAGATTTCCAGCAGGTCCAAGGCATGTTTAGTCTCAAGCTCAGCTCTCAGGCTGGGGATCTACAGCTGCAGAAAGGAAGGTGATGAACCTAAGTGGTTTTAACTGGAAACCTCTCCAAACTAAGATCTGGGAAAGTGTTGCTTTCTATTATCTGGTTATATGAAGAATAAAATGGTGTCAAAGAAAAAAAAAATTCTAACAGAGCTGCTTAAAAGTGAGGTCCTGCACAATTTTCCTCTGCCTCTCCTCAGATTTTGGATCCTTGTTCAGGCTGGAAACTGAAGGGGAATTCTGATTTGGTTTGTTTTGTGGGCATTGTTATGTTGGCATTTTTTTGGCTTGTGTCTGCTTCCCAAATTGGGAAGTTACATCAACATTTGCATTTTTTATTCTTGTTTTAACCTATTCTCAGGCTCACCTTTAAGACAAGGACTTGAAACCCCACGTGTATTTCAAACCTTTTTTTTTTTTCTTCATCGGAGTTGATTTCACTTTTTATTTTCTCTGATTGAAAGAGGAGAAGCAGAACAGGTGTCATTTTATCAAACTCTTCTGAACCACATGTACTTAGGCAGATAAGGGCCCAGAAAGGACCATGTAGGTCTGGTTCTATCAGGATTAAAGCCTCCAGGAGGGCAAACATAGGAGGCAGTGTGCAAGGGGTGCTCATGCTGTGTCTCACCCTATTTATAGGGTAATGATGTTGATATCTGTGTCTCTAGGAACTGAAATAATAAACTGAGTCAAGAGTACCCCCCTACAGAGATCAGCATGAACCCCATCTCTTCCCTGTGTCCTGCTGCATGACATGGTATTATCAGCATAACAGGGATGTTTATCTGTGTCCAGGTACTGCTGGTCCCTTTTCTTCTTTCACCTGGGGTCAATCTCTACAGCCAACCTCACCAGGACTTGAAGGGCTTTAAAATATCCCTACAAACTCTGCAGGACTGCAATTGGTGTGAACAATACAGAAAGTTTTGGCTCTGGACCTCATCTGGACCTCCACCAACAAGCCAGTGCTCAGGCTGCTCTTGCTCTGCTTCTCATCTTATGTACTTTAAAAACACTTTCCTGTTCTCCCAGAGCTCCCAGGCACCTTCCTGCTCCCTTCCTGTCTGCCTGGTGGGCCTGCTGCTGTGCCAGCACTGTGTTCTCTGTGCCTGCAAGCCTATTTCTGTACACACCACACCAAGAAGGTTCTCCAGTGCCACACCTGAATGGACAGAGCCCCCCATCTCCCCCACTCCCACCCACTCTGCAGATTTGGGCTGGTGCTTCCCACCAGCAGAAGGCAAACTGTGGCACAGGAGAACACCTGAATCACAGAATCACAGAATCATTCAGGTTGGAAAAGACCTCTGAGATCATCAAGTCCAACCTGTAACCAAACACCAGACCACGGCAACCAGTGCCATATCCAGTCTTTCCTTAAACACTTCTAGGGATGGGGACTCCCTCACCACCCTGGACAGCCTCTTCCAATACTTAATCACCCTTTCAGTAAAGAAATTGTTCCTAATATCCAATCTGAACCTCCCCTGGTGCAGCTTGAGGCTGTTTCCTCTCATCCTGTCCCTTGTTCCATGGGAGCACCTGGCTGCTCCCTCCTGTCAGGGAGTTGTGGAGAGCCAGAATGTCCCCCCTGAGCCTCCTTTTCTCCAGTCTGAGCCCCTTTCCCAGCTCCCTCAGCTGCTCCTCATAGGACTTGTGCTCCAGACCCTTGCCCAGCTCCGTTCCCTCCTCTGGACACACTCCAGCCCCTCAATGCCCATCTTGCAGTGACAGGCACGGAACTGGACACAGGATTTGAGGTGTGGCCTCACCAGTGCCCAGTACAGGGGGACAATAACTGCTCTGATCCTGCTGGCCACACCATTTCTGATCCCAGCTGGGTGTCATTGGCATTCTTGCCCACATGTTGGTTCACATTCAGTCACTGTCACCAGCACCTCCAGGCCCTTTCCCTTTCCATCCATTCTGCCCCAGGCTGGAGCACTGCAGGAAACTGCTGGGGCCAAAGTGTAGGACCCGGCACTTGGCCTGGTTGAACCTCAAGTTCAACCCTAATGACCACAGCAGTCTAATTGTCTCCTATCTTTGAGACCTTTGCCTCTTGGAAAAAATTGATAAGAAAGATCCTTTGCTAAGGCAACACCTCTGGCTGTCCAGGGAACTCTGTCTGAGTGTCCATCATCTGTGAGGATAGCCAGCACTGCTCTGGAAAGCAGCCTGCAAAAGGCTGTGTCCTCTGGGAACAGAGTCCCTCCAGTGAGACCATCCCCAGCCAGCCGGTTTTGTGTTATCCTCAGCTGGCATCCCTTTGCCGTGCAAGCTAGGGGCTTTTCTTCCCTGCCCCCAGATCCAGGGCTGTCTTAGGTTACAGTGTAAGATGTAACCAAAAGTATGTATTCTACCACCATCTTCAGAAGCTGTTAAAGCATGTGGGGCAGTGTTCCTTATCTCCTTCATGATATCCATCCCTGATAACTCCAGGGGCTGTCTTCTGTTAATGGGCTATCTCACTGCATGACTGATAAAATTACATCATCCCATTGTGAGATACTCCACCCAGGGGGAGGAACCAAGCATTCCTACCTGGATATAATCTGAGACTTGGAACACCACAGGCAGTCTTATCCACTACATTCTCAGAGGACAAGAGCTACATAACTACCACCAGACCTTCAGAGGAAGACCCAACCCTTCTACAGGATCACTGCTTCAACAGAGCCACATCTATCATTTCAACAGGAATGAAGCCACCATTTAATGGGGCTGCTACCACCACCCTGACCAACACGGTGTCTGTTCTGACTTGGGATCTCCCATTGGTTTGTTTTCAAACCAGCACAAGGGCTGGCTATAATTCATGCAATGCTGCTCCAATTTCTTTCCCTAATTCCTGTTTTCCCCAGGGGTTGCTCCCTGTAAATAGGCTTCCTTCAGCAATAATAGCACAAGGTGTACATTTCCCATCTTCCTTACGAGCCTCTCCTGCCTTTCCATATTTTTTTATGCTGTTCTGATCTTTCTGTACTTACCTAGGTAATACCATTTCAGAACCCATCCCCCTTCAACTCTAAATTGCTTCCCCTTTCCTTGTGCCTCCCCATTTGCACGTAATTTTTTGTCTTTTCTAATTAATCTCCCTGCAATGCTGAGATGTTAATAAAATCAGAGGGAGAAAGGATTTTTATGGGACCCAGAGCTTGCTTGAAAACTAATAACCTTGCTAAAGCAGATTTAAGAGATGCTAGGTGCAGCCTTGCTCTGTGTGCAAACCTTGACTCAGCACATATGCAAACAGGCTCCAAAAATAACTTGCTCTTTCCCAATTCACATGTGATGCATGTGCCATAATTCTGCACTGTGCTTTCCAAAAATAGCACTCACACACCATTGGCTGGTCTAAATCCGTGGACATTTAGCTTTTTCAACCCAGGCATCAAAGCACGTGGCTGCACAGCTTTTTCATAGAGGGATTTTTCTCCTGGGCGCCTCCCCCTCTATTCACAAAAATAAAGAGATTTATCCCCTCCCCTGTGCAATTGCTTAAGATCCCCGTGGCAACTGCAGAAACCCCTCGTGAGGAGAAGTGACATTAGGTGTTGGCTTGGAGGTATTTTTAGCTTCTTGCCATGCTCTCTAGCAGCTGGGACCAAAGAGGTAACCCGTCACCTTGAAGCCAGCCAATTCCCCTGGAACAGCAGCGAGGGCTCTGCAGAGCAGCAACACAGAAACCACAGCCTGACAAGCAGGGCTTGTCTGCACAGGGATCTGAGCAAGGAGCTTGGTTAGAGACTGAATGAAAGCCTGCTCTCCTGTATTTCAGGAGAATGAAGAGCTTCTCTCCTGTATTTCAGGGATAGAGACTGAATGAAGGGCTTCTCTCCTGTGTTTCAGGGATAGAGACTGAATGAAAGGCTTCTCTCCTGTATTTCAGGGGAGCAGGTGAGTTTCTGGGACAGGACTGAAAAGGCAGAGCACTGATCTGATCACTGGGATCAAGGCCAGGGTAGATGGAGCTCTGAGCAATCTGGGCTAGTGGGAGGTGTCCCTGTCCATGGAGGGGGGTGGAACGAGATGAACTTCAAAGCCTTTCCAACCCAGACCATTCTATGATTCTGTGATGACCATTTCTTTGGAATAAAGCAGCTAGGGAGTTGGGGAGCCATGTTTGCATGGTCCAGCACAACTCCAGGGCACTACAGGTCCAAGGATGCCTCACAGGTTTCCAGCCACACTTCAGATCATGGTTACACACCCATTGTGGTACAGGCACAGGAACAGGACACAGCAAGAGTCTACACCCCATGAAGGGACACTGTGAATTTCTTTGAGGACTTCTGTTGCTAAAGCAAATATGGCACAGACACAGAGGAAAAGCACATAAAGTGTCCATTCAAATGCAGCCCAAAATGTACAAGAATGACTCTGTCCCATCAGGCCTTATGTCAGAGCAGGTGCTGTTCCTCCTGCAGCTGCGGTGAGCAGCTCCTGCGTCTGCTATCAATAGTGCAGCAGAAACGTGAGGAACATCCGTACCTTCTTTCCAGTGGTCCTGCTGGATGATCCAACACTGCTTTAATCCCATATAAGTTGTGCAACAGCCTGAAGGGAGAAGAGAAGACAGATGTGATATATGAGTCTTATCACTTAGCAGATAAGGTCTGCAAGTGCCTGTAGTGGTAAGAACAGATGTGAAGCAAAGGACAGCGTACCTTCTTGGGGCTGTGCTGTGCAGGGCTAAGGGCTGGCCTCAGTGAGCCTTGTGGGTCCCTTACAGCTCAGGAGGTTCTACAATTCTATATTCTGTGATCTATCAGGCTGATAACACTGATATGTCCTCCAAGCCTGAGGAAAGGAATTTAACCTGCAGAAAATCCAGAGACTGAGAGACAGCCTGGGCCAAACTCATTTGGGGTTGATACTGCAAGGTCCCAAGTACTTACTGACAGCACACCACACCTCCTTTCCCTTATCTAAATAGGGAATGCCTGCTACTACCACTACCTTGCTTATCAAGTCCTGCTTTACACTTACTGAACTCCAGCAGCTTTGCTCCTAAAATATACAGGCACACAAATATGCTGGCATGACTCAGAGGTGGTAACATCAGTGGGGGTTTTTTGCATAGCAGGAATGTTTAAAGATAAAAATTAATGCAGCTACTCTAGGGGCAGAGGGAGAATTCAAGGAACTGGCAGCTCAAATCCCATTACCTTTGGGTATCTTAGCAAGCACTCACAGCCTCTGACCAAGGGCCTTTCACATTTGCTTCAGCTCATGGTGGAGATGCTTAACCCTTAAAAACAGGCACTGAAGGGGAAGCCTCTTGAGGGTTTGCAGCTTTCCTTCTGTTCAGCCATCTTCACTGCAACACCAGCATCTAACACTTCATTATTCCCGAGGAAAATAGAGGGAATTTTTGCCAGAAAGGACTTGGGGGTGCTGGTGGGTGAGAGCTGGCCCTCTCCCAGCTGTGTGTGCTGGGACCCAGAACCCTCCTGTGCTGGGCTGAGCCCCCAGCGTGGGCAGCAGGGGAGGGGAGGGGGAGATTCTGCCCCTCTG
Organism: Ploceus nigricollis; assembly: GCA_013399945.1. Lineage (NCBI taxonomy): Eukaryota > Metazoa > Chordata > Aves > Passeriformes > Ploceidae > Ploceus > Ploceus nigricollis. Next base: position 40,426 of record VXBC01000859.1, on the reverse strand, counting down.
CCCTGCTCTGCTGAGACCCCCCTGCAGGGCTGCATCCAGCTCTGGGATCCCAGCACAGGAAGGACAGGGAGCTGCTGGAGCCAGGCCAGAGCAGGGACACCAAGGGGATCAGAGGGATGGAGCAGCTCTGCTGGGAGGAAAGGCTGAAGGAATTGGGATTGCTCAGCCTTTAGAAGAGAGGGCTTTGGAGTGACCTCATTGTGGCCTTCCAGCACCTAAAGGGAGCCTGCAGGAAAGATGGAGAGAGACTCTGGACAAAGCCTAGAGTGACAGGACAAGGAAGAATGGCTTCAAAATGAGAGACAATAGGTTTAGATTAGACAGTAAGAAAAATTTCTTCCCTGTGAAGGTGGTGAGGCCATGGCACAGGTTTCTTGGAGAAGCTGTGGCTGCCCCATCCCTGGAAGTGTTCCAGGCCAGGCTGAATAGGGCTCTGGTCTAGTGGAAGGTGTCCCTGCCCATGACAAGGGATTTGGAAATGGATGATCTTTTAGGGCCCTTCCCACCCAGCCATTCTATGATTTTATGATTCCTACTCCTCCTGTCCCAGCCCTTCAACTCCCATCAGATTTTCAGACTCCTACCAGGCACTCCTTGGGGACAGCATTGCTCCAAACTGCTGATGCCCAGTCTGCAGTGGAAGTACAGCAGTGACCTGGAGCTGCTGACTGGGCACGGGGCACAAAGGGTGTGTGAATGGATGTCCCTGAGACGGAGGCTCTGCTCCATTCCCCCATGAACAGAGTGGGTTCAGCTCTTGCTAGAACACCTCCGCTGCTCAGCGGTGCAGATGGAGCCCACAGCCCCGCTGAGCTGGCACAGACTGTGGGCTAGCGCAGCGCCGAGGAGTTGGTGTGTGACAGACAGGCTTGCTCCTCCGCTCCTGGGTCACCACGGAGCTCCTGGATGTCACCGTGCAGCTGTGGGGGGGATGTGAGTGTGCTCTTGGCTGCCATTGCGGCCGAGGAAAGGCAGCCTCATTTATGTGGAATTCTGAATAAATTCCCTGCTAACGTCCCAGCCATCTGCCGTGGCAGTTGTACCTTCAGAGGCAGCCAACCGGCTCAGCTGCCAGCAGCACGAAGCAGAACTGATGCCTTCTCAGAGCATGGGGGCTGCTGCCAGCAGAACTTGAAGTCAGGCAGTTTTCCTGGGGGCTTCCAAATGGTTGCTCTTTGTCCAGTGGCATGAAATGTAAGAAGAGTGTGAGGCACCTGTGATGAAATGCAAACCTAGGCAAAACCCCCCTGGTTTGGTTGCAAATGTGAGTCTCAGGTTAGGTTCATAAAAGTTCAAAGGTCTCCTGGTGAACTTGAGATGGGCCTTTTGAGGACCAGAACTGGATGTTGGGAAATTTAGAGCCCTGAGCAACTCTTTGAGATCAAGGTATGAGTGAGGAGGTGCCAAACAAAGGGGCAGGTTCGTGCAAGAGCAGTGACTCTGTTTGGGAGGGCTGAGTGCAGCAGCTCCAGGTCACTGCTGTACTTCCACTGCAGACTGGGCATCAGCAGTTTGGAGCAATGCTGTCCCCAAGGAGTGGCTTGTAGGAGTCTGAAAATCTGATGGGAGTTGAAGGCCTGGGACAGGAGGGATAGGAATCATAAAATCATAGAATGGCTGGGTGGGAAGGGCCCTAAAAGATCATCCATTTCCAAATCCCTTGCCATGGGCAGGGACACCTTCCACTATCCCAGGTTGCTCAGAGCCCCATCCAACCTGGCCCTGGACTCCTTGCTGCAGGATGCTGTGGATGGTAGCTGTTCACAAGCGTTCAGCTGGTCAAACCCATGGAAGAGAAATCCCTTGGAGGTTTATATTTGAAATAAATTCCACCAAGTTGTGAAGCTTCTGGACGTTTCCTGGGTTCAGGGAATGGACTCAGAGCAAGAACAGCACAAAGCATCATTCCTGTGTACTGCATTATTTCCTTGACCAGCACTCAGGGTTCAAAGGTGCAAAAGTATTTATAATCTCAAGTTTTACTGAAACAAGGGAGTTTAAGTTTCTATGCCTTTGTGATTCTGCAGAAGGGTGGCTCACCACCTCCCACGGAGACTTTTGATCAGTCTTCCCATGGCATTCACACAAGTGGCTGATGGAGGAGGTGCTCCACATGTGTCCATGGTCTGTAAAATCAATGTTCAAAGGCTCAGCTGAGGTAGTACAGCCCAAGGAACAAATCCCTGTGGTTGAAGGGAAAGAATTTTCCTCTTGGGCAGTGTTGTCTACAGCAGGAAATATAGAAGAGACATTGGCTTAAGCATCCATGAAAAGATTAAATTCAGACATCACCCCTCACGTTTGTGAGGGGATCAGAGCATAACATAGGCAAATACTACATTCAGCTGATGTGTGATCATCTTCTGTGAGGGTGGGGAGGCTCTGGCACAGGTTACCCAGAGCAGCTGTGGCTGCCCCATCCCTGGCAGTGTTCCAGGCCAGGTTGGATGGGGCTCTGAGCAAGCTGGGATAGTGGATGGGCCCATGGCAGGGAGGTTGAGCCACATGGTCCTGGATGTCCCTTCCAAGCCAGGCCATTCTGTGATTTCTATGGAGCCACCAGAGCTCAGTGATAAATCTTGCTTCCCTTGCAGACAAATGTTCCCCCACATCAACTACTTTGACTGACATGAGTGGAGCAGTGCCAGCTTACACCAGCAGTACATCTGCTCCCACATCTTTACATAACTGTTCCTGAATTTTTCCCCCTTTTTTTTCCCCCTTCCCACAGGTAAAAAGAAGCTGTGATTATGCTGGATTCATTCGAGAAATTCCACCAAAATTGATGACATCATGATGATTATAACCAATATTTGCTGCTGTTCATATTTTAAGCCCTTTAAACTTTTCCCCATGTTTCTTTCAGAGCTGGGCTGTTAAATTCATTCCCAATATAAAAGGCAAGGGGAAAAAAAAGCTTTGTAAAAACATTAAACATGCTGCAAGACTTGGGCCAAACCTGATTTACAGTCACTCTAGATGATCTAATAATGCACAGATCAGGTTCATGCAGCAGTGAGCAATTTGACGGTCAGACCAACAGTGTTTCAGAAAAGGGGAAAGCCACGAGGTAAGCAAAAGGATGCTCTGTGGAAATGAAACACTTCACAATGGGGCTCTGCTTGCAAAAGCATTTTTCACCCTCAACATTAATGTTTATCTGTTCTAAAGCATCACCTATGCTTCAGAAATAAATGCCAGGCACGTTTACTATAGGCACTGTGTTGACATCACCCTAGAGAAAATAACAATGGTTTGGCAGCCTGCAAAGTCTTTTTAAAAATAGACTGTGAAGCCCCTGAGAAAACGAAAGGCTCTAAAAATAGGACTAGAGCTGAGGAAGGCCAAAAAGAGGAAAAAAAAAAAAAAAAAGGAGAAATAAAAAGCTTTCCTGATGCTAAAGCTCAGGGTCAGCTGCAAAATGTGGAGTTCCTTCAAGGACACATAATGAATGCATTGCAGTGCTCTGCAATGAATGAAAGCTCCCTCTCTGAGGTTTTCCTGTGCTGCACTGGTCTCTCAGTGAGGGAGGAAGAGGGAAAAGGCACAATTTTAGAAAATCCAAGTTGGTACAATCTAGGGTTTCCCCTCCTTCCTACTCCTGACCAGTCCTTGATAAAAACATCTCCCAGAAGTGGTGTGGATCTCCCTTTGCTTCTCCCTCCACACACACACCTGCCTCTGTTCTCCAGTGCCAGTGTTCCTTCTCATAAAAACAGATTTTGTGAGCACATCTTTGCTGCACTGGCACAGAGACAGGCCTCAGGGAGCTGAGAAAATCATTGTAATAACCCAAATAATTGCAAGCAAGCGTCCCAGATTCTTGGTTATTCGGGATGCAGCAAGCTGGACATCCCATTTTCAACTTTCATGCCCAAGTATCAGGATAAGGCATGAGGCTTCTGCAGGAGTTTAGACCCTCCTTTTGGCCCACGACACTAGTAATTTTTAGTATCATTCTCTCATAGAATGAGAAAATATGAAATATTTTATGAAATAAAACCAGAGCCCTCCAGTGGCCAAAAGCACATCAGTAACCTTGCTGGAGGCTAACCAGAGATGGACTCCAAATTAGCTGCCCTACTTTAACTTGGCACCAGCCAGCAACTGGTTGGGAAGTGCTGGACAGCTGCAGTCAGTGGGATGTACTGGGACAGACACATGTGAGGACTGTGGGATCCCATGGGTTAAAATCCTGGCATCACTAGTGGAGAAGACACCAATGAAAACAGGGAGCCACTCAAAATGGCCATGGTCACCTGTTGGGAATAACTTGATTTCCCTTAAAAAGTGGCAGGGGAGGAAGGAGCTAGCCTGAGTTTTTGACAGGACTGCAATGGAAAGGCAAGCCACGGGCACAGCCACGGGTCAGGCACCCCAGAAATGCCACTCTGCCACCTTAGAGGACAGCTGTGAACCTCCAAGGAATTCTCTCCCTGTAAGGTAGGCACCAAATTCAGCCAAAGTTGTGCCTGTGCTATAGGCAGCTGCCTTACAAACAACTGCTCAGTGTAGATGTTTTGTTTCCTTGGTCAGTTGCCTAAATGCAGCTCTTTCTCCAGTTCTGTGTTGTTTACAAGGAGTGGATTCAGCAGAAGTTGAGCCTTGTGTGTTTGTGTCATTCAGAGCCTCAGGATCTCCTAACGGTGGATCCTGAAGGTGTGACAGCACTTTCCTTTTGGGATTATCTTATTCCTGTGACCCTCCTTGCCAGGTGCTCTCTGTTGCAAAAGGAAGCAGGTTTTCTTATCTAGGGTTTCCTTCCTTTAACTTTGATCACCCCAGTTTTGATTTTTTTTTTCCCAAAACCACAAGGGAATTGAGTTACCTCTAGAGTCATGGAAGTGCCATGCAGTCTCCTGATTTTCAGTGCCCTCCTCACAGGGTGGGTACACTCAGCAGCAGATCCAGGCTGCTCTGGGTTTCTCCAGCTGAGGAATGCCATGGCAGAGTCTTCCCTCACAGGCTGGGTAAACCTCAACCCTGCCCCAGCTCTCTTTGCTCCTGGGACAAATCCTCCAGAGGAACAAGAAACTTTACCAAGCATGAAGCAGATCTTCCCCATAAGGTTCCAGTCCCATTTCCCTGCCCACTCATAGGTGCTGACAGTGAAGGAGTGCTCCATTCCACAGAGATTCCAGACACCAGGATGACATTTGCAGCTGGCACAGTGGGCTGGCACTTTTTGATGCCAGGGAGAAGATTAACCTTTCAGCCCATGTTAAACATTCTCTTATGGACCTTCAAAATCAAGCTGAATACAGAGATGCCATTAAAAAAACCAACCCAGGACATAAGAAGTATGAGCTGAATTATTCTCCAGAAACCTCAATATACTTAAAATAGGGGAAACAATGGAAAATAATGGGAAAATCTCTAGAAATGCAGTTTTGCAGAGTCATGAGCCTGATATGGCTTTCTAGAGNTGTTAATAGCCCATTAAATGTTGCTGCATGACTGTTAAAATTACATCATCCCATTGTCGGATGCTCTGCCCAGAGGGAGGAGACAAACATTCCTGACTGAATATAATCTGAGTTCCTGAGACCCAGGCTCAAGCTTCCCACTGGGAACAGCTGGAGTTCTCCACTGGACCACGAGAGGAAGATCACACCCTTCTACAAGATCTGACAGAACCACATCTGCCACTTCAGGAGGACTGCAGCCATCCCAGCCTGGACTGCCGCCACCACCACCAGGGTGTCAAGTTGTATTTGTCAGTAGTTTTCTTTTCCTTTTGTATTATTGCATGTATTTAGTCTTTACCCTTTTCCTAATAAATTGTATTTCTGACTTAGAGTCTCTCACTAGTTTTACTTTCAAACCAGAACAAGATGAAAACCCAAGAGCCAGAAGAAGATTAGTAAGAAAATTCATTTGTCCATTCTTTTCTTCTGTCCCACCACAGGTATCTCAATCCTCAGACATCAGTGAGCAAAAGTAAGGATTTTTTTCCCCCAGCAGCCCTATCCACAAATGGCTTTAAAATTATCACCTCTATTCTGGGAGGGATACCACAAAAGGAAAAAAAATTATAACTTCCACTCTGCCACAATCCATCAACAGAATGAAAGGGGTGTCTGCATTTGGGAGAACTCAAGGAAGCATTTGGCAGACATAAGACAAAAGGAGAAGATCAAACAGGTGAGAAAGAAGAAGGAACTGTGGAAGAAATTTTGAAAGATTACAGAGGTACAGCTGGAGAAACTTCCTATGGGTGAAAAAGCACCCCAATGGTCTAGAAAAAAAATGTTCAGGTGTGTTATATACTGCTTTGAGATCAAGATGACAGGGAGGAGAAATGACCACAATTTAACCAAGAGAGCAATAAAGTGTCTTTAAATACCTTAAAACAAACTGTCTCCATGCAAACTGGAGATACTCTGGTTTTATACAGCAGAATTTACTGCAATCAAGACAATGAATCAGTGTTTTACAGCTTGTTTACCATGCATGGAGCCAGTCAATCCAGCTTAATGACTTGCAGGACACGAGCTCTAGAGACTTCTGGCTGCATTATTCAACACTGATATACAGCCCTCAGAAGAGTAGAAACAGGTCCTCATGCCAGCAAGCATACAGATGATATCCAGGTGGGCAGGTACAACAACACTGAGAAACAGTCAGGAAATCCTTGTCACCAGGAGCAAGGGAAAAACTGAGTGTCTGTCTGACCTCGCTTAGCAAGGAGGGTCATGTTAATTTATAATCACAGAAACATAGAATGGTTTGGGTTGGAAGGGATCTTAAAGATCATCCAGTTCCAACCCCCTGCCATGGGCAGGGACACATTCCACTAGCCCAGGTTGCTCAGAGCTCCATCCAACCTGGCCTTGGACACTGCCAGGGATCCAGGGGCAGCCACAGCTTCTCTGGGCACCCTGTGCCAGGGCCTCAGCACCCTCATAGGGAAGAATTTCTTCCTCATATCCAATTTAAACCTGTTCTCTCTCAGTGTGAAGCCATTGCCCCTTGTCCTGTCACTCCAGGCCCTTGTCAAGAGTCTCTGTTCATCTTTCCTACAGGCTCTCTTTAGGTCCTGGAAGGCCACAATGAGGTCACCCCAAAGCCTTCTCTTCTCCAGGCTGAACAATCCCAGTTCCCTCAGCCTTTCCTCACAGAAAAGCTGCTCCATCCCTCTGATCCCCTTGGTGTCCCTGCTCTGGTCTGGCTCCAGCAGATCCATCCCAGAGCACAGCCTCTTGGACTGGGATCCTTTTGCAGCATTCCTGATCACTCCATGTGAAAAAAGTTATCTCCAGTCTCTGGAGGGAATTGTTTGGAGACATTTTTTCCTGGTATGTATCCCATTCTCACTACTGTAGCCTTTAAAGGGAAGACACAGACTCAGAATGTATCCTGGACATTAGTCCTGCATGTGTTGGATGGGAATGCTGGAGAGTGACTTTACCATGCCAGAGCTCTGCCATGGGGTCTTGAGAGGAGTACAAATTCTTTGATTAGTGGCTAAGAACTCTGTGTTGCTCTAATCGCCAGATTAAGCACCTCTGTCAGCTTAACCATCCCCAAAAGATGCAAATCAGACAGTAACAGGATAACCATCCCCATCACAGTCCTCTACAACTGAGACCCTGCTGAGCAGGGAATGTTACTAGAGGTCAGAGGGGAATTTTTTCCCTGCATCCACCCCAATAGGAGGATTTGTGGTGACGCTGTCAGACTCAGCAGCAGCACTGCTGGTGTGTTTGATGCAGCCAAGCTTGGCCAGGGCAAGAAAATGCTTTAAGCCCTGCTTGGCCTGACTTTTAGAGTCAGAAAGTAGTGGTTTCTTGTTAGTTCCTTGAGAAGCTCATCACAGCATTGGGCTCTGCCCTGTCTGAAATGGTTTGATTTTTCTGGGGAGTTAAACCACACCTGGATCCCCACGTAAGGCCCCCATTGCCATTCACCTCAGCAATGAGCCCTGCAGTGAATGTTGAGTGTTTGCTCTGCTCCCTCTGACTCTACAACGTTAACTGGAATCAAGACCATGTCTCTGGCTTGTACCAGATCCCAGCTACCCAACCAGAACAAAATCTAGACATGTCCCACCAGCACCTTCTCTAAGCCTCTCTGTATGTCCTTCTCTCTCCCACACCAGCTTTTCCAGCCTCTCTCACAACAGCATGTGGCTGCTCCATCAGTTCTACCTCCCAGGAACCAGCCACTTTCTGATGCAGAGATGACACTGTTGAGTCAGGGACAGGACGAAATTACTCCAAGTCACAGAAGGCAAAAAAGAGAGTTTATTATTAAGAAGTGGCATCCTTTTATAACCAGGATTGCTAAGGTGAGACCTCATTGGTCTCAAAGTAAAAACCTTTCACACTATTGGTGCACTATGAATAGCACACGGTCGTAGAACATATCTATAAACAACATGAACAGAAAGAGAGATAATAATTGTTTAAATTCTTTCTCTCTAAGTTTCCCAGGCCTGAAGCCTGAGAGAATCCTCTGTGCTCTCTTTGGCTGAACTGAGAGCCTCCACACAGAGAAAGCTGCAGCTTTGACATACAGGCAGCTCATCAGCTCCGTTTGCTGTCACTCACTGCTTCAATTTTTGTGCCCGTGATTCTATTCACTGAACTCCCACTGAAACTTAAAAGAAGGATTTTAGATGTACCTAAACATCTACTCCCTTTATTCCTCTCAAAGACATTTCCTTCTCCTAGCAATTGATTTCCAGAAAAGCAGAGATTAAGGAGCTGTTTCTTACAAGCTGGCAACAGTTTGAGTATCCTCTAGTGGCACAAAATGGGATTTCAGTCATTAAACCTTGGATGTCTTGTAAGATCTCCCACCCTTCCATGACAGCAAATATCCTCCCTCCCCTGAATCTGCTTTGCTGTGCTCCCTAGCATCCCCCACAATCCCAAATTCGGGATAACTTCAGCTGTGGTAGCCACAGAAAAGAACAAAAGAGCCTTTTGACACCAGGTGTGTTGAGACGTGAAGGCTCTCTGCTCTCTTGCTCTATAGAAGCCTCGGCCACGCTCATGTTTGAGACTTTTAACAAGAATGTTTGTGTTCAAACAGCTGTGTGAGCATGGGACCAAAGACTTGTCACACACCATAACAAAGGTATCTGCTGCTGCTGCCACTGCCCTGGGGAAAAGAGGCAGCTCCACCATGGCACCAATGTCAGAGCAGGGCTTTGGTCACAGATTTAGAGAATCACAGAATCAGCCAAGTTGGAAAACACCTTGGAGATTATCATCTCCAACCTATGACCTAACACCACCTTATCAACTAAACCATGGCACAAGTGCCACATCCAGCCTTTTTTAAACACCTGATCCATGGAGTCATCCCATCCTTCACTGATAAGAGGAGCAAAGACTTTGGTGAAAAGAAGTAGAAGAGCACCTGCTGCCAAATCTCTAAGCTACACTCCTGTCTATAAGATGGCATCATATCAAATAATGAAAAAGAGTTGACAGTATAACAGTACTGTCATTATTTTATTTTATTTTATTTTAATACATACCACCAAGATTAACAGTAATTTTAAAATTCTATGATGCCATGTGATAGAATACTTCCAGTTTGAAACTTTAAGTGGCACTCCTCTGCCGTGAGAAGCTTGGTGACAAATCATGGTGGAACAGCTCTTGGCCCTCTGCAGTTCTGTGCACTTCACACATGGGGAACATTTCTGCATTTCCTTGTCCACAGAGAGCTTTCAGTCATCCCAAAGCATCTGCTTTAGTGTTGGCAAAGTCAGTTCTGTAATAACCCAGGTTCCAGAGGCTGAGTGGAAAAGGAGAACCTTTCTTTAGCTCTTTTTTTGCGTCATCCTGTAACCTTTAAATTGGAACAGCACCTCTGCTATTGAATTCAACAGGAGATTTCATACAGTTTTTTTATGAGACTCATTACCTGGGGAGTACATCTGCCATCAATTTTAAAGCCAGAAAAGATTGCTAAGATGATGTATTGTACTTAGAAAAGGGAGCAGTGGAATCTCAACCTGCTGGCAGAGCAGCTCTGTAAGGCAGCTAGCACTTCTCCCACTGTCAGCTTTGCACCTTCCCTGTCCTCTAAACGTGCAAGTTAGTAACCACAAGTTAAAATCCACTCTTCACTGTGTTAAAACTGGCTGGATGGCCAGGCCCAGGGAGTGGTGGTGAATGGAGTTACATCCAGGTGGTGGCCAGTACATCCAGAGGTGTTTGCAGGGCTCAGTGCTGGGGCCAGCTCTCTTTGAATGACAGCGTGGACAAGGGGATTGAGTGCACCCTCAGTCATTTCTCAGATGACACCCAGCTGGGTGGGAGTGTGGATCTGCTGGAGGGCAGGAAGGCTCTGCAGAGGGATCTGGACAGGCTGGATCCATGGGCCCAGGCCAGTGCTCTGAGGGTCAACACGGCCAAGGGCCCGGTCCTGCCTTGGGTCACACCGACCCCCTGCAGCTCCAGGCTGGGCAGAGGGGCTGGAAAGCTGGGAAAGGCCCTGGGGGTGCTGGGGACAGCGGCTGGACAGGAGCCAGGTGTGCCCAGGTGGGCAGGAGGCCAATGGCACCTGGGCTGTGCCAGCCACGGTGTGGCAGCAGGGCCAGGGCAGTGACTGTCCCCTGTGCTGGCACTGCTGGGGCCACACCTCAGATCCTGGGGCACTTCTGGGAACCTCAGGGCAAGAAAGACATGGAGGGGCTGGAGCGTGTCCAGAGAAGGGAACGGAGCTGGGGAGGGGGCTGGAGCACCAGGAGGGGCTGAGGGAGCTGGGGGGGCTCAGCCTGGAGAAAAGGAGGCTCAGGGGGGACCTTCTGGTTCTGCACAACTCCCTGACAGGAGGGGACAGCTGGGGGTCAGTCTCTGCTCCCAGGGAACAGGAACAGGACAAGAGGAAATGGCCTCAAGGTGTTCCAGGGGAGGTTCAGGTTGGACACCAGGAGGAATTTCTTCATGAAAAGGTGCTCAGGCATCGGAAGGGACTGCCCAGGGAGGACAAGGGAGTCCCCATCCCTGGAGGTGTTCAAGAAATGACTGGACATGGCACTCAGTGCTCTGGGCTGGGTGACAAGGTGGTGTTTGGTCACAGGTTGGACTCAATAATCCTAAAGGTATTTTCCAACCTGAATGATTCTGTTATTCAATGATTCTATGATTCTAAGGTACCCTAATGGAATAACCTCGACAGGCAAACACCCCACACTCCCATCAGCAAAGGAAGAGAGGAAAATCTAGAGACTGTCCTAGAGGAAGAGTGTGTAGGGGCAAGTATTCACACACCTGAAACAGCACTGCAGAAGGAAAGAAAAAAAAAATAGATAATCAGGCATTGGAACAGCTTACTCCTGAATGGATCCCGCGCCCTCTGCTGGAGCGCTGTGCTCATCCCAGCCCAGCCAGGGAGGAGAGAACGGAATACAGGCATGCCATGGGAGGGTCAGAGCTGGGGACAGGCAGGGGCCAGTTAGGAGGGAGAAAGCTCAAAGGATATAAAGCAATGTAAAGGCTATTCATGAGGGAAAAAGGAAGCACTACACCACAGATGATGAGGGGGGGAACTTGCACCCTGCAGGGTACCCAGAGGGGGATGGATGGACAAAGGGATTTGGGGCTGTCTCAGCTCACTTCACAGCAAAGACCAGACCCCAAAATTTGGACATTACAGCAGGAGGGAATTTGGAATGTTAGGTTTACTAAAAACATCATCAGAAATCTCTGGCATACCTAAGAACAGTGCCAATCTTTTCTGCAAGCACAGGTGAAATCAGTGATATGGATGAAGGACACTGCCTGCACAGCCTCTGGGGGAGGGTTCCACCTCCACCTGCGCTGCTCAACTCACGGCAGACACTTTCCCAGGAAGTTCCATGATGCCCTCTGATGTCCCAACAACATTGTACAGCAGATGTAAGGCAAGCTATCCTTGCAAACTTCTCCAGGCCTCTGGCTTCAGGGATACTCAGAGGAGGGGCAGATCAGCAGATGCTGGAATGGCCATCCCCACTTCTGGGGATGCACAGGACAAAGGCATCACTGAGACTCAGGCCTTTACAGCTCAGTGTATTTGGGGCTGCCTCCAGTCTGGAACTGCAGCTTGGTCAGGAGTGTGGGTAGATGAAAAGCCCTGGGAGCTTTCTTCCCTCCTTCTGTGATGCCCAGCTTTGATTCCTACGCGGACATATAAAGGAATGGCAGGACTGCATTGGGTGTGCAGAGCAATCAGAAGTCACAAAGTGAACAGCTACAGCAGGCAAACAGCACCTGGTTGATTTGGAAGGAGCTACAGCTACACATCCCTATATAACAAGTTTAGGATAGGAAGTGACTTCCTGAAACACAGTATCAAAACCTACTGGAAAGGGTGAATTTTTCTAGTAATAAACAAGGAAATTATTCCCCTATGAGTATGCAAATTGCTAGTCAGCAAATGGCCTGGGCTATGGGGAGCTGTTAATGTGCACAAAATCCATACCCAGGCAGTTTGTCTGCTCCATTCAAAGGAAAACACAGCAGCCACACTGGCTTGGATTGGTCTGGAGTATGGAATATAATTTTCCCCTTTGGAAAGAGAGAGTGCTGTGCAGACCTGATGGTGTCACCAAGAACCTCAACACTTCACACAGATTTGACCAGGTCTCAAAGAGAAATAGACACAGGGTTGTCACATTTCTCTGGTGAGAACTTCACCTCTTCCTTATTCATGAGCTTCAGACTCTCACTCTTGTGACTACTTGCTCCTTTTCCAGGAGTGGATGTCTGCTGCCTGCAATAAATTTGAAAATTAGGGATGAACTTTACACAGTGCGGCCAATGTCCATCGAGCTATGGTTCAAGACTCTTTAAGGGTCTGTGGACAAGTTTTAAGGAGTCCATAAAGGTCACTAAGAAAAAATAATTGGTTGTCAGCAAGCTGGTATTTACTGTACTGCTATTCTCATCCCCAGCAACAATATTTAGAGTATCTGCAAATAAAGGACTGGGAAACAGTTATTTTACTCCATCAGAGCCTGGGAGAGGTCAGATCTAGATCTCTCCAAAGGGTCAAAGCTATATAACACCAGTTAATACCATTTACTATAGAAGCTGAACTGATTTTGGTCTAGACATAAGTTTCCTGTTTCTGCCAAACTTCTGCATTAATATTAAAGTCTGAAGAATGACCACAAGCAGACCACCTAAACCTACAAGCTCACTGCTTCCCATTTTTAACCATGCCAGGATCTTCTCTTTTGATCGCATGAGTGGACATTTCCCTCTAAAACCTTCTGACCTAACCAAGAACACTCACCATTACCACTGTGCTTGTTTATCTCTCCAAAGAAATCAGTGTCCTAAAGCAAAACCTTCCATAACAGAAATTATGGTGACTTTTATGAAGGACATTTTTTGTATTTATCAGGCATTCACTGATTCAATTCCTTGTTATACAATTAATTCTCCTCCTACAGAAGTTAAATTTACCAGACTGCAGTACCTTAGATACACCGATGGAAACTGTTTTAAAGAAAGTCACCACCTTTGTTACTCTGCAGACTTCAGGCAACAATGGAGGATTAAGTGAATGAAGGGCTGTAAGTAATTCCACAATTTCCCTTGAAAGTCATGAGTGAATATCACTCAGTTCTGATGACCTGTCAGCAGTCAATCTGTCTGCAACACAGTTTCTGCCACAGTTATTCAATAGAAGAGATGCTACTCTGTCTTTGATTTCATTTCTTCTAATTCAATGACTCTCCAAATTGTATTCTCTACCGGGATTGCTAATTCACTTCTAGGAAAATCATTTTAACAGACCAATTACGACAGCAAATACAAATGCTGTACTCAAAATTAATACATTTATACTCCTCCCTGCTGCTCCTTCTTGCTGACATTTCCTGTATTGCCATGAATGCAGTTTAATACTCTGTGGGCCCTTATGGCAGATGCAGCTCAACTGGTCAGCCTTGCACAGCTTATGCCTTCATAATTCACCCTCTAAAAACCTTCTCCCAGACTTACCCTAAGCCTGATTGGTTTAACAAACCCTCTTTATCTTATCTGCAGTAAGTCAGACTGAAGAGGGTGTCACAAAATTTAACACCACGCAAAGGACTGAAAAAATGTAGGAGGACAGATTCCTGGGGCTCACAGACACAGCCCTGGAGTGGCCTCACCTTTTGCTCGGGCTCCCTAAATCCCAGATTTCAGAAGGAAGCCATGAAATGAGTATTTACAAGAGTGGAGGTCAGGGCTGTGCTTGCAGCCTGACCAGAACTGCCTTTATCTCCATCACCCATTTACAGTTCTGATGAGTGACCACCTGCAGCAGCCTGAGGCAGGTGAGATGACCACTCCTCCCTTCAGATCTTTGCTACCTGCTAGATAAAAAAGACATTTTCATAGGAAAAAAAAATTAAGAGAAGCATTTTGCGTTTTACTTAATAAATACAAAAGGGGGAGAGGTGTTGGTGATAGGGAGATAAAGGGGTTTCCATCATTGTAACCCAAATCTGATTAATTTTTGGGGTGAAAAGATGATTTATGTGATAGTGCCTGGACATTATACATCTACCTGTAGTTGTGAGCAATCTCAGTTCTACACATGTAGAACCTGCAGCAGCAGGTTTGGAGCACTGCTGGTGCAGGCTGGCAGTGATGGGGGCTGTAATGACGGGATTCAAAACGCAGCTCCTTGGTGGCATTTGTGCCACTCACTTTAGTGCAGTGGGGTTTGGGACAGCAACTTCCCTCCAGAGGGGAGTGAAGAATCATCTGGGCTGGATGAAGAAGGGAAAGAGATGAAGTAAAGTAAGCAAGTGCGGTTTGAAATGTGGCAGCTGAGAGAACAAAAGACTTTGTAAAACAAGCAAAACATGTAGATTAACTCAAATGTGCAAATGTGTCCAGGGCTCAAGGATTAGAGGCAGTGAGGGCTTTGGGTGAGGGACAGGGAGCAGACAAGCATGTGTACTCACCAGTAACAATGCTGCCACAGTGGTGGGGGAGAAGAAAAAAGAAAACAAATCTGCGTGGGAACCACTGCCCTTCAGCAAGACACAGACTCCTGCATCCAGTGGGAAAACAAGGCTTTTTCCTTGACTGTTGTCTCCTTGCCCTCTTCTAGTGTCACTGTGAGCATGACATGGATAATTGCCACGTACATGGGCTTACCTTTGTGGCTCCCAAGTCCAGAAGCAAGCAAAAGCTGAGTGGGGAGTAATTTGGAGATTGCCATTGAGCATTCCCACATGCAGTGCCTACGATGGAGCAGGACAGGTCTCGTGGAAGGTGGTAACACTCTGAGGAGTGCCCAAATTGGCTCTGTTTAGTCTTGGTATCCAACCAGACACAGAATGTGGGAGATGCAAAAGCACCTTCACCAACACTTTTCCTTGAGCAAGGGCTGGAATGGAGTCAGACACATTCCTCACCAGCACTACACTGATCTCCAGCCAGGAGATCACTCCAACCTGATGGCAGGCAGAGCTGTCACAGCACAGAGGGACCACTCCTGCAGGACCAGCAGGGGGACATGCCAAATTATCTTCACATCTTTCCCTGTGGCAGGAGTTCAGTGCAGCACTGCAGCACCCACCTCTGAGGAAGGTGAAATTCTGCAAGGGGATGTGGACTGTCCTAAAAAAGCTGCAGACCCATATTAACTCCACATCAAACATTTCAAATGAACACAGTAAAGTCCAAGAGGGCGATCAGCCTTTTTGACATAAAAAACCCCATACAACACTTTAAAAAATACTGATTTTATTCATGTCTAGCCTATTCAACAGTGGATCACACTGGCAGGAACAACCACAAATATCGAGTTACAAGGTTTCACCAGGTTCTCACCTGTGCAATGCTGGATTTGAGTCAAGTACATATTATGGCACCACCACTAATGACAATGATTGCTGTTCAAAGCTCACTCGAGTCCCATCTCCCTGGTGCACTTCCAAGCCCAATAACCTGATTTCCCACTGTGTGTTGGATTGTCTGCAGAGAATTTGTGTTCTCAAAGCCTGAATGCAGCAAACATCCTGAAGCACATACTCCAGCTAAAAATTCCCTATACCTCATTTGTTCTTTATTTGAAAGGCTTCAAGTTTTCAGTGAAACAAACAAACAAAAAAGTCCCTACCATCAACAATTTCTCAGAAATACTGGACCTGACCTGTATAAATCAGGTCCAGTAAGGGAGCTGGAATTACTTATCTCACCACATGACCTGGCCTGCAAATTCCAGCTCTTTCCCTTGGAATGATGCATCAGAGCAAAGTTTCACACCAAAAGCAAAGCACCTCTGTCAATATCATGCCTGCTGATGGTGTGGGCACACAGTATGGCCCCAGGTTTCTGCCCCATGTATTTCCCCAGGATATTCACAGTTTTCCAAAGGTAGCCTGCACCTAGGCTGACTCTGAAGACAATTGCCCTTGCAAGAAGAGTCCACGGCAGCTCTGGTCACTCATGGGCAGCCACATGGCCTTGACACAGAGATCAGGATAAAGGGACTTGGAGGATTCCCACAGCTGGCCTGCACTGAGAGATAGAGCAGGTCCCTTGGGATTGTGGAGTGCATTTTGCCTCCCAAGGACTGCAGGCTCATATCCACACCCAGGACTACTCCGAAGAGCTGCACCAGGAGCAGCCTCCATCTGGCAGCTCAGGGTTTCTCTAAGCCCAGTCCTACAAGCCTGTGGGAGCCACAGGTAGTCAGGAAGCTCCTCAGAGATCCAGACCCTCAGCCAGCAGCACAAACATGTATTGAAGTCCCAGAGCTGCCAAATCAGAGAGAACTGCCTTCCACCTCTTTTCCCTCACACACTGATGCTGAAAACTGCCAGACAGGCTAAAAGTCACTCAGGGAGATATAGAGTGTGTTACTGATAAAGAGTTCTAGGGAAGCTGGATGCCCAGCATCCATCAAACTACCTTCTGGAAATCCCAGCTGTCACATTTAACTCCACTCCTCCCCTCAGACTTTCCCCTTCNGTGCAGAGAGCTGGCAACACACACAAGCTGAATCCACACATGGTCACAGAAATTTGGCTGCACAGCTGACCTTTGCTGCTGCCAAAGGGAGGGAATTCCAGGCCAGAGCACCCCTCTCTGCCCTTCACTCTTCAGAGCTAATTGGGTTTTCTATCACTTTCAGCATGGCACAGCATGGACTCGTGGAGCTTGAAAAGCAGCAGAGGTTTTTATCACCATGGTGCAACGGGAGAAGACTTCAGAGATTTTCTGGGAACACCACATACAGTTTTATTACAATTGCAGAATGGTCTGGCTATTATGTCTCCTAAGTCACACAATGGACTACAAACAGTGCTATTTCAGTGAAACTCTCTACAACCACTGAAAATAGGTCACTAACTCCGTTACAGCAGGCAATGGACTCACATGTTCACAAAAACTGACTACAGATGCTAAAGCCAGACGCTTTGTAGGTAAATGAGAAACACCTCTGGTTTGGGCCCATCCCTCAGGCAGCAGATTTTTTGCATGAATAGTATAATTACTACTTGTAGAGCTATATGAAACATCTACCTTTTTATCCAAGTTATGAAAGCACAGCTTTGAAAAGCACAGTATCCAAGGCCAAAAAGACAGGCAGACAAATGGACAGACTTCAGCCACTTGTTTGGTTTTCTCAGAGAGAGCTCTTTGCTCTTTTAAGGGCTGACCTTATGCATTTGCCAGGTCTGGATGCTCCACTTGAAAAAAAAGGCTTAAAGGAAGTTTCAACAGCAGACTCTTCTGAAGGTGTCCTCTGTCAATCTCCAGCTTCCCACAGGACTCGATGCTTGTCTGGGGCTTGTGAGGAAGAGCTCATAAATTGCTGCTATTTAGCCACTGGCCATTGAATCCTGCTTTATTTAGTTTTCCCAGAAATAAGATGCATTGGAATCTTGTAGGGGATTCTCTCTGCTTCCTTCCTGCAGTCCCTGCTCACATTTAGTTCCAGTTTCCTGTAACTAAGAGTGTTGACCCCTTTAAAAGCAGCAGCAGCAAGAAAACCACAGAGCAAGGAAAACAGTTTCCTGACCATAAACGTTGTACCCCCTGCACAGGGAGAAACTCCACCAACTTTACAGGAAGAAGATGCAACAATCTCTTTTGCAGCGTCCTGACATGACAGCCTTGCAGCATGCAGAATCCAGCCTAGCAAGGAAAAAATAAAAAAGGTGTTGTGTTAAAAAAAATGCACAAGAAAAAAGTGTTATTTTACATGGATCACAGTAAAGCCACAACAACCTAAGGGTTCATTTCTTCATGAGAATGTTTGAAGGGGCTGAATTTGAAATCTGTTGTCAGCTGCAGCTGGCTAAAATGGAAAGGGCTACATTTCTTTGCTTACCTGATGCCTACTGGGGTCGGCTTTACGGCCAATTTTTCCTTGCAGCTCCTGGGAATTACACACCTGTCTTCTTGCATGAGGTGAAATATATTTGCAAAATTTGTTAGGATGCATTGCAGTGCTGTGCTCTTCAAGGACAGAGGCACAAGGTCTGATTCTTACTGTAACTGGGACTTTGGGAATTCCCAGAGCCATTTTCATGGCATCTAATTTTAGGTCCTTTAAGATAGATCTGTAATGACAATTTGGCTTATAGCCCCTCCCTCTGTGCCAGGGGCAGGAAAGTCTATCAAAACAAATAAGGGAATTTAAAATTTTTATTTTATTTTTTAAAAATTAGATCTGAAACAATTTATGAGACAGTAGAACAAAAAAAGTTGGGTCTGCAAGAACTTTTCTTCCTTTAGGGACTTCTCCATTGTCACACTTTTGTGCAGCCCATTCCAGCTGCATCTGTGCTGGTGACTCATAAAACCTAAAGGGATAATAAGTTATTAAAAGTATCAGCAGTCTTCCAACAAAAGAAGGAGAAAGAAAAAAATGACTGGAATAAATGAAGGACTGCACCCTGTGGAAGGGATCCACACTGGAGCAGATCATGAAGAACTGCAGCCCATGGGAAACGCTTGCGCTGGAGAAGTTCCTGGAGGACTGACTTCCATGGGAAGAACCCCCCACTGGACCAGAGGAAGTGTAAGAAGTCTGTGATGATATTTTCTCTCCCCTGTGGAGCTGAGGATGGAGAGTGACAGAGTGGCTTTGGGGGGCACCTGGCACCCAGCCAGGGTTAACCCATCACAGCTACATGGATAGGATATGATCTTAAATTCACCATTTCAGGACTCCTGAGTGCTAAACAAAACTCTGAGGTCCAGACTTTATTGTGTGAGCAGGGCTAGTAATGAGCTTTAAGAAGTCCAGCTTGTGCCTGACAAAATGCTGAGCAGCTCAAGCCTTGCACTGCAAGGAGTTTGCATAGTTTATGTTTTTACGCAGCATTTTCCACCACAATTCCCTTTCCCACTCAGGGCACGGGTTTGAAAGCAGCTTATTCCACGATGAAAACCATACACTTTCCAGTCCTGAGCTCCCACAGCTCTTGCTACTGCTTGGCAATGACTCAAGTAGCCAGAAAAAGAAAAAGAACAGGCTGTAAAAAGTGTGGCAGTGAGAAAGCTCTGGGCCAGAAGGTTGTTTGTCACATTGCCAAAGCCCAAAGGAGGAGAAAGAAGTGGGAGAAACATCAGAGATGGGAGAAGCCTACGAAGTGAACAAGATTTGTCAAGAGTTCTGCCTAGGTTCCGAAAGGAGAAAATGTCAGCAGCACAAAAAATACATAAATATGCATCCTTACATAAATATAAATATAAATATACACCAACACATTTGCATCTGCTCTTCGAAAAGTTTTCTAAGACAAAGAAAGGCCAGGTCTACCAACAAAATGCACAACTTGCTTGCTTTGAGTTCACCACAATTGTGAGCAATCTCTGCTTTCCACGCTAAATATGTGCTGATCTTCAAAGCAAAATTTCCTCAGCAAGTTTTCTTTTGTGTCAATTTTTTTCCTGTGGATTTATATGTTGGAGAAGAGAGTCTTCAGTCCAGGGATTACAGAGGATGGAAAAATTAAGATGTTGAGGCCAGCTCACAGTTTTCAAGAGATTCAGAGCAGCAATAATTGAATCCCAGTGATTGTTTGGAGTTTGGTAAAGCAGAGACCCCATCAGACAATCCAGAGGCAGAAAGATATGTCTGCAGCAGCTGCATGATTTGAACCTCTGACAAATGCCTGGATTTCCCAGCAGCATGAGCAATCACAGTGGTGGCTTGGTCTGATTCTTGTTCTAGTTTTACACTTACATGTACGCCATGGATCTTCCCCAAAGGTAGCAGACGTGTTCCACTGGGAAAGAGGAGAGGATGAGACTCTAAATAGTCAATATTTGATGTCTAGGATCTCCTTCTATCCATTGTGTATATTAAAAATCAAAAAATGCTTAGAAATTGTAAAATATACTCTCTTATAACTTGTTTCTGACCTGCAGGGAGATGATTCCTGCTCCTTTATGGTTTGTAAATTCATTTAGGAAAACTCTCTGGCAGCAAACGTGACTCATCTTGAACTGGAAGTGCTGCATGTTTAAGGTGTGTAATGTTACCTCCCTGTTCAAAGCAAGGGCTGTGCAAAAGAACCATGGTCCCAGTAAATAAAAAGGTTTCATAAATTTTATAATTTTATATATATATAAATATATATTATATATATATATAAATAATTTTATAAACAGGTTTTTGAGTTTAGCATGAAAAATTTTCTTGAATTACCTGTAAATCAAAAAGCCAAAGTCTAAATTTTTCTGGCCAACCTTTCATTGGGTGTTTTAGAAACAAAGCATCTGCAGGGATCAAACACTGCAGCGTTAAGCAGGTCTCTGCAAACAGCTTAGAAAATATAACTGAGCTGTTTTATTCAGTTACAGCAGAACAAACAATTGTTCAACACTGCAAACATTGGGAAAAACCCAACCAGTTGTGGCCAGCAAACCTCACATTCTAAATCTGTTCACTAAGCCAGCATTTAGCTAGCACAGCACAGCAGAGACTGGGCATGAAATCATCCTATATCCAAATTTATGACAGTGCTGGAAAGCACCATCAAAATAATGATTACTTTCACTCACACAGAGAAAGCAACAGGAAAGGTTTGGACTGGGCCAGAAGAGCAGCAGGTGGACCAAAGAAGATGTTTCTATCTCTATAACTCTATAAATACAAAAGTAATAGAGTACCTAAAAGGAATGGGCATGAAGGCAAATGTGAAGCCTAAGAGAAACAAAATACCAAAGTACTCCTTGCCTATGACTTACTCATTACTCAGTTATTGCTTAGTTACTTTTAAATGCTATTTAAAGTACAAAACTAAACCAAGAACTTCCCACGTGGTGAATGACATTGGATGTTCAGCTTGAAGTCTAAAGGGGGTGAGTTCCAGAAAGCAGAATGAAGGTCTTGTACACAAACAAAACCTGCTACACTGCTGTAGTTTTTTACAAGGTGGACCTCATTTATATGTAGAGGGTTGCAGGGTGTTAATTTTGGGCACCCATTTGTCTATCCTTTATTGTCCTTAATTTTGAGAGTTTCATACTGATGCCTCAATTCATAATAAATAGCTCAACACTCCTCAGTGAAGTTTTCTGAGACCAGAGACGTGAAAAACTGGACTATGCTCTGGAATGGGATCTAAACTCACCTGGGCAACTTTTTCCTGTGTCCATTTCAGGCACCTTCTACATTTATGAACTGAAAACATGGAATAACTCTCATGTTTAAAACCAAACTTCTGCCTCCTACTACCATGCAAGGTCTTGGAATCCCCCTCAGTGGTGAGAGATGCAATATCATTCAGACTGTACATGCAAGTAGGAAGATCTACAGACAGAAGCAACTTCTAGTGAGTTAACCGAGAATAATTTCAGGCTTTGAATGTTCCTGGGTATGGCAAAAATGTGGGAAAAGTTACTTCAAGTGGATGTAACTCCACTGAAGCAAATTTTACTCATTTTCATTAGAACAGACCCCTGTGGCAGCCACATCCCACTGTGCAGAGATAAGGGAGAGGTGATTAAACAGACCAGATCCAATGTATTTATAGTGCCCATCTTAAAGCAGAGAAGCAGAAAAGAGCCAGCGGGATTGTGAAGTGAGCAGCTCTGTTCCTAACGAGAGGATGAACTCCTTCCAGTGCTTCTCTGTTGCAAAGGACACATCAAATCAGCTGGCATAACTAAGTGGAAAGATCCAGCACAGCCTCAGGTGAGATTGCTTGTTTTAACTTGACTGAGCAAATCAAAATATTCAAGGAAATTCCCAAAACTGCACCATCCTTCCTCAAATTAAACCCCCAGTTTAAACCCCCAGTGCTGGCCATATGCAGCTCACACTTCTCTCCCTGGGAGCCATCTGGGACTCCCTTGAGGAATCTTGACTTTCCAACACATGTTGTGCTTAATTCTGACATTAAAAGGACATTGTTGGATTTAATGACATTGTGCAAAGACTACACTGACTTGTTCCAGAAAATGCACCATGTGGCCAAGTCCCATATCCATTCCCTAAATCTGACCCAAGCCTAAGTGCTTGTCCTCAGCTGCCACCAAAGCAGCTCCTTCAAAGCTAACTCTGGAGATAAAAACCACAGAAAATCTTGAGTTTCTGTACATAAAAGGAAATGGATTAATAAATGCTGAGGCAGACAGTGCTGTTCATGTGAGCGGAGCCTTCGTGGCTGGCCTGGTTTTGGCTGAGGTACAGTTAATTTCCTTCCCAGGGGCTGTGTTTTGGGTTTGTGCTGAACACAGGGTTGATAATACAGGGATGGTTTTGGTTGTGCTGACACAGACCCAGCTGGTTTTCCTACTGCCACGCTGGCAAGGGGGCTAGGGGTGCGTGGCAGGAGACACAGCTGGGACAGGTGACCCCAAGTGACATTCCAGACCTTACGGCATCATCATCAGTGTATAACGTGGGGGGAAGAAGATGGAAAGGGATGGATGTTCAGGGTGATGGTGTTTGTCTTCCCATGTCACCCTTAGGTGTGAGGGGGCCCTGCTCTCCTGGGGATGGCTGAGCACCTGCTGGCCCATGGCAAGCAGGGAATTAATTCTTTGTTTTGCTTTGCTTGCGTGCACTGCTCTTCCTTTTCCTATAAAACTGCCGTTATCCCATCCCAAGGGTTTTCCGGGTTTTGCCTTTCCCATTCTCTCCCGTATCCTGCTGGTGGGGAGTGAGGGAGCACCCACCGGGCACCCGTGCAGGTGGCCCTTGTCTCATACCTCCCTGGCCCACAGGATGGCACTGCGACACTCCACAACCTCCTCCCGGGCTCTCGGGGCTGCTTCCTGACAGCAACAGTCAGTATTTTTCCCAAAGTCAGACTTCTTCCCACTGCAATTCAAATTTCCTTAGAATTCCAGGCTTTTCGGAATTCAGTAGAATTCTCCCATCTCTCCATATCCTTGCCCAGAAAGATCACCTCTCTTTCTGTGGGCATTTTGCTGGAATAAACATCAGTGATCTTCCCCCCAGAAGAGGCTCCATTGGAAGCTACACACCAACCCTCCAGAAAAACTATGTTTTTTTGCTGCTGAGAAATTGTATTCAATAAACCCTGAGATTAATTAATAAGAAGGAAGGGTCTGGAGAGCCAGTTCTGTGAGGAGCACCTGAGGGAGCTGGGGGGGCTCAGCCTGGAGAAAAGGAGGCTCAGGAGGGACCTTCTGGCTCTGCACAACTCCCTGACAGGAGGGGACAGCTGGGGGGGATCGGGCTCTGCTCCCAGGGAACAAGGGACAGGATGAGAGGAAATGGCCTCAAGGTGAGCCAGGGGAGGGTCAGGTTGGACATCAGAAGGAATTTTGTCATGGAAAGGGTGCTCAGGCATTGGAAGGGGCAGTCCAGAGAGGGAGTGGGATCTCCATCCCTGGAGGTGTCCAGGGAACGACTGGACATGGCACTCAGTGCCATGGTCTGGGGACAAGGTGGGGATCAGACAGCTGGACTTGATGATCTTGGGGGTCTTTCTCAACCTTAATTACTGTCTGATTCTATGACCAGCTATTGCTTCCAACACACTTCAAAGTACTGTACAAAACCAAATTCACTTTGCAATCTTGTTATTTACCACACCACCATTTGCATTTTACTTAAGATCACTGAAAAAACCTTGCAGTTTGGGGAGCCTAAAGCTTTCCAGCACTGACATCCACCACACCTTCACAATCATGGACACACCTGGCACATGAGCTCCTATTCAACTGGTACAGCACCCACACAGTTTCCCAGTCCTTTCCCATTTATGGGTCAAAGATGCAGCCAAACCACCAACATGAAAATTTGGGCTGTGCAGATTTTGAAATCTTCTCGTCAATGCAGGAGGAGCCTATGACATAGGGCTTAGGTTTTTCCCTAGGATCACAAAGTATCCCTTCAAGAGAAATATTTTGGGAGAACTGCAGAGTCAATGACTTTAAATTAAAATTCAACAAAATACACTTGCCCTTATTAAAATTTTTGGAAAGGACCACAAAGGTCACTGTTTTCAGCTTAAAGTGGCTGAGAAGATGAAGCAAGCAGAGTTCTATTCAACTTGAATCCAACCTTCCTTATCAGCTTTAACCTCTTTGCTAGCCCTTATTAAATCCTCATCTTTCTTCACTGCTGTTTGAAATGCCTTTTTGAAATATCCCAAGGGAACCAGCACACAAAATCCCACCAAAACAAACCCTGAACATACCTTTCTCTTCCTTCTTCTTCCCCCACTTTATATACTGAGCCACAAGGTCTGGAATATCCCTCTGCAGCAGAGGCAAAGACAGCGATTGCTAAGGACAACAGCCTGCTGGGGACAGTAAAACAGCCATAGTCCTGCTGCCACCCCAGCCCTGGGGGGCCAGGATGGCAGCTGCTGCTGAGAAATGTGGGAAAGGGGCTTAGGGACAAGGAAATTCCTGCCATGATTGTGGCAGTGAGCACAGTCATCTCCATTCCTTACCTCTCCCTGCGTCCAAAGGGTCTCCAGGGTCTCCTTGTGATCAAAGCCAGCAATGGGAATACAAGCAGCAAGTTCATGTCCCCTGTGAAGGAGACTCAGTCACTGCCCAGGGAAGAAGTTCTGCCTCCTGTCCAGGTGGAACCTCCTGGGATCAGTCCCTGCCCGTTCCTCTGGTGCCATTGCTGGGCCCCACGGAGCAGAGCCTGGGCCCTGCTCAGAGCCCTCCCTGCAGACAGGGACACCCAGGGCTGAGGGCCCCTCTCAGCTGGGGCTCCTCTCGAAGCTGGACAGCCCCAGCTCCCTCAGCCTCTCCCTGCCAGAGATGCTCCAGGCCCTAAATCATCTCCACAGCCTCCACTGGCCCCATTCCAGGAGCTCCATGTCCCTGCTGTGCTGAGGAGCCCAGAGCTGGACACAGCACTGCAGATGTGCCACACCGGGCTGGGCAGAGGGGCAGGATCACTTCTGACCTGCTGCTTGGAGCAAGAGGTAGGATTTTCAAATGCACTTGCTATTGCTCCAAGTCTGTTTCACTAAAGTCACTAGAAAAAACTCCCAATGGCCATGGTGTGTTTAGGCATTTTTTAAACACCACCTTCTATCAAAGTTCTGGAAGTGTGAATCTCCTGAGTGCCTGGCTGCTTAGTTAAGTATTGATACGCCCACTATAGTCACCTAAAGACACAGTAGTGATGTTTCCAATTATTGACAGAAAGCATGGAAAGGGATGTAGGGGCACAGGGAAATAGTCAAAGAATCACAGAATGTCCTGGATTGGAAGAGATCCTAAAGATCATTTGGTTCCAACCCCTGCCATGGACAGGGACACCTTCCACTATGCCAGGTTGCTCAGAGCCCCATTCAACCTGGCCTTGGACACTGCCACGGATGGGGCAGCCACAGCTTCTCTGGGCAACCTGTGCCAGGGCCTCACCACCATCACAGAGAAGATTTTCTTCCTAAAATGAAATTATCAATGGCAGCAACATTACGGAAGCAAGTAAAGAGGGTCAACATCCCATTCATCCTGTGAAAGTAACAACACCCTTTACAGAAGTTACAACCATGTGAAGTCAAGAACAGATCAGAGAAGCTCCTTGAAGATCTCAGAGTAAGCAGCTGCCCCAGCTGCACATTTAGGTTCAATCCCCATCCCTGGAAGTGTCCAAGGCCAGGCTGGATGGGGTTCTGAACATCCTGGTCTAGTGGAAGGTATCTCTCCCCATGGCAGGGGCACTGGAATGAGATCATCTTAAAGGTCCCTTCCAACCCAAGCCATTCTGTAATTCTATGATTCTAATTTCCCAGGGCTATCTCACACCATCTGCTTGTGATTCCCTGCAGGAAAAAAATGGCCATTTGCATTATACGAAGACAAATGAGTGTACCTAGAAATTTACCACTGATAAACACCCAACTGCACACTGAGGAGAGAAAAATGTTATTTCTCTTCCAGAGTCAAAGGAATTGAGGTACAGGAAAAATGAAATGTTAGATCCATCCCAGATCCTGACCCAGGATGTGCCTGTGAGCATCAGTCTGTCCACAGACCAGCATGGTGCTGTGGCACATCTGACAGTCAGAACTCAAAAAACATTCAAATGGGAATTTTAGTTACACTTCAAAACATTGAATTTTCAAGATAAACAAGTATTGTTTCCCAATGATACAGTAAATAGACCCAAAAAACCCCTAAATGATAAAAAAGGCTTCTAAAGCACCCTGTACCATGCTGCCTCGTTGGCATCAGAAGAAAAATGTGCTGATGTATGAACACCAGCTGAGAATTTGGCTCCCTTTGCCTGAAACCAAGTCTCTGTATCAGCAGGGCTGTTAAAACATTTCAGCCATCAAAAAAAAATTCTTCATGCATCCTGGTGGACACAAAGACATGGCATGACTCCCTCTCCAAAAACATAAGGTTTTTGTAAGACTCATGCATTGCTTGTAAGACTCCAGCACCTAAATGTGCTGTAGGACAGGAAGGAATTCGCAAGAGGATTCATCTGGGCCTTTTTACATATGCTTGCTTCTGAATCACCAATATATGACTAAATATAAACCATGAAGAGCTGTAATTGCTATTCTACATATCCTCATATCCCTCTGAAATACCATAAAGGAAGAAAAACTACCAAATCATTTAGGAGGATTAGTTCCTAACAATGCCGGTAAATATCTGCAAAAAAAACCCCCAATCTTGCCAGATTCAAAGTGCAGATTTGACTGCTCAGTACCAGTCCTTCATGCTTGGAGAGTTGACACAAATCTCTGAAAGAGATGGTGAATTCCTTCCACCTCCAGCATATTTTTCTTCTGCTGTTTTAACACCTTGGTCCCTGAGGGGAACTCAGGGGTAGAAGAGAAGAACTTGCTTCAATTCCTTTCTTCCGAACTAGCTGTGAAAAGTGATGTCAGCCTCTTATCTCCATGGAGCGAGCATTCCAGGAGCTTTCAATTTACCTTGCAGTTAAGTCAGCTCTGGGCTTTGTCAGACAGAAATATTCTTGCACACTTCTAATTATCTGCAAGGGAAGATAATTTTAAGCCTGCAAGGGAAGGGGAGTCACAAACGAGGGGCCTGCTCTGAGTGTTTTGTGCCTGAGCCTGGAAAACAGGGATCAGATCAGCCCAGCCCAACACAGAGCCAGGTAACAGCAGGACTTGTCAGCATTTGGATATTCCATGAGTCCCATGCACAGGGATAAACATTTTCCTGTGGTTTTTTTCATCCTTACTGCCCATCTGTTTGTCACCGCTGTTGTGACAGCAGCACAACACCGTGTCCTGAGGGAGGAGAGGTCTCCAGCTGTGCCTGTCATTATCCAGGTGCCAGGGAGAAGATGAGGAATACTCAGAAAAATCTCCCTGTCTAAAAGGTTTAGGGAAAAGAAGGAAACCAATGGCTTTATACTGTCCCATCTTACTGCTGAGGCACTGAGATGTGAGGGACATCCAAAGGCCACGTGACAGTACTGGGGACTGTCCCCTTGACTCCAAGCCCAACATTTAAATCACCTTCCTTCCTAAGCAGTCTCTTAACTATCAAAAAAACCCACACAACCTTTTGATGCAATTACAACAAACAGAAATGCCAGGGCCAGAAGTACCAGTGGGTGGTTTTTCTACACAGTTTCCATGATTGGGGATGGAGGATAGAGAGGAAAGCTGCATCAGCCTCCAGAACCCCTCCCAGCTGCAGCTGGCTCGATCAATATGTATTCAGACATCTTCTATGGGGATGCTGATTAGTGGTTACTGTGCAAGGAACTCCCAACTCATCTCCTCTGAAATCCCCTTAGCTAAGTGTCAGTGGCAGCTCACAAATCTGCACAGGTTTGGTTTTTCTTTTTTTTTTTTTCTTTTTTAAAAAAAAGAAAAAAGTAAGGGAGCAGCCAAAGTCCTCTGCAGATAGCACCTTTGCCTTCCATTCTCAATTCACCCAGAAAATTTTATAACAAAGTTTTTGTAGCTTTTTTATTTTTTTTTTCTTATCACATAATCTCAGCATAAAAAGATCCTAAAAGCTGACCAGTTGAGTGGGAACAGGAGGAGTTCACAATTCAGAATGACATGTTCTAACAAGTCAGACAGCACTGGAAAAGCAGCTTGGTCTCATCAAAAAAACTTTCTCACCTGGCAGGTGTTGCAGCTGCAGAAAAGAACAACTGGCTTGGCTCAGCCATAGCCAAAGCACCGGAACATCCCTTCTGTAACTGGGAATACATGCTGTAATTACCAATGAGCTTTGGGCTGTCACTCTATCTCTTCTGGAGCATTTGAGTATCACCTAGCTGAATTCAAGGAAGTATTGGAGCTGACACTGGAGCCACACTGGTAATGAACAGGAACAACCAATGCCTACTACTACACTGCTTAAAAAAAGAGTTTATTAAAAATAAACTCCCCTAAACCAAGGATAATCCCCTTCCTTCCAAAAGAAAAAAAACCCCACAAATCCCAAATCTGTGTAATATATTTCATTCCAGATCAAAGTTAGAAAAAAAACAAACAAAAACCCCAAACAAACAAAAAACCTACAAAAACAACAACAACAAAATGAAACAAAACCAAACAAACTAAGAAAACCAAAACAGGGCAAAATTTTGTATTTTTCCTTGTTTACATGCATTTTCTTAAAAAAAAGGCAAAAAATATTGAGAATATTAAGAAAGAGATCGTACATGTTACAAAATTTTCCAAACGTGCCTTTTGTAAAGAGTACCAAAATGAACTGAAATGAAACTTCTCTCCCAAATATTGCTGATTTTGAGGAAGGGGAATATTGCTGATTTTAAGGAAAATACGTCCTAGAGAAATGTTTGCAGTCCACTGCTGAAAACTGTAGCAGATCATCAAATACCAGAGTAATGCGGCAATGAATACTCTCCAAAACGTTTCTGAAAGTCACTTCCAAGGACAGACTGCAAAGATCAATTGCTTTGTCATAAGCATGAAAGGCCATAGTCTACAGTTCTCAAAGGAATGTGCCAGACAGTGCTATTTCTGACACGCTAAAATATGAGAATAAGTCAGAGCCTGAGAACTATACACTGCTAAGGGTCCCTTCCAGCTTGGGCTATTCCATAATTCTGTGAGTAAACTGAGATCAGAAAAAAATGCACCACTGTGTTCATGGTTCAAATCAAACTCCTTGGCTTACTCTGTATTTCTTACAACTCCTTTCTAATGTGGCTTGTTGCCATGACTCAAATGATGCCAAGTGCTTGGGACAGGTTCTTAAGACATCTTAGGAGCCACCAGATTTGTGTGCACCATCCTGCCAACGCCACTGATAGAGCACAAGTGGTGTCCATATTCACTGGCTTTTGTGATGTGCATGGATATCCATAACATTTCCATTGCCTGGCTTTTCTTTTTTTCCTCATTGAATCACAGAATCATAGAACAGCCTGAGTTGGAAGAGACCTACAAGGATCATCCAGCCCAACTCCTGGCCCTGCACAGACACCCCAACAATCCCACCCTAGTCCTGGAGCTCTGGCAGCCTTGGGGCTGTGCCCATTCCTGGGGAGCCTGTTCAGTGTCCCACGACCCTGTGGGGGAAGAAACTTTTCCTGATATCCAACCTAACCCTCCCCTGACACAGCTCCAGCCGTGCCCTGGGTCCTGTCCCTGGTCACACAGAGCAGAGATCAGGGCCTGCCTCTCCTCTTCCTTCATGAGGAAGCTGCAGAACTGCTGTGAGCTCTGGCCTCAGTCTGCTCTTCTCCAGCTGAAGAGACCAAGTGCCCTCAGCTGGTCCTCGTGTGGCTTCCCCTCCAGACCCTTCACCATCTTTCTACTCACAGGAGAAAAGCTAAAGAGCAGAACTGGTTGGCCAAAATAGCGATGGAAATGACAAGACAATGGTTTCCTCACTGAAGTGAACAAAGAGCATCAACAAGCAGGAAAGCTCAAGGACAAAGTCTAAGGACAGCTCCTTCCTGGCACTTCTGTGAGACAGAGCTGGCTGAATGGATGAAGCTCCAGCCTCAGTCCATATTTTTTCTGCCTCCTGAGCTTAAGGGAATCTTCACGTCCACAAGGGGAAACAATTTGAGAGAGGTAAGAGAGGAAATGTGAAGTTCTGTTCTGTCTATGTCAGAACAGTGTGTGCAATAGGAAATTATTCTGCTCATCTCTTCAGGCCAGAGTGGATCAACTGCTCTGACTTCCTACCCAACAGTGCTGCTCCCCACAATTCCCTGACAGGAGGGTGAGGCCAGGTGAGAATCAGCCTCTTCTCCAGGGGAACAAGGGACAGGACAACAGGAAAGGGCCTGAAGTTACATCAGGGAAGGTTCAGCTTGGATATTAGGAAAAAAAGATTTACTGGAAGAGTAGTTAAGCATTAGAACAGACTGCCCAAGAAAGTGCTGGAGTCACCAGCCCTGGAACTATTCAAAAAATGAGTGGACATAGCACTTCATGATATGGTTTTCTGGGCATTGTGGTATTCCACTGAAGGCTGGACTTGATGATCTTGGAGGTATTTTCCAACCTTAATGATTCTGTGAGCAGTAGTTGTTGAAGACCATGCATCACTGCTTATTTCTGTGACAAAGCATGGAATCACGGACTGGTTTGGGTTGGAAAGGACCTTAAAGATCATCTCATTCCAACCCTCCTGCCAGAGGGGCAAGGAACACCTTCCACCAGAGCAGGTTGCTCAAACCAGATAATCTAGCTGAGCTGCAGCAGAGCTGGTTCAAGGCTTTCCCCAACATTAGTTGCAATGCACCGTTCCGATGATTCCAGGGAGCTCATGGGAGTGAGGAATGACCACAGATTCCAGGAAGAAGAAAGGTCAGAAAAGAGCAGGAGAGCTCTGAATAGGGAGAAAGGACTGGACAAGGTGAGCAGCCATTCCAGGTTGAGGGGAAGAGCAGTGAACAGAGTTTGGTGAGTTTTTTAAAGGGTGTGAATTTGCTCTCTGCCTCCAGACCAGCTCCTTGAGGGATATGGTATCCCCTGTGCCATTCTACCCCACCCCTAGGACTTCCTTCTCTCTCCTCAGTTCCACAGAGGAAAAAACCTCCCAAGACTCACAGTTCCTCTCCTAGCTCTCCCTCCTACCCACAAACCCCAAGTATTTAATAGTAAAATCACCAGGATTTGGTCTTTTGTAGGTAAACATGCAGTATGGCAAACGATCTGGAGACACAAGAAATGTGGGAAGATCTTACAATTTCTCATATTTTTCCTCTCTTTTAGTTATTTTGCCCCCAGTACTTTCCTAACTACAGGTCTTGTCAGTCTTTTGCTGGCTTACAAAAGTCAGTCTCTTCCAGCTTCTACTAGCAAAGCACTTCCCATCCACCTGATCATTCTTGCTGTTCTTCTGTGCATCCTGCCTGACCAAATTTAGGTCACCAACAATGCACACAGCATTCCAGATGAGGCGTTACAGAATTATTATTTCCCAGGTATTACTGAACGTGCTTGTCCTGAGATTTTCCAAGACTTGTACCTCAATTTTTATGGCTGCATTACTCTGGTGGCTCAGTCAGTGACACTGGCACTCTGGCTGAGTGAAGGACAGGGAGCTGCTGGAGCCAGGCCAGAGCAGGGACACCCAGGGGATCAGAGGGATGGAGCAGCTCTGCTGGGAGGAAAGGCTGAGGGAATTGGGATTGTTCAGCCTGGAGAAGAGAAGGCTTTGGGGTGACCTCACTGTGGCCTTGCAGTGCCTGAAGGGAGCCCACAGGAACGATGGAGAGAGACTCTTGACAAGGGCCTGGAGGGACAGGACAAGGAGGAATGGCTTCACACTGACAGAGAGGAGGTTTAGATTGGATATTGGGAAGAAATTCTTCCCTGTGAGGGTGGTGAGGCCTTGGAACAGATTGCCCAGAGCAGCTGTAGCTGCCCCATCCCTGGAGATATTCAAGACCAGACTGGACAGGGCTCTGAGCAATCAAGGTGTCCCTGCTCATGCCAGGGGGTTGGAATGAGATGATCTTTATGGCCCTTTCTAACCCTGGACATTCCATGATTCCACAACTATTCCTTCTACTCACCCTCATCTGTCCCATCTCCAGTGGTATTTTCCCTTAGAGCAAACTTTTAAAGGTGATTTTGCACAAAGCTTTCCGTCCAGTTTCAGGGAAGGCAGAATTGAGATCAGAAGAGTTAAAGCAGGAAAGTCCCATTTTTTCCAACCTAGTATGCCCTGTGAATGGAGACTTTGAAACCAGCAGATGTAGAGCCAACCTACCAGGACTGCAATGATTTTCACATAGCCCTATCAGCAAAAAAATGTAGGAGGCGCAGAGCTTGTCTCCACATCTACCTCTGCCACCCTTCTGTTGTTCTATTGAGAATTGCAACTACATTTCTTCAGCTTAAAAAGCTCTGTCTCCTTGGGAAACATATCCAGGCAAGAGGAAGCTAAGATGGAGAGTGGTCAGGAATCCCGAGCCAGCAAGTGCTCCATTCAGCACCAGGAATTTGGTGGCCATGCACGCCCCAGGCCAGCCTGGCTCCTGTTCCAGCCAGGCACGTGAGTGGGGGTGTCAAGGGGACAAAAATGCCAAGCACAGCACAGCAGACAGGCACTCGCTCTCACCTTATGGTGTGGCAGTGGCACACCTTCCCCAGAGCTCCAGGGCAGAGAGGCAGACAAAGAGACTGTGGTCCAATTCTGCTTTTGCCGGGGATAAATTTGGAGTCACTTCACTGACGTCAGTGGAGTTATTCCAGAATTGCACCAGTATAAAAGAGGGCAGCATCTGCTTTCTGAAAATGGATGCCATCAAGCTAATTGAAAACAACAGATGCATCAAGGAGCAGCAAGAAGGGATGGTAATGTTCCAGTTTTCTTGTAAAATACCATTTAATTTCCCTCCAGAGAATGTAAGAGAATAAACTGATATGTACTCTAAAAGCCAAACCTTTTGTTGATGTAAAATTGTATATAACCTTTTAGGTGAATGGACCAATGTGCACCTACAGCACCCTAAAGAGATCTAGCCTAGTCATGTGCACTTACAGCCTTCTTCTTTGGGCCTGATTCTTCTCTCAGACTCATTTAAATCAGGAGTCATACCATCCACAATCTTAAGGAAACGTTTATCTAACCTTGGGGAGAGAGCAGAATCGAGGCCGTTCATTTCGTTAAACAGACAATGGCTAGATTTGGTAATTAAATCAATAAATTTGTGACTTATGCCACTTTTGGACTAAGGGCATTCCAAAATTTTATACCACTGAATAAATATATTTATATTAATTTAGTGAAAATGAAGCCAAAGAAGTACTTGCTCAATTTTCTTTGTGTGAAGACAAAGGTTTCCCCCAATTCTTATCTCCAATGAATAGTCAACACAGCTTCAGTATTTATGGTGACCACAGAAATTCATAAGCACTTTCCCTCCTGAAAATCCTTTCTTTCCTTTCACTAAGAAGAAGTTTTACACAGCAAAGCTCAATTATTTCTTGGGCTCCCTCTTATTAATTGGCACTACAGACAACCTGGATATTTCCAGTGGTGAGGGTTCATCATTGAATGTTCTAGGACCATAAAACCCACACTGACCTCAGTTATGAGCTTCCCAAAATGTAAAGCCATGTTATGACATTCAAACTCCTTGTGCCAGCCAACAAGCCCCAGACAGACTTCCCTGGAGCAAGGGAAAACCCACCCAAAGAGGGAAAAGCATGTGGAATTAACATGTACTAACAGCATCTGCTGCACTGTTAATTAGCACAGTCCCTGTCTGCTTTCCTCAAAGACATTTTTCTGGATTTATCTCCCTGGGTAGGGTCTTGTAGGACCCCAGCCTGAACAAGAAGAGCTCCTCGAAACTGGCAGGCAGTTTCTTCAGGCACTGTCTTTGGTGGCAGCTAAGGACACGCAGCATCCCCTTGTTCCTTTCATCAGGGGATTAAGTCTTTTCATCCTGCCAACACCTGCTCCCCTCCTTATGCCTAAAGCAGGTGCCTGCAATTCAGGCATTCTCCTGCGAACCTGCCGATAACATGGCCGCAAATCTCTTCAGAAGGGATCTGCCTCTAGTGCAAGCTTCAAAGAGCAATGATGAAGGGCTCAAGGCTGTGCTCTTGGTTACAGCAGAACCAACAGAGCTATCTTGTGCTCCCAGGGCTGCCATGGAGGACAGTATCTTCCAATTCCCCATGAATCTGCCCACATCTTTCCACCACTGAGAAATAAATGCATAAAACGCTGCTGCTCATAATTTCTGTCAATAAAAACTTAAAGTTAAGCTTAGCTCTGCTGAGTTTGGTAGGACTTACTTGGACTTGAGTCAGGTGAGAGCTTTTGGGAAAGCTGTGGTTGACTCCTGCTGTAATCTGCAGCTCTTTCCCTGATGTAAACAGGACCTCAAGAAAAGAACAAACAAAAAGAAGCAGTTTATCAAACAGTACACATGCTTGGATTTGATGCAGAAGATTGAAGTTGGAGCCCAATATAATCCAAGGTAGTTGTACTAAAAGGAGTTTTGCCAGCTTGAATCAGCAGATGGTGAGGATCTGGCTCATACTACATTTCTGTAGTTTATAATTATCTTTCTTTCTTCACCTAGAACCAGATTCTCCCTTTAGGCTGCAAATCTTAATTAGGAAATCCTTCCTCATTAATTTCAAGAAACTCTTGGTTGTTAATTTCCCAGAACAAAAAGAAACCTTACCTATTTCTGCAATAGCAGCAGATGCTGGAGCTGTTTGTTCCTTTGCTTTTAGGGTTGATGCTGTTCTTTCCATCACCGTGTGGAAGACACTTCAGTCCTTACCCTGTCTCTTGCTGCCCTGAATTTTCTTTACACTCACTCTTCTTTATCCCATAGGGACCTCTGAATGATAGGACCCAGGAGAGAAGACCAAGTCCAGTCACCTTCACCCCCACAGCTGCTGTAGCAGTGAATTTTTATCCACGAAAGCTGGATCAAAAGGCCCAAACAAGAAATTACTCAAAAATCCCAGATTCCGACATTTTCCAAGAAGGGGCAGAACAGGAATTTAATCTTGGAGGTAAGAGTAGGAATCCAACAGTAAAACACCACAGAACAGGTCTTCGTGCCTTTCATGCTTCCAGTCCTTTGTGTGGATAAAAAAATGGTGTCCTCAGTAAAATCTTTCCTCTCCTTCCTTTCTTCCCCACCTCCAAGGAGATGATTTCTGCCCTGCCTGCTTTGGTGCAAAACATCCTGTGGGAAAATTATCAGGGGAACCAACTGTCACAAACTAGCCAGGGAATCTGGAAGGAAAAATAGTCTCTTCCACTGCATTTCCTAGTGAGATTGCTGCAAGAGGAATATCTGGGTCTTTAATGTAATGCTTTAGCTTATATTCCTTGTCACCAGGCACCCAGATGACTCTACATTCACAGGCCAGTTGCCCCTCAGCTCCCTGGCTGAGTGCTCAGATTGTCCTTCAGAAACTCTCCAGCTCTCTGTGTGCAAGAACGGACAAATAAATTCTCATCTCCAGGTTTGCACTCCCTGCTTTCAAAGGCTGGAGGCTGCCCACCTGAAGTTGGACAGGGCAGTTGTACACAACATAAGGTGATGGGATCAGCTCTAGTAGGCAAAGAAAACATCTGTAAAGATAAGGTGCTGATATCTGAACACAAAATATCCAAAGAGTGCTTTCGCTTGTAGCCACAATCACAGCATGGAGAGAAACAGTCCGAGAGGTTGTTATGGAAACAGGTCCCTGGAGGTGCCTACTTGGCTTCACAGGGATGTGCTCTACCTTCAGAAGGAAACAGATTTGCATTTTGAGCAGCTGGAGGGAGTGTTAAGGGCTGAGAACTTGAGGTAAGGTTTTTGAAAGCATCTCTGTGATTCGGTGGCACGAGACCTCTGGTAAAGTCAATGGCATGGGTGCCACTGTGTCATTTCAGTCACATGAAAAAAAAAAATCTGAAGGCTCCTTAAAAAAGGTCAGATTCCACAAGTTCTGTAACATATAGCATTACTGATGACTCTGGGACTTCACTGTTTTTCGGGAGGTGCTTAGAGAAGGATTTACATGCCCCAAGGGAGTCCCAAGGTTACAGTTTCCATGCTTCTGTTGGTGTTCTGTATTTGGCATTCTGTATCTCTTAGAGCAAACACAGAAAACCCGGGGAGCAAACACCACTCCTGATTTACACATTTTCATGTGCACTTTTCTTTTCAGAACTGACAAACGTGGCTCACAAAAACTGCACAGAGCTGCCTTGCTCACCACAAAATTCCTTCACACCTTGGGTGTGATCTGCAGGCGGGAGATTCCAATACCCACTAGAAACTCACTGCTGGATTCCACCAGGAAACTCACTGCTGGATTCCACCTGGAAACTCACTGCTGGATCCCACCCAAGGACAGGACACCTCTTTGCAAGAGGATCTGTGTAAGACATGCTGGGATCATGCTACCAGTGATCTTTTTTTCTTGCTGGAGTCTCCATGCCCAGCCGTCTGTCGTGCTGGTCAGGAGAACAACCTGTTCTGGGCAGGAAGGGCTCCTGCCTGGCAGGGCCAACAGGGCCAGGCCCAGGGGGAGAAACTAGCACAGGAATTTTCTGACGTAGGCTCAGCCTGTCTCATGACTCCTCCTGAACTTGTATTCAACCTGAGTTTTTTATATCTTACTTTGGGGGAACTTTTATCAGCTGATAGACTCAGGCATAAAATATCCCCAAACATGGGCATTCTGCTGGGAGAGGGCAGCAGCCTCGAAACATCCCTCTTAAATAGCAGCTTCTTTTGCTAGTTTCTAGCAACACAGAATTTGAAGAACAGTCCCTCTCTTGGCCTCACAGTAAAGATTTCATTAAGGTGACCCTGAAACAAAACTAAGAACACCACCAAGACTAAGACACACTAAGAACTGGACAACTTTTATACAAAATCAACAGAGATGCCATGCCCCTCAGTTCCACTTACTCACCAGGACAATTTACCCAGCAGCTGATTACACACATCAAGGGATATAGAATGGTCCTCAAGGCTCAGACGTCCACAAACTTTTGCCTCAGTCCCACGAAACAAAGAGAAATTAGGCTTTATTCAGGCAAACCCCTCTGAGCTGTGAGCCCTCACCACATCAAACTCATGTCTCCCAGACTGAGACAAGTGGCATTTTCCTACTGATTTCAGCAAGAGAGAGCAGAGGTTTTAATATAATGGTTGTGCGCTGACCCCAAGGGAGATCCCTGCACACCAAAAACATTTCAGAAGGCAACAGGACTCTGGAGAAATGAAGTAGTTAGGATTTGCACAAACAACTTCTACCATATGAGCAGGGCCAGGATGGAGAGAGGCCACAATAAAAGCACTCTAGGCATGGAGCCATATCTCAAGACAACTGAAAACAGGCAGAGTAATGAAGATGCAAACAGATCCCACCTCACAACAAGTTCTATAGCCAGTTTTGACTATATTACAGGATAGGGCTCTGAGCAACCTGGTCTAGTGGAAAGTATCCCTCTTTGGAAAGAGATGACCTTTAAGGTCCCTTCCAACCCAGGTCATTCTATGATTCTGTAATACGCCTTTAGCATTCTTAGTCTTATGGCTGAAAAGCACAATATATACACAAAATCTATTCTCTGTATTTTTGCACCTTGGCATTATGTCTGGTTTATGTATTACACATGTCCCATGCAATATGTAGTACATTCCAATATGCATTTCATACAGTGTGATGCAAGGCATTAATGGCTGCCTTTGCTTTTGTACACATGCAGATGTGTGAATGCAGAATAAACATTTAGAATTCAAACAAGAAGGACTTTTCCTTGCAGGAAAATCTGCCAGTGGAATTTCAAAGCATCCATTTCCCTTTCTCACCTGCTGGCAGAGCTTGAAACATTTTTAAAGTTAGGTGTAAGGCAGAGCTGACTGAAATTAATGAAATGATTTGGGAAGCACAACATGTATTTGCAGATAGAAATCTCTGGTCCCTTGGCAAACCTGGCACTGCAGGCCAAGCTGTGCATATTTTGCATGGCTGGCACAAACTGCTCTCACAAAACCAAGGCAAAAACACTGCTGTCTCTCCTATCCATGGAGTACAAGGAACTGGCTAGGCCAGCAATACAGCAAAAGCATCTCTTCAGGGCTCACTGTTTCTCCCCTCATTCAAAGGGTCTGGAGGACGCTGCTGGCTTTGTGCAGACCGCTTAGGCAAGTTTGTATTCGTGCCAGTCTCAGTTTCAAATGTTGACACGCTTGCCCTGGAGCATTTTATGCCTGTGACTTGTTAAACCAGCGTGATCCTCGCACAGCACAGGTGCAGAGCTCTCTGTGGTCAGGATTTTCCTGCCACATCAACAAAACGCCAACATGCAAACTTCCCTCAGCTACACAAATGCTCAATTAAAAAAAGCAGCAGAGTCAACTGCTCTCACATGCCCGAATACAGAGCTGGGTATCTGAAGCACAAAGCACATCTCATTAAACGCTATTGTGTGAAGATGAACTCTGCAGATAACAAATGAATTTACTCTAACATGCCTTGCATCAGAAGGCACTTACCACTATGAAGATTAAGTTGGTACTATAAAAGCCAATTAACATCAGGGC
The DNA here is from genome assembly GCA_013399945.1 of Ploceus nigricollis. NCBI lineage: Eukaryota > Metazoa > Chordata > Aves > Passeriformes > Ploceidae > Ploceus > Ploceus nigricollis. The sequence goes on along the minus strand of VXBC01000859.1, from coordinate 1,540 downwards.
ACTGGCATAAATAAGGCTGAGATGAGCTCAAAACACAGAGAATCTTCACCAAGCCTGTTGACTGCTTTAAGCCTGTTTTTGATACATGATGTATGGTCACAAGTAGCAAAGAGCTTTTAGATTTATGTACCTTTTTTTTCTTTTTTTTTTTTTTGAAACACAAACCAGGAGGATCTTTTAGCATGCCAAGGGTTGCAAAGAAGGCAGGCATCTGCTTGCTGGCTTTCCCCTACAGCTGCAGAGCTCCCTGTGATCCTGGCTGCAGTGTTTCCATTATTCAAAGGCAATGGCATGGCAGGCGTGACTGATCCCACAGCCAAGGGCACCGCACTGGCACAGGGACTGAGAGCACAGCTCGAGCCAGATGTTTGTAGCCCCTTTAACTGTTTACTCTGCTGAATGCTTCTGCTGAAGTAGTGGCAAGGGCTTCTCTGCTAGTGGAGTTACAAGACTTGGTTTCGGAGCAAATGTTGGGTTAAAGCAGTCATCAAAAGCAGAGAAAGAAATGCACAAGAGAGTGGGGATGATAGCTAGCACTCCACGGAATAAAGCAAGAACATTTCTGGCTGCACACAGTAATGAGAAACAGCAAATCAGGCCAGAAGAGCCCATTATCACAATCATTCTGTTTACGGTATCACAATTCACAGTCTGGCATGTAAATGCTGAATAGATCCAGCTGCTTGTAGGAAGACAACTGTAACAGCAGCTTGCAGCTCCGTGTCTGGATCCAAGACAACAAAACCCATCACACCTCTGTCAGCATTTTCTTCTCTTTATATCCCTGGTTATTGGGAGGAATGAAGTTGGAATATTTCATGGACTCCAGGTCTTCTGCTTCCAGGAATTCAGATTTGCTGAGGGACTGATTACTGTCCCCCTTCTTGGGCTCAGAGAAGGGTGACTGTTGCTGGCCACAGGTGACGTGGGTGTACTGGCACTGCTCCTCATGGTCAGTCTCTCGGTGGTAGAAGTAATTGAAGTTGGACACGATGACAGGTACAGGCAGGGCAATGGTGAGCACACCCGCGATGGCACACAAGGAGCCCACAATCTTGCCACCAATGGTCATGGGATACATGTCCCCATAGCCCACAGTGGTCATGGACACCACAGCCCACCAGAAAGCATCAGGGATGCTGGTGAACAGTGAGTCAGGGTCATCAGTCTCTGCAAAGTAGACTGCGCTGGAGAAGAGGATCACCCCGATGAAGAGGAAGAAGATGAGGAGGCCCAGCTCCCTCATGCTGGCCTGGAGAGTCTTCCCTAAGATCTGCAGCCCCTTGGAGTGCCTGGAGAGCTTGAAGATCCTGAAGACTCTGACCAGGCGGATGACTCTGAGGATGGCCAGGGACATGGCTTGCTGCTGGCCCCCATTGTTGCTGCTGCTCCCGGGCTGCTGCTTCTGCTGCTGCTGCTGGGCCAGCTCGGTGCCCAGGGTGATGAAGTAGGGAATGATGGCCACGATGTCGATGATGTTCATGATGTTGCGGGAGAACTCGGGCTTGCTGGGGCAGGCGAAGAAGCGCACGAGGAGCTC
>VXBC01000855.1:11608-105379 GCA_013399945.1 Ploceus nigricollis | reverse complement strand
TCTATGATTCTATGAAATAGCAGTTTGGATTTTGCCCTAGCATAAATATTTAAGATTTTCTGTTTTAAAAAAGAATTAAAAATCTGAATTAGTCATTCTCTCAGGATAAGAAAACTGTTGATGTTAGGAGGTGAGGTTGTAATGAAGCTGTTTAGTGAAATGGTGCAATTTAAGGTGTTTAGTAGGTACAGAGACATCAAACAAGAAAGAAAGAAGTTGGAACTGAAGATGAAATAATTACTGTGATGATTACATTTGAGTCCAATCTGTGTGAATGCAGAGTGCTGCACGGTGGGGAAAGAAATGATTTTCGTGGCTTGAACTTGTGTTATAAGATTCTGGGGGAGGCAATCTCCCACCAGCATCTCTGGGTGGCTGCTTTGGGTACCGGGTTGCCATGGTAACAGATGGAGGCTTGCCCAGTTAAGCATCCTCTAAACACGGGGGTATTTTCAGTCCAGGGCTTCAAATAATCATCTTTGCTTCTTTGTTGTTTGCATTAATTATCTGCCTATTGGTTCTTTGAGCAGAACTGCAGGTGAGGCTGCTTAGCTGTTTGATTTCTGCTGTATCTCTCTCTGTATATTTATATATGTCTCTCTGTGGCCCCTTGGAGAAAGCTGACCTGCCCTGGAAACTGCTCCCAATTTCTGTCTTCTGTGAAGTGGTGGAAAAAGTGGCTGAGCCCTTATTTTGCAATTCAGATCTGATTCTACTGAAATGCTCCTGGGGAGGAGGGAAAGCTGCCTCTGGGTGACGAAACACTGTGCATAGGAGCAATAATAGCATCAGTCACAGTTTTGGATGGTTTTTGCATTTGAATGCAACTCTTTGCCTCACTCATGAGGAATGGGGGCAGTGTCAAAGATCTGCCTTTTGTTAGGGATGTGTTAAAGTGGCAGGTAAGCCAGAGGCAGTGCTGGAATGTGTAACATGTGAAGGGTTAAACTTCTCAAGAGGAGGCCTTATATCATGTGTGACTGACTTTTCCAGGCTTTGCTTCACAGGTATTGGGTGTGCTCAGTTTGCAGCAATTGTGGCACAGAGAGACCACTCTGACCCTTGCCCAGAAAAGAGGTTGTGGTTTGTGGGGTTTTCTGCAGCAGTTGTTAGTTTGTGAAATGCAACCCTCAACCTCATGCCCCAGTATTCACATTCTAGTGTTCATTTCCATTTTAATATGCCTTTGTTGCTGTTCCTGGTGCCTTCCCTGCCCTTGTACCACTTTGGCTCAGAGCTCTCCCTCCACAACACCCAGTCCCCTCACTCTTATTTTAGTGGCAGTCCATGACTCCATTTGGGGCCTTGGGTCCAGCTCCAGGAACAGGTATGGAGTGATGTGGCAGTACTGTGATTCCCTGTGTGTGAGGTACCAAAACCAGCAACATTCCCAGCTGACACTTGCACTGTGATGTGATATCTGTCACCAGCAGCCTTGATTTTCCTGTTCTGTGTGTGTGCTAAGAGACCTACTCTGGTCCTTTGCTGTGCCCTCTGACCCTCCTGAGCCCCTGCCTTTGCTTCTTTCATCTTTTTCCTGTTATGTGTTTGTGATGATTTCTGCACCAAACCTGGGACCAGAACAGAGCTGTGAAGTGGCTGAGAGGAAGGGGGGGCCACCAGCCCTTGAACTGATCAGGTGATGCTTAGTTTGGGAACCCTGCAGACTGCATCTTCCAAGCCCCAGGGACACATCCCTCCCCCTGAAGAGATCAGATCTGCTGGAGGATGGGCATGGATGGGGCAGTGAGATATAACGAGCCTGATCCTTCCCTCAACACTGTTCTGGCTTTTGTTTTTGCTTCAGGAAAGAGGAAACTCTTGTCCATCTTTAACAGGTCCATGTGTGAATGTGGCAGGGGGTGGGGAAAATAAACATTGGGGAATAACTGGAAGGTAGGTGCAATCAGGTGGATGAAAGGTGCAGGAAGGAGGAAATGAGGAGGTGGTACCTGGGCTGCCAATCAGGTGCAGTTTAGTGGAATCTAGAGTTATCCTTTCACTAACTTCTCTTGTTGGTTCAGCTCCTGGGAACAAACTGCTTTTGTTCCCAGCTGCACTGAAATGTTTATTAATTAGATTTTAATAAAGAAAGTCAAATCTCATATCCCTTAGTCAGTGTTGGTAACTGAATGCTATTAATTGATTACTCAATACCTGTTAGCATGAAAAGCCAGCAGAGACCTTCAGTGACAGCAGCCTTCAGTTAATGCATTCGTTCTGTAAATTATTAATAACTACTATTGATCCTCTCCCAACTGATGAAATATTTGTCTTTTTGAGAAGTAACTTATTTTTTCTTTAACAGGTAAGCCAGATTTATTTAGGAGTTTTGTTCCTTATTTTTTCTCCAGGAGCCAATCTCTCCTTGCAAGTTATTTGAAGGGGTTGTCCATGTTTACATACCATGGCTGTTTCTGTATGGTGTTCTTCCTTGGTATCTTCAAATATTTTTGAGTGTAGTCAAGGCCACTGATCCAGCCAGATGTTTTTGCAATATAATTTCCTCAGTAGGAAGTACGAAAAGACCTTTATCATTTTCATTACTGGTTTTCTCACCAACACTTATGTGAAAACCCAAGATAAATAAGCCCATGAAACTAGGAAGAAGGAAAAAAAAAAGGCAGGAGGGTATGATGTTTTAATGGAAACATCTGCAGCTTTTCTTCAGAAAATGTCAAATACTTCAGATAGATAAGTCTACACTATTGTAACTTTTTTTCCTTTTTTTTTAAATTATTTTTTTCAGATGGGGAAAGAAAGAGCTTAACTGCAGCACATTGCAGTAGTTTCACTACAGGGCTAGGAGCAGGATTGGGTTCTCCTACTCCCAGTCCACGAGTTGGTGACCAGAATGTTCTGTAGCCTCTCCCCAGGATTGCTATATTTTCTTCATTTTCATTTCATTCAGTCTTGCCATGTTAGCTTGGGCCATCTGTTTTTGCTGTCAGTTCTTTTTGCCATTTCTTCCACGGCTGCTTTCTGCTTGGAACAATCTGTTTGGATGACAACTCAAAAACTGCATGTACTAGGACACACAGAGGGAGCTGATTGCATTCTCATGGTAACAAGGCAGGGAGCCAGAAAGGATAGATAAATTATGATGTAGGAGTGTGGCTTCCAGCCTGGCCTCTTGCTGAACTTTATTCAATGCATCCTGTTGGTTCAAAAGGATGATACAACCTGCTAGAATATAACTCTTGTCCTACTAGAAATTCACATGTGGCCAAAGTAAGCACCTCAGTTTATTTAAATCTCAGTTGGTGTGCTGAAGTAAAAGGCAGAGATTATCTTAGGAAGTTGAGAGGTTGTGGGCTGGATTCCCTCCATGTGCACCTTTTCTAGTTCCCTTTATTCCCACAGCAGCTTGACACACTTGCTGCAGGGCTTGACTTTGATATTTTTTACTGCAATTGTGAGGATTTATGACATCACAACTAAAAAGAGATATTGCCCCCTCTGTTTTTACTGTTCCTTCACTTGGGTGTCTCAGCTTCAAGAGTCGCAAGATGGAAATAAAATGTATTAAAAATGGATGAGAAAAAAGCAATTTTTTGAGGTAGACTTACCCATACTTTTAATTTTTGTTGCCACACACAGCTGCAGATTCTATCTCTTAGTCAGATCACGTGTTCTTCTGGAGATGAAACCTCTGACCTGACTGTGTGGGAACTTTGCTACTGTACTTCAAAATATTCAGAACTGGAAAGCAGAGACATAGAACAAGTGTCAGGAAAACCTCACAAATTTAGGACAATCCTAATAATACTTCTTCCTTTTTTGTTGTTTTTGCGGTTATAAAAAAATGAAATGTTGGGGAGGACAGCTTTCTGTTTACAAACAATAAAGTCTGTAAGTTCTCTGCCTGGCTGGGTGACCATCGTACCAAGTGCTGGCTGATGCATCAGAATTCCTGAGCATGTGGTGCAAAACTTGCTCAGCACATGTAAAATTGGACTACAAACTGTTTAATTAGGTGGCTTCAGTTCCTTTTAATGATTATTGGGTTTTGAGGGTTTTAATTCCACCACCTCACACTCTGGCATAGTGTTTGAATGAAAAATTCAGGATTTGGATGGACAGCTATGAGAGTATTAATGTATCAAGTCACAAAAGCTTTGCAGTGCATATACAGAAGTATTCTTTAATTGATTTTCTTTTTATCTTTTAGGTCTCTCAGCAGCCAAGCTACTGACTGAGTCAGGCTTGAATGTGGTGTTACTGGAAGCCAATGACAGAGTTGGTGGAAGAACTTTCACCGTAAGGGTAATTATCCCCAGAGCCATTTATATACTACATATTCATACTTACAGGGGAAAATTTCTAGGGTACCAGCAGGTGGGAAATTTCCTGATATTGTACCAGTAAGAGAAGGGAAAGACTGGTGTGATGGTGGGGACAGAATATTTCTGTGATCTTTGGGCTCTGGAGTCATCCATCTGGGAAGGAGAACACAATGAGCTAAGTTTCAAATTCATTTCCTGGGGAAAGGCACTGCAGAAATCTCTATGGAAGAAACACCCACGAAGCAAACCATGCTGTGAAGAGTCTTGAGCTGAACTGTGGCATGGCCCACACAGAGTGATGTAGGGCAGGGCTTGTTGGGAACTAGAACAACTCCCTTCACTCCTTTCTTCTGCTCTGTCTTGATGTGGGACACCCCCTCTCACTCTCTGCCCATTAGGAAATCTTGCCTGTGCTGCTTCCTAGGATGGTGTGTTTTAAACTGGTCATTGGTGAGATGCCTGACTGAGCAAGAGCTGCACAGATGTCTGCAGTCTGCCTGACTCTCTCCTCTCTCTGCTTGCCAGGCTCTTTCCTCTTTTTAAGGCTGTAATGTAACAATGGGTCACCTGTTCAGGTTATGAACTCCAAATTATAATCAACATGCTGGTTTTGAGCTCAGTAATCACCACACCGGAACTCTACCAAAGAATTTGTTTTCCATGGGGAGAAGAATCTTGGCCAAAATGCTCTGGGAGTATTTAATTTCATTTCATCCCTCTGGATTGCTCTTTTAAATTGTGTGCTATTTACAAAGGGCTTATCTCTTTGGTTTTGGCTTTTTTCCTTCCCTTTTGTATGTGTTGTGTGTGATAAACCAGAATAAGCAAGTTAAATATGTGGACCTTGGAGGGGCTTACGTGGGGCCAACACAGAATCGTCTCCTGCGGCTCTCGAAAGAGTTGGGAATAGAGACGTACAAAGTGAATGAAGTTGAGCACCTGATTCACCATGTCAAGGTAAGAGATGCTCCCAAGCTGCTGCTGTAAACATGAACATTGTAGTGATGTCCTTTCTCCTTGTTTCCCACTCTTGCTGCAGTGGACAATACCAGTTTGAGTATGCAGCATCTGAGTTTGTTGGTTAAAAAATGTGTGTGTTGATAATGAAATCACCACCAAATTGCTATACTAGCACAAATTATGATATGTACACATATTTATGTGTGTACCCTGTGGGTGCATCCTGTTAGCTCATGCTGTGGTTCAGGTTAGATGAAAGCTCTCAAAAGACTTCCTTGTTTTTTGAGAGTCACAGCAACTCTGACTCTTCTGTGCAGGTCAGCTCTGATATGCACTGCCCAAGGTATCTGAAAATCCCTTTCAGAAGTCCTGGATGTATCTCCAGGGGGGGCTGAAAGTCTCTCAGGATGGGCTTTTTAAACCAGTGACAGTTGTTATGCCAATGAAAGAAACATGAAAGGCTGTGTCTGGTTGTGCTGATGGGGAGACTTAACATGCAGAGTGGCAAAATAGTGACTGCAAAAGGCTCTGGGAATCAGACAGTCTTGTGGAGGCAGATCTGAGCCTCCACATGGTCTGAAATAGAACAGCTCTGGCAAAGCTGTTAAAAAGCCCACGTATTCTCAGTAGTCATTCTCCAAAAGAGCATCCTTTCTCCTTTCCTGATATAGACCAGTGCTGCACTTGCACACTTTCTGATAAGGAAATTTTCCTTGTTAGACCCAAGGAAGTTAGCTCTGGGTTTCATTATATGCTTAGAAAAAGCCATTGTGCAATGACTGGCAAAATATTTGTAGCTGATGTTTGACCAAAGGTTAAAGACATTGACAGTTTTTAAAGCAGCAATAGAGAAAAGATGTCCTGTCATGTTTTCCATTATTTTTTCTACTCAATTGTTATAAAAAAGAGGAGTGTTATCAAAGTGATTTGCTGTGATGACTGTCTGTAATTACCATTTCTATGGCAGAACTAATGGATACTTCCACACTGCTCTGTTTTGTGTGCCTCTGGCATCGTCCTCAAAGCCAAATTTTCTGTTTGTTCACAGTATTTAGCCTTCAAATCTCCCTAACAGTGATAGGAGGTCATGCCACAAGGGGAAACACTTGACATGGCCAGTCAGGATGCCCAGCTTTTCAGGGCAACCTGCTGTCCTAGCATGGTGGCATTCCAAAATACTGCCAGAAATCACTGCTTCTTGGGGTTTTCTCAGTCAAGTGTTGAAAGTCTCCAAGGAGAGAGATCCCAGCTGCTGGCTGAGTACTCCCAAGCCATGCTAAGAGCCTAAAGGTTATATGGAATCAGTTTGTAGGCTCAGTTGCCTGTAGGAGCTCCTGAACAGAGGAGGGAAAGAACTGTGTGCCAGAGCTCCCTGGTAGCCAAGCAAGAGGTAAAGAGAAGAGATAATTCCACAGTCAGGAGCACATCCTTTGCATTTCATGATTTCATTCATTTAAAATCCTTTATTTCCATTTTTCTTCTGTGTTTATACAATTGTGGGGAATCATTAACATAGTTGAAGAATTACTCACTGTTAAATAATTGGCATGTGAGCACTATATAATGAACATATGCACTGTCTTATGGCCAAATCTTTAGCATTTCGTGTGTCTTCAACACATTCCTTGCAGGTTTTTGAGCCATGTGACTTGTCCATGGTTTCCCTGAAAGTGAACAGTGCTCGTGTGCTCCTTGAAATCTAGGCAGTGCTCCCAAGTCATAGATTCAAAGTACACAAGAAGCTGTGTCCCCTGTGTGAATTTGAATTCACATGCTGACCCAAGCTTTGTGACTGTGGTCAAATGTAATTAAATTCTGGACCACAGAATTATCCGAGCCCAGAGAGGCAATGAAACCTAAAGGCTTTAATTCTTCTTTTGCTACACAAAAATCTGGCATCACAGTGCATCTTGTAAAATCAGTCGCTGTTTTTACTTATACCCAAAGGCAAAATAAAGCCTTTCATAGTTAATTAAATTCATTTTAGAGGCTTTTTAATACAAGTAATATATGCAGCTTCTTTGTACTACAAAATTAAAAGAATGCATTTTGTTGATCTCTGGGTGGGTCTCTGCTAATTAGGCTTTACCAACTTGATTGGGTTGCATGGTTCTTTTCTCCTTTAATCTTTTTTAATGCCAGGTTCTATTGTGAGATTATTTTTGGTCTTGCTTATATTATGTGTGATATCTTCACAGAAACTTAAAATTATGTTTCTTGCCCTACATTTTTTTATTTTCCCTCCACTGTTAAGCAGCCTTTTTCATGGTCTTTGAAAAGAGATTAGTATGTTCTTTTCATTTTTGTAAATACTGGTTCATCAGCCTTAGTGAGAAAATTAGTATAGCTCTGTAAGTAGTATTTGGTAGGCAAATTGCTGCCTGAACACCATTGATTTTTCAATAGCCTAACTGAAATTCGGTTCATAAATCCAGATTTAAGAAGGAAAAGCAGAACTGCCTGAGAAGTCATCATGTCCTAACAATTCTCCCACTGGACTGGTAAGCAGATGTAAAATCGGTAAAAATGCTTCTTAAAATGAGATAACTTCTTAGCTGCCCAGATGAGGATTCAGGCTCCTACCTCAGATATGCAAATTTGCAACTTTCCACTGGTGGTGTTTATTTTCCTCACCAAAATGACGGCTTTTGTCTTTTAGAAAAGCAAAGCTAAGAGCATATAGTCATGGTAGTTTTTACCATGTAACACTCTCTGGAAAGACTGAGCTATGAAAATGTGCCAGTTATTGTGGGGGTTTAATTAACAATTTTTCCTTGTTAATTCAAGCTGTACTCCACTTCTGTGGAGTCTCATTAGCTGTGCCAACTTTCTGCATTTTAAAACACGAATTTACCATATTTTCAGTTGTAATGCAGGTTTATTCTCCAAGATAACTGTGGAATTGGTTTGCTCTGCTATCCTAAAGCTCTGTGAGGAAACATTTCTTTATATGAATGGCTTGCCCAGTGAATGTTTTTACATGATTCCTTCATGTGCTGTGAGGATGATCCACTCTTTGTTCAGCTGTGGTGCCAACTGAACATCCTCTGATCCTATTTTCTACCAGATCCTTTTTATGGGATAATGCCATTCATGCTTCCTGCAAATTCCATATTATAAAAAAATGGTAGAAACAATTGTTCCTTCTAATTCTGTGTTGTCTCAGGGCAGGCTGTGGGTAGTGCTAACAGCTGGCTGAGGTAGCTGGCTATTTTCACAGCCTGTTGCACCTGAAATATTCCTCATGTGGTTATAATTGAGTTGTTTCTTTAGCACCAAAAAGGCCCCATTGCCATGGCCCCCATCCTGGGGGTCTTTCAGGTTAAGATGCTGGGGGAAACATGAAGCATCCCCTCCCCAGTCACTGGAAAAGTTCCTGGCATCAACTTGCCACCACATCATTACCTCAGTTAAGTTCCCTGTAAGAGGATGGAGTTTCCTCATGCTCATCCCTCTGCCAGCAGCACTGGCTGGAGGTGTCTGAATGCATGTCATGCCCACTTGAAGTTTGGCACCACTTTCATATAAAAATAAATAATTGACAGCTCTGGGGAGAGTGATAATGTGAACCCTGCCTGCAGCACCTCATGCAGGTGAATATTTAATCCTATGCACACAGTACTTTTAATCAGGACCCCAAATCTGCACTGATTTTGCCAGGTTACCAACTGATCTACAGTAGACTTGCAGAACAAAATTTTACAGCCCTCTTGGGAGTCATTCATTTTCATCAGTATTGTGCTTATTAAAATGCAGTTTGCAGTGGTCTTGTTCATGAATTAGAAATATGATGGTCACATTGTATTGGGATTTAATTAGCAGCTGGATAAGTGACTGCTGTATCTAAAGCTACAAAATTTGTGATGTCTGTGATATATGCGCTGAAGCTAAGCAATATGATTTATTTCAGCTGTTCACCTGCCTTGTCTGCAAGTCTAAGGGCAGTATCTTCTGGCATAGTCTGTAGTATAGAACATAACTGCTTAAATGCATTTTTGAATGACTAGATAAAAGTGCTTTCATTGTTCTTTGTATATCTCAATTAGAGTGCAGTCAGAGAATGGAAAGACTGTGGCACTCAGTAGCTATCAGTTTAAATGAGGTGAAATAGCCTTGTGTCTTTTGTTTTCTCTCCTTTTTGGTGACAATTTGTGAACAAGAATTTGAGGAACTGCGAAGAAGACCTCTGAATGTTGAAGAAGCTGGGCATCTGGTGTCTTGAAAGGGAAGCCAAGTAAATTCAAAGACACTTAAATTGCTGCAGAGCCTTGATAGTGTCAGATGTCATTACTGGAACACAGATCTGTGTTCTTTTAACGCTTTAATGGAGATGAGGATGCAGACATTCCTGCCACAAGATGCTGTGTCATTATCACACTCAAAAAGCTTCAAAAGTGAGTCTGAGGTTGACCAAGCTCAAGTTGGTGAAAGCATCTTCCAGACTCCCAGAAAGGATGTCCTCCAGCTGAAGAATGAAGAGCAGATTTTGGCAGGAGTATAGGAAAAGCTGGACTTGTTTGGTCTCGCTGGACCTGCCCTGTAAATAGAGGGGCATCTTCCCTTTTCTCCATGCCAGCCAGCTAGCAGTATTTGCAAGAAGAAATTTCCTAATTAGGACTTTTTAAATTAAAATATAGATATTTATATTAAAGCAGCTTAAAAGAAGCAATTATGGACAGCAAATCTGCAAAGTGATCTCTTTCAAGGGGGGCTGTAAAGCAAAGTCTTTCAAAGGGTGTTTATTGATCAAGAAGATTGAATGGAAGGCTGGAAGCTGTGACCTAATGGTAGCATGAGGATGAAAGCAGTAAGAAAAATGAACTGTGAATAAAGAATGCATTTCTTAATTAAATTTGTGGGGGGAAAAAAATCTTCCTGAGTCTTAGCTTTCCCAGACTCCATGGTCTGTTCATGAGGAGACAAGGAAAAGGACTTGTGCTCCCACCTAGATTATTTAATTGAGGCTGCTGGGAGAAAAGCTTCAATTGTATCTGATTGTAGAACTGATTTTTGTTTCCCTTGAGAAGCTGATTATGTCTACAGGAAAACAGAATTAGAGAAATGTATATTTAATACTGGAACAACTGGCTGAGCATACTGGCTTTCACATGTCTGTAAAATTTTATGTAAGCTTTCATATTTTTAGTGACCCCAGAGTCAAGTTCTACGTAAACTCAGTGTTCTAGTTGTGGGACAGTGTGTCTACTCTGTTATACTGTGGGAAAATGCTCTTTTGGAGGCTTTCTTTCAAATGAATCCCCACTTTTCTTTTGTTTTCATTTTCATGCCCCATTTACCTGCTTTTTAGAAGGGAAAGAAAATTTTTCTTAAGACTAATTCTGGAAATACTGAATAGTTTTCAACTGATTTTATCCATTTTGTTGACTGGTTTAATTCAGGTGTTGAAAGCCACATACAAGCCCAGTATCACAGAGTATTTAGAAATAAAATCCCTATAAATCTGTGCTTCATAAGATACCTTAATGTTTTTTCTAAAGGTGTTTTTCAGTGTCTGAAAAGAAAAAAAAAATCTCATTCTAGTAGGAAGGAGAGTTGGTTAATTATTTTCAGAGCTGATTGGAACAAATAGTTATGTATATATGTAGTTATATATAGACTTTAAATTCAGAGCAGATCCTCAAGATCCTCAATTTCACTTTCCATATCACTTCAGTGGTGTTTCTCTAATTCTGCTTTTTTTTCAAGTATGACAAGTATTTAACAGATTGCATGACCAGTGCAGCAGAGTGAAGATGGACTTTATTTCCATAATACAATAGTAACAAGTTGGTCCCAATTAGCTCCTTTCCTTTTCAGAATGCATATTTCAAGCCACTGTGTCTGGCTCTGCAACACTTAAAATGGAATTAGTTTCCTTAATGAAATTCCCAAGATGTGTTGGCATCCACAGCTGATGAACTCAAATTAAATATTGAAAGATATTTGGAGAACATTTTGGCATATCTTAATGTTCTAGCTTTGCACCATCAGTTATAAGGGTTTTTTTCTGCTGCAATTATATTTTCTAACCTATAGGTCTTCTTACCTTTAGAATATCTGTCAGTATATTCTATATATACCAGTATATACCTTTAGAATATCTGTCAGTATAGTAACCAGCCGAGCATTTGAGATCCTGAACAGTTTTGCAATGAAGGGAGCTTTGTTGAAGCTCAGCTCTGTTACAGTTTCTAAGTAGGTTGTAAAATCCCTCTAATTTTGGTCCAGCTACTTGACATTTTTTAATTGAGAATTATGATTATACAAAAGGCTTAGTCTCAAAAATGTCTTGTTAGATGTTATGAATTAAAAACAAAAAACCCCAACCAACCAAAAAAAAAACCCCAAAACAACAAACAAACACCCCCCCCCCCAAAAAACCCAAAAAGCACCCCCAAAAAAACCAAACCAAAATTATACTTTTCCATAAGGCAGCAGATGAGAAACAGCACCTGAGACAGGTACAGAGTTGCAGCCTGAAGTGATGCTTTTCTGTTTCTGATTTTCCTTGTCACAGCTTGGGGTCTTACGGCTCCTGAGCTTTGTATGAGTGACATTACTGAGATTTTAAACTGGGAAAACAGGGTGTGTGTGCTGTACCAGTGCTGTGAATCAGCAGAGGGCACTACGTGCCAATAAACCTGTGTGGCTGTGAATTAACATGCAGAGTGACAATCTGGGTGAAGTGAGCATCAGTTAGTCCAAGGTTTAAATGGTTTAGCTGAGGGAATATCTGTGCTCAGCGAGAGCTGACTTTATTTATAAGATGTTTATACTGTGCTATGAAAAATGCATGGATCATTGTCACCAGGGGCTTCAGTTCACAGTGCTCCATCTCACTCTGCCACTACCTGCGTAGATAATGTTTAGGGGAGCCTGAAGTTGTCCTGGGCCTGCAAAATCAGGTTTTCTCCTGAGAATCCCACTCTGCATTGAGATAGTGATATTTCCTGGCAGTCCTTTCTAAGCCAAGCATTTTCTCACTGTCACCTTCACAGGAGAAGGCATATGAGATCTGGTCCTTGTGCCCCTCTGAGTGCTGGGGCTGATATTCAAGGGGCTACTGATATTCAGTTGTCATGTTATTGGATTTTCCCCCTGTAATAACCCATTTCTTATGTCAGCTATTTGAACTGAAACAGGCCTGATGTATAAAGAAATCTTATTTCTGCACGACTTACGCGTGTCCATTGTAACTCAGGCAAATGTTGGTTGACGTGAAGCAGATGGCTGAGGAAAATCTACTGGGAATTGTAAAGTTTGTGACAAACACTGGGTTTCTCATTTCCCTACTGGTTTATTCCTGGGACAGCTGGGTTGCATGAGTTTCCTCTCTTTAGTTTCATCTTCTTCAGTGAGCTTTAGCCCCCACTGCACCAACAGCCTTTGTGAGCAGCAAGTGGTCCCTGCAATGGCTGGTAGATCTGCAAGTGCTGATGCTGCTGTTGAGGTTTTTTTTGAAGCATTACAAGTGGCATCATGAAACCATTTCTAAAATTTTATATGCAAATAAAAAAGGGTAAGAAATACTTCTGAGCATCATAGAACTGGTGTTGAAATACCGTGTCAAATGATTGGAAGGGATGGTTATTGTTGGTGGGTTTATACAGCTCTGATTTAGGTATAAAAATCTTTGAAAAGGAAATGTTTTGTGCATCTCGGGGCATGCAAGTGCCTTGTTATTCTTTAGAGATTACACACCACCAGGAGGCACAGAGAATGCTATTCCTGGCAAATAAGCTAATTTTGCCTAAATATCAAAAAGGTTTTTGTGTTTGCAAAAATGCAAATTTAGCACAAGTGAAGCTGAAATGTTTTGGTTTGTTGGTAACTACTCAGAGCCATCTGTAGTCTTTCTTTGCTGCTGCTAATTTTGTTTCTGTGTAGAGCCTAGTCTGGCGGTCTCTTCTCAAACAAAATTCTGATTGACAGCTCCTGGAGTTTTGTTTGTGAAAAAATAAGGATCAGGCCTTAGGAGATGTCTTATGAGCTCTTGAAAGTAACTTTCACAGGAAACTTGCTAACTTTGATGGCTGTTTTTATTTTTTTCAGGTAGAAAAAACAGGTAGGTTTGTTCATGTGCTTTATGAGACTTACCACCCCAGATTCCTACACAAGAGACATACCCAAGGTTTTGCTTTTGGCAGTTCAAACGCAGTGAAATAGAAGAACAGTAAAACAGAAATATGGTTTGTGTGTCTCTTAGCCGTGCGCTCATGAGGAAGCACCGCAGGGAATTCATAATACTTGAGTTAACTCAGAGGGGATAACTGGGTTAGGGTTGCCTCTGGCAGGGCAGGAAGCTCAGAACAAAATCAATAATTAGAATAACCCATTCTGATGCTGTCCTGGTTTCCTTGAGCACAGCAGTATGTTTGTTTCATAAACCTAAAATTGGGAAATAGCAGGTACTTGAAAACAAACTGATAAGCTATGGCTTTGGAATACTTACAGGATGCTGACACTGGTGAAGGCTCCAGAGTGCAGAAGAAGCCGCAGTAAAACTGACTTTTTGAGCCAAAGGGCCAGTTATGGAATTTTAATGTGCCCCAAATATCTAAAAGATAATTTCTAACATGGTTCAGATGTTATCACGTGGGACAGGAAGGCACTTGGTCTGAGAGGTTTTGCTCTTCTCTCACAGCCCTTTGGCAGCCAAGTATGAATTGATGTGTGTGCCAGTGTAAATTGATTCCATGTGAAGAGACTCCATAGTAATACCCAGATGTTCATGCTGGGACCAAATGCCTCTGATGAAGCAAACTTTTTCTGTTCCTCTCCATCTACAGGGATATATTTTCCTGATTCCAGATTTTGTTTTCCCAATTCCAGTATTTTCATACAGTTGAGTGCAAAAAATGTAGAAATGCACTTTGATTTCATGCAGAATGAAAAAAAAAAATTAAGACAACCCTCTATTTTCTGGGTGAACTTGTGCCATAATTTACATCCTTAAATTGGAAGTGCTAGGTTTAGTGGAAGGTTTTCAACCTTGGTGCCTCTAGCACATGAAGTGACTGGAGATCTACTCTGGCTGTGACAAAACTTCTGATTGAAAACTCCTAAGAATTTGATTTTGGCATTGTAAAAACCATAATTTATACTCCAAAGCACTGCAGAATTAAATCGTTGCCTTGTCAGTTTACCAAAGAATTAAATCCTTTCCTCTCCATTTTGCTTTCTTCCTAACTTGCATTGCCTTGGTGTTTTTGACAAGGATTCCATTAGAGTCTTCTGTCCATAAAGACTAGGTGAAAAACCAGTTTCTTCTTCACCTTCTCTGACATGTTTAGGAGTTTTGTAAACTAATTTTCTCTTATTCAGAGGTTTGATTTTTTCTTACTGATTTTTGAGTATCCTTCTCTTTGAATTGAAAGTCCTCAAAGTTATTAGCCAGCATTTTTCAAAGTTATATCTCATTTTGTTATTTCTAGACCAAGTTTTGAGTGTTTCAGGATCCCTTTGTGCCCTTTTATTGTATCTTCTGGTGCTTGCAGACACCTGCAGATTTGAATAATGTGCTCTCTGTCCCTTCTTTCACAGTATTAATAAAGAGGCTAAATCAAATCAGGCCTGACATTTCTTGAGTGAGTGGTCTATGGATATTTCTCTTCAAAAAGACAGTGTTGTTGTTGTTACCTGGTAAATATTAAATCTTGGTGCAGTATGATTTTGTTAAGCCAGTGTAAATACTTTTTTAATGATGGATTGGTGTGGCACTGCATCAAATATCTATTAAAAGTTAGTACTTCTACTATTTGACATTCATGCTCAGGCAGTGCACACTTAAATACATAATTTAATGTAAATTTTGAAAAATAAGCTGTGGCCTGCAATATGGCCTTTATTATTTATAGATCTTATGGACTCCAGAATGCATTGTGAAAAAACAATACCCAGATCATGCTAATGAGCCTTTCTTTGTGATTTTTTTAAAGCTATTAAGCTGCCATCCATATAGTCAGCCAGGGAAATCCCATGTAAATAAAACAGCTCTACAAATTACCCATTGTCTTCCACTCTTAATTAAGCTAGACTTTCTGAACATCTAGTAAAGGAGATTTAGATACAAAAAATCAGACTATTAAATATGTAATGATGTAATTAGGACATTGGTATTGGTAACACTGTCCCACTCTGTAATTTACAGCTAGGGATCTTGGGCTGGAAGAATAAGTCTCATCAGTAAATGCTACATTTTCTGCAGTGCTGGTAATTTTTAGGTTAGCTGGGACTTTTTTTTCCCCAGGAAGGTCTCTGAGCTATGATTTAGTGTATAATAAAGCTTACCACAACTACTTTTGTCTGATTTTGAAAGAAAAAAAAAACCAAACTGCTAAATGCAATTAACAGTGAAGTGTTTTCATGAACAATTAGGAGGGGAAAATAATTAAAACAGATAAATAAATATATATGTGTGTATCTCTCCTTTTCAGTAGTGAATAGCCAATTTTTCAACTCAGTCAAACAATGCTGTTTCATCTCATTTTTTTGGTCTGATATTAGTGGCTGTACTGCAGGGTGTTGGTTTGGTTGCCCAGAATTACCAAATGTGAAGCTTTGAAGGTAAAGTATCAGTTCTGCAGTGGCTTGCTAAAGTCTGACTTGCTAATTCAGCTGTGTATCACACTAAATTGCACGTGCAGAAGAACAGGAATAACAGAATAAGCCCCTAGAGCTGGTTTCCAAGATCACGTTCAGGCAATTTTGAGTATCTCCAAGGATGGAATACACCACAACTTCTGTGGGCAATCAGTGCCAGTGGTCAGGCACCCTCATGGTGAAAAAGCATTTCCTGAAGTTCAGAAGGAACCTCCTGTGTCCTGCACACACAGACAATGACTCATCAGAAGCTGTCACAAGGATTGATTAAACTTGGGGTTTTTGTGAACACTTAACCTTTCAGTGCCGCTTCCCATGCATGGAACCCATGATTATGGTTGTCTTTTGGGATTTTTAATGATGTTTTTGTTTGGTTTTCATCTTTTAGGGTAAATCTTACACCTTTAAAGGCCCATTCCCTCCTATGTGGAATCCCTTGGCCTACCTGGACTACAACAACCTATGGAGGACCATGGATGAAATGGGAAAGGAGGTATGGCATGAGCATTGCAGCTGAATCAGCTCAGCTTGTCTCCGTGAGGGGCAGAGGGAAGGGATTAGGGTGCAGACAGGCAAAGCTGCTCTGCCTTGAACAAACCCAGTGCTGGCAAGAGCAGCCACACGTTTTGGTACCCACTGATGGCCAGAGCACATCTGAGAGTGGCCACCTGGCAAGCTCCTCTGAATCCTGTGCTGCTGAGGCTGTCTGCACGCATCCCTTCATTTTTCTGGTTGTGGGAATGTCAAGGTTTATGCCTGTGATTGATTTTTACCACTTTTCCTGATGATTTGGCAAGTAATATTTCAAGAGGCTTGCAGAACTCGAACATTTGCCCTTTTCTACCCTGAAATTCAACTTGTCTAGAATTCTTTCTTGTCTTGTTCTAGTTTTTTACCAGTTTTCCATTGACTGAGCTACAAAATTTAGAAGACATTGCTCTTACTTACCTAGATAAATGTGAGAGGTATGGAATAGCTTGGAGACATTTCTTAACTCTAAAACTGTTCTCTATTTTTCAAGCTAAAAAAAAAAAAAGAATAAAATTAAAACAAGCAAACAAACAAATCCCTTCCCCCAAAAGCATTCTCTATTAAGTTCAGTGTTACCTGCCAGAAATTTGCAGGCTGAATTAGCATTTAAAGACAAGTTTATGTGTATTTCTTTGCCATTCATTCACTAGCTGATAAATGCTTTTATTTATGTCTCCTTAGATTCCCAATGAAGCTCCATGGAAGGCTCCACGTGCAGAAGAATGGGACAAAATGACTATGCAAGATTTCATAGATAAAGTATGCTGGACAAAGTAAGAAACTTTTAATTGTGAAATATAATGGCTTATATTTGTATACTTTAGAGCTCCAAATTAGCATTACTGCTTTGCAAACAAATATAGCTGTCACTAAAATACAACCCTTTTAAAGAAAAGGGGTGAGAAAGTCCTGTAATAATGGGCCACGACACTTGTCAGCACACTCAGTAGATTCTGTTGCATTTCCCTAACTTTTTAGACAAAAATAAAAATATATTTGGGAAGGGTTATTTCTGAAGAGATGGATAGTACCCTAATCTGTTATGTGCACTTTCCTGCTCTTTACTCTGTGTTTAGCCTTCCAGAGAAAATGCTATGGTTACAGCAAGTTTTTTGAATCAATCTCTTGATGGAACAATACACATTTATTCTGTACTGGACCAGCTGATTTTACCAAAGTGCTATAAAGATAACATTTGTCTTTCAGTAGCACTAAATCACTTTAGAGCTCATCATTCTATTGTTTAGCTGTTGCACTATATACCACCCAGGGAAACTGAAAATGCTTCCTGTTTTTATGTATACATCAAAGCAGTTTTTCTTTACTTGCCATTCAACAGCAGTTTGATTGTTTTTCTTCTCACTGAAGGGGAAAAAAAAATCCCATTAATCCTGGTTGCTGTGGAACAGATTGATTTCTACAGCAGCCTCTTCAGAATTGCTGAGTATCCAACACGTGGCTGCCGTGAGCTGGAGCTTGGTGAAGGAACCTGTTAGTGCCCACGAGGGCTGGTGCTGTCACTGACATTTTTATGGGGCACTTTTATGGCTTCAGGCAGCCTCTAGAGAGCAACATGGCCTTTGTTGCTCGTGTTGGACGTGTTGGAGTGAGTCCAGATGAGGTCACAAAGATGATCTGAGGGCTGGAGCACCTCTGCTGTGAAGATGTGCTGAGAGGATTGTTCAGCCTGGAGAAGATAAGGCTCCAGAGAGACTTTAGAGCACCTTCCAGTGCCTAAAGGGGCTACAAGAGAGCTGGAGAGGGACTGTGAACAAGGACATTAGTAACAGGACAAGGAGTTCTGGCTTTACACTGACAGAGGGCAGGGTTAAATTTGATATTTGGAAGAATTTTTTTACCGTGAGGTGATAAGGCACTGTCACAGGTTGTCCAGAGAAGCTGTGGCTGCCCCATCCAGGGAAGTGTCCAAGGGCAGGCTGGAAGCCACCTGGTCTAGTGGAAAGTGTCTCTGCTCATGACAGGGAGGTTGGAACTGGAAGTGATAAAGGACACTTTAAGTTCTTTCACCATTTTACAGTTCTATGATTGTTAATGGACAACAGGCTGTTGTCCAAAAACTTGGAATCTTCTGGTTCATGGTTTTGCTTTCACAAGAGTGACAATTGCACAGAAGCACATAGAAAACCTTTCTCATTTGTGCCATATTGAGTAAAACCAAATGGAAATTGTGCTGACAGCTGTGCTGGCCATCTGAGCCTTGGACAGGGTGAGGAACTGTGCAGGCGAGCAAAACACCACACACTGGTGCTCACTCAGCATCCAGTAGCTCATGTGACTACAGTCATGTTTTTTCCAGCTCTGATGGAATAAGACTTGACATTTTACCTGAATATTGGCATAAACTGAAGATGCTTTTCAGATTTTATTTGTGCATCTTGGCTTGATTTGCTGGGTTTGTTTAAGATTGAGGTAGCAGGCTGCAGAAACTTCCCACCCTGGGGGGTAATGATCCAGAAGGGCAATCTTCTACTCTTTCCTCTTATCTAACAGACTGTTCAGGTTTGCTTTTGGCTAGAGCTGCGTGCTGGAAATATGCTGAGTGCTCTTGGTTGAAATCATACTGCCATTTCTAGATAAAACATCAGGAACTGAAAAGCAGTGGGAGAAGGTGGCAGAATCTGGTAGAATGTAACCACCATGTAAAAGCATTTGCTTATAAAGTATTAATAAATACATATACATTAGGCAAAATATCTCATAGAGTTGATAGTATTTTACAGTATCAACAGTATATTATGTGTTTATACAGATGAAAAACTTAAAAAAATTTCTGTATTATTTTTGGCTGTCAGGAATGTATTCACAATGCACCCACATTTCAGAAAATGGACCAGCTTTATACTTGAGTGGGACTTTGCGTTTTTAGAAAGGAAAGAAGATTCCTTTTTATGTAGAGATCTAGTGTTCTTTGAAACAGTATGTTAGAGTTACTTTTTTTTTAAGTTTGAAGACTAATAAAAATGAAGAAGCAATCAGAAGTGGATTCTGCATTGGGTTTGATGCCTTACATATGAAGTATCTATAGAATCTTCATCCCTATTAGTTACAATGCAGTTAAACTGAGAATCTCCTGGTCCTGTCCATGTCTCTTTAAACTCCTCCTCAGAGTGAAGGCAGAGGGAAGTGTTTACTTATAACAGGAGGAATACTTCCCTGAGTCTTGATTAATCCTCTGTCTTAGTGCACCCCAAAATCTTGTACAGGCTTATACAGTAGTTTACAGTAGAGCTGCTATGAAAGAACAGGTTACAGGATATAAAGCAGTGATCCCTTTTCAGACACAGGTCAATTTTCTGTTTCTGTGTTCATTGCCACTGGATACCAGGACACTGTTTAAAATACTGAGTTGAGCTACCAAAAGAATCCTTTCCTTTTTCTTGCCAGACTCTGGCATGAATTCTGTCACTTCTGCTATGGCTTCCTACTTATATATCTTTCCTTGTTGTCTTCCAGCTGCAGAACTCTCCCTGAGAGAGGATTGGACAGTGAATAAATGCTGAATAATCCACAGATTTTAGATAATTAGCTTAGAAAAGACCTCTAACTTTTTTTATGATGGGTTTTGAATAATCTCTGTGCTGTGTTCTTGAGGGGACAGGCATTCAGCAGAGGCAGGCAGAGATGCAGATCTGGTTTTTAGCCCAGGAACTGGGGACAGGGTGGTTTTGGAGTTCAGTGAAGACAGGAGGGCTTGCTGTGCCTAATCCTGAAGCTAGGATGACAGGCTAACTTTGCATTAGTAGCATAAAGTGATATAATCTTGGGCTTTGTCTCTCAATGTCCTAATTTTTATGGAATACAGGAGTGTTTCATTAATATTTTTTTGCAGGATTACTTGAAAAATGTTGCATAAAGTACTTCAGCTGATATTAAGGAATTCTTTGCCCCCACAATGAAAGAAAAGGTTGCCAAAGAGAGGCTCCTGCCTACTCAAGAACAATCTTGTCAGCATTATTCTGTTTTTAAATTAACTAACTTTCTTGTCTTTGTTGCAGAGCTGCCAAGAGTTTTGCAACTCTGTTTGTGAATGTGGATGTCACTTCTGAACCCCACGAGGTCTCTGCCCTTTGGTTTTTGTGGTACGTGAAGCAGTGTGGGGGCACAGCACGAATATTCTCAACAACCAACGGGGGCCAGGTACTGTCAGCCATCACCTCCTGCAGCTCTTAGCAGGCCCTGGTTTAATTTCATTCTTTTGCTGGTTTATTTTAGTCCAGAGACATCCATGACTTCTGAGCAAGTAGCACACTGATGACTAGTTTTATTAATTTACTCTTTAATCTGGATCTTGCAAAACTGGTGTTGAAGATTGCTCCCTACTGATGACATTGCCCCCAGGGATCAGAAGATTTGTATCTGGCTTTTGGTTTTGGATACAGATTAAAGCATTTGCTTTGCTTATCCTCACTGAAAAGAAAAAATTTTACTTATGCTTATTTGTGTCACGAGGCTGAAGGCATCCTAAGCACTGCAGAAGCACTTAATGGAGATGGCAATGTCAGCTGCAAGTTAATACTGAAAACGTAGCCCAGAGCTGGGTTCCTAAGATGCAGATTTCCAAGAATTAACACCATTAAGATTTTAAGATCAGTCTAAAGAAAATGAACACCCCTGCTTAAATATGGTATTGCTTTGAAATGTTTGCAATCTGGTACATTAGAGCAGCTTCTGCATTTGAAGAAAGTAAAGATTCTGTTAATGGTCTTCGACTTAAGAAGTGCAAATTTCACTAATTGTATTAGAAATGGATATATTTTTAGAAATGTTAATTATTTAATCATAAATAAAAATGCAAATACATCAACCATGTTAAAATGCATAAAGATGCATAGATAAGCAATTACTGTAGATAATTTAAGTTAAATACATTTAATTAAATATTATTTGAATTCTGTACCATGTTAGAGATGATTTAAGTTGGGTTGAATTATATAGTGCAGCAGACATTTTTGATGTGAGCTATGTGACTTCTTACACCTTGTTGTTTATTATGAAGATCAGGTTTCCTGCTTCTGATACACAGAGCTCTGCAGGGATGAGTGAGCTCAGAGAAAGGTTTGAAGGTTTAAGCACTTTTCAGAAGTCTTGCTGATTCACACAGGCCTGTAGAATCTTTTTGGAGACCACATTTGGGGAAGGGATTTTCTTACAAGGTTACAATTACTTTTAGTTTTGACTGGAGTTCAAACGGTGGTCAGATACGGGAAGGATTTGAGAAGCTGATGGAAGAAGAAAGTAAAATGGGTGCATTTGCAGGTGAGACTGCAAAAATTTCCAAAAATGTTTCGATAACAATGGAAGAAGGGGGTTTGTTTTGAAGGCTGAGAGAAATGCTTGCTGTGAAACATGCTCCACAAGCACTGATCTTCTGAGCTGTCTTTTCTGTGTTTCAGGAGAGGAAGTTTGTTGGGGGCTCTGGGCAGATCAGTGAGAAGATGATGGAGCGCCTGGNAAGCCGGTGGTGCGCATTGACCAGTCCGGGGACAGCGTCATCGTGGAGACCCTGGACCACGAGCTATTTGAGGTAATGGCATGTCCAGTAAGAAATCCTCAGTGGTGGGATGGGTGGCTACAAAACCTTTAGCTTTTCCTTTTTGGACTTCTCCAAAGTTCTGTACAAAAATACTGCAGAGATTTAAGTGGCTGTGACAGAAAGTCACACATTCTCATTGTCCTGAAGTAAAAGCAGTGTTGGAGCTTTAAAGTGCTGCCTAAAAGCAAAGTGTGGATTCAGACTTTTCCTTTCCTGGCATCTCTTTGTGTTCAGTTACCTTCTGAATTAGAGAGTAATTGTAAGGTGTAAAATGTAATTTAGCAACAAACTTTGAGTGAAAAACACTGTGAGCTTCGCTTCCAAGTTGTAACAGAGGAGTCCAGATGGAGGAGAGACCAGTGGACTCTTAGAGCACAGTGCTTTCTTTTAAACACCAGGGGAAGGGCAGCTGCCCATCATTTGAACAGATGGCTGTTTATGTAATGCTTGTTTGTTATTTAATGAGCAGCATTTTGTGAGGGTTTAGTTTTGCAATTCTTATGCTAAATGCCAAAATTGCTTCACAAGATACGCCCTGCAGTCTCCCCAGATGTCCTCCAAGACCATTAGAGCAGTACTAGAGCAGTACATACTTGGGGCTGAAGTAGGGGAGAATGTATTTGGCTTATGGGTAATTTCTTTTCCAGAGCAAATATGTGATCAGTGCCATTCCCCCAGCTCTTTGTTTGAAGATTCATTTCAACCCACCTTTGCCCCCAATGAGGAACCAGCTCATCAACAGAATCCCCATGGGCTCAGTCATCAAGTGCATCGTGTACTACAAGGAAACTTTCTGGAGGAAGAAGGGTACTGCATTTTAATGGAAAGGAATAGTAGTGACAGAGAGAGGGAAGAGAGTACCTGGCAACAGAACAGACTCTTTGTTCAGAGCATGCTAAACCTTGGAAGGAGCTTCATATTCTTCTATGCCTTTTTTGCCTTCCCCTGTGAGAGAAACGTGAGAGATCAGTTGAGAGGAGAGGGTGGGTGAGGGAATGAAAAAAGGAGGTAGTCATGAAGGGAGAATTCATGCCTGTTTGCTTATTGCCTTGGTTGTTCTGTTGTCCTCTCCTTGAGTGGCACCTGGGTATGGGATGAGTCTCTCCCACTTGTGCAGGGTTGTAGAGGTACAGGTGATGTGTGATGGAAGGGTCTGCAAAAATTCTACTTTCTGGATGGACTGGTCAGCATTAATTGAAGGTGTCTTCACACAGACATCCCCAGCTGGGCTAGTCATCCTGGGCTCTTACATGCTGAATGCTTCCATCATGACTCCTCTTTTGGAATTCACTGAATCCAAGGCAAAATGCAATGCAGTAACACCCGCTTCTCGTTATTGGCTATAATGAGCCCACATCTGTTTGCCCAGAAATATCATCCACCCCCCACCTTTGTAAATTAACTTGAGAGTTCTGGATTCTGTCATGTTCTGGCTCTTAGTCTTGGGATGGATCAGCAGGAGGTGACTGAGTATTTTACAACTTCTTGGAAGCTTCTGTGTTTTGATTCATGGATCATGGCGGCTTTTCCATCTTGTTCTTACCAGGGTATTGTGGTACCATGATCATTGAAGATGAGGAAGCTGCAATTGGTCTAACACTTGATGACACTAAGCCTGATGGCAGCTTTCCTGCCATAATAGGGTAAGGGACAAAAGAAAGTGTCTTGTCTAGTTAATGCTTTTTATTTTGTCTTAGAGGCAACAATTGAAGTGGAAAATGTGATACTTTTGAAAGAAAATACTTAAAAATAATTAAAAGTTGAGTTTCTCAGTGCATGGTGATGTTCTATGATTGTTTTACTTCAAAATTTGCCTCTATGATTTCATTGCTAATTAAAAAAATTAAATTCTACTTAACTTTCTAATTTATATCACTGTAATCTTTTGCCTTTGTGTGTGGCAAAGTACAAACCTGGAGAAGAGGAAAGGAAAGAGAAGAAAAAAGAGGATGATTGCAAAAATGTAAACTTTTCTCTAAGTACTTCAGTTCTTTAAAGGAAAATTTGTTTTCTAGAATTTTATTTTGTTCTGGTTATTTTAGCAACCAGACAATATGATCAGTCTTAAAAGTTTTATTAAAAAACAATTTCCAGCTCAGTCCTAGGTTTTGTGTCATTGCTATATGCTTTCACCCAAGGCTGTATAAAATTAAAGTAATTGGGAAACAGCTCATGCAAATATTCTAACATGAATTTCAGAGTGGTTCCTTCCTAAATGAGTCCTGCAAGCAGCAGGTAGAGCATTAAGCAGAAAGGTGAAATGGATATTTTTATTAGAGACCCTGAAGCTATTACTGTGCATCACAGCATCTCATCATAAGTTATTGGCATTTTAAATAATGCAGGAAATGTAGCAGCATAATGGGAGTAAATTGTTTGTGGTCTTCCAGCTTCATTCTTGCTCGGAAGTGCAGAAGACTGACAGGTCTCACGAAAGAAGAAAGGTAAGTACAAACCCTGGAGATCTGTGTGGAATTCGAGTCAAAATTCTGTTATAAATGACCAGAGCAGGAAAAAAATGCCCTGATTTGAAGGAAGTTGTCTGTAAGCTTGTGCCAGTAGGCAGACATTAAGGAAGAAGATGCCTTACTTGGTTTTGGATGAAGGACCCATGGAATTCCCACATAGCTCTTGCCCTTTGGAAACTCTCTGGTCCTGGTTCTTATTTTCCCACAAGGCTTCTCTATTTATGTGACTCTTGCTAAGGCACAGCTCTAAGGTGCTCAATATGAAAGTAGTGTAGATATTCTGCTGGAAAGTGTCCAGGACCAGCCTCCTTCTCCCACTGCTGCCTCCCTGGCTTCCTGCAGGTGCCCTGAGCTCTTGGAAAGCTTGTCAGAAGGGAAAAGTTTGGCCTCTGCATCTGATTTTATCTTTATTTTCTGTTCACCCCGGAGGGTCCTTTCAGTGTCTGTAACTTAGTGCAACTTGAACCTGTAGCTGCCACGAGCAAGCTTCAGCATCACAAAGGGATCAGAAAGCTACCTCCATCCCTGCACCCTCACTATGGGGAAAAAAATGCCCTTCAGGCACAGATGAAGGTCATTTTACTGTCTTCTTGAAACAAATCTCTGCATAGAGCAGTGCTCTTTGGTATATTACTAAAATGGAATTTATAAAGTAAAGATTTTTTATTTTCCATCCCACTGATTCACTGTATCTGATCAAATCGAAGCTGCAAGTAGAAACTGTGGATTATGAGGAGAGCCTTGGTTTGACAGGTAGAAAATACATTTGATTTTAAAATATGATAAAGGAGCAGTGTGCCCAAGTAAACATTTTGCAGTAATAGCTGGTCTAACTAGAGAAGATGCAGTCATCTCAGATAGTCTGGCAGTCTGGGGATAATGGGTCTAAATGGAGCTGTTTATGTCCCAGTCTTTTCAAATGACAGCCTGGTACCACAGAGCCCTTTTAATTTTGGCAGGAATGGACAATGAGACTTTGAGATAGAGGCCCAGCAGGTGCCAGATGATAAAAGTCATGTAGGTGTTCTGAAACCCAATGTGCCCAAAATTTTGAGCCATCCTAAACACCAAATGGTGTCTTACACTGTGTGTAAATACCCTCGATACAACTGAGCGTTTGCGGTCCTTGAGAACAGCTTTTCTTTCTGTGAAATTAGGGTCAGGCCTGGCTGTTTGCAAGGCACCATCCTTGTCTCTGGGCATTAAAAGCACTGGCACAATTATCTGACTCTGCTGCTGCCAGCTGCCAAGTTTCATACAGGAGTTTTGAACTCTTGTCTTTTGTGGACTAAACCTTAGACTGGGAGAGACTTTGCTTTGGTAGAGAATGGTTAAGGAATGTGCTGGCTGTGCCCTGGAGCAGGGCTTCTCTGGCTCCAGCAGTCTTGGCCACAGCCAGAAAAGACAGGAACAGCTCCTGTCCTCCCCCAGAGCACAACTCTCCTTCCAGCGGAATTTGGGGTCCAGGGGAAGGCAGAACATGAGCCCAGACCTTCTCCCAGTGAACACTCAGGGTGCAACCAGTTTGTATAATTTAGATGAGGGCTGTGGTGGTGCAGGGAGGGATCTCTTCTGAGCACAGGCTTCTTGTGACACCCTGCAGAGGGTGAACCTTGCTGAGATGCTGTGCTTACCTACCAACACAACCTGGGCTCTCCCTTCATTGTGCTGAGGACAGGGTGAGGGTATTCCTTGGCTATGAAAAGTAGAGTGTAGAGTCTGTGGCAGCTATCCTAAATCATGACTTGGAAGCTGTGGGAGAGGATGGAAATCTTTCTACAGCTAAGCCAGACTGAAGGGAGTAAATTTCACTGCTGCCTTCCAGCTGGTCTTCCCAGGTCAGTGCCAGTGGTGAGATTGTGCCCTGCCTTTCAGAGCTGTGCAGTGAAGGCCATGGCATCCCACACTGCTGGGGAGCAAGAGACCAGGAAAAGAGCTGAGTGTCTGCATGGGCACTTCTTCCACACTGGGCACAGTGTGACTCTCAACAGGAGCCTACCTTGGTAGCTGCAGGCATAACATTCCTCTTATTTAGTGCTTATAGCAATTTCACAGCTGAGCCCAAAACCAAGAAATGAGGGTTTTACTCACTGCATATTCCATGTAGTGCTATTATGTTCCATACTAGCATTAACTATAAGTCCATTAATAAGAATTTCTTTAAACTTCTCTAGGACAAAAAATGTAGATCTTGCAGAGAGACCAGCAAGATGCAAAGATTGCTCTTATTAGGGGTAATGTCCTCAGAGATTGATTTATGTTTATAGAATTCAATCATTTAGAAACTGCTGGTGTGGTNATTTATTATTATTTTATTATATTTCTTTCTATTATTTGGTCAAATAATTCCTTCCAATGTCTACAGTTCTAAAGAATCTGAAGATGCCCTTCACCTGAAGCTTAATATTTTCCTTTGCACAGCTATCTTTTACTAATTAATCTGTGTTTGCAATGTACTCAGCACACAGCTGTGAACTTGCACCTCCATGGAGCCCTGCAGTTGGCCACAAGTGACAATACCTACCTGTCACTGGTATGCCATTTCCAGGCTCCCTGGAGGGTCTGCAAGTCACTGTGGAAAAAGGACAGGGCACAGGCAGGTCTAGCTGGGTCTTTCTCATCCCTGCCATGGTGCTGGGAGGAGCAGATGGGTCCCAAGGTGACAACTCACTTTCCTGTGGAGCCCTGTGGTGTTTCTGCTCTGAAAGGAGGAATTGATGGCATTTGTGAGGCATCAGCAGAGGCTTGGCTAGATCCTGCTGTTAAAATGGTTTTGTTCTGTTCAGGCACTGGGTAGGTGCTGGTGATCTACAGGGCACAGTGCTTACCTCACTTGTGGAGAAATTGGGAAATCACCCTTTTCCTTGTGGCTGTTGCTGGATTTGTGTCACCCCTGACTGCAGGGGAATGTTCATATTCAGGTCCTGCAGCTCTCTGAGCCTTCCTGGCCTGTCACTGCTTCTGGAGCAGGCTCACCCTTGTCCTGTGCCCCAGGGCAAAAGGAAGGGGCTCTTTCCTTCCCCCTGCTGCTGCTGGGCTTGACACCTGCCAGCAGCAAAACCACCCCAGGGCCACAGCTCCTCCTGAACCTTCACTTTCTTGCTCAAGCTCCAATCTGCATGTGAGGACACCTTCAAGGCCCTTCAAGTCATCCTGTTTCACTTCATCCTCTTTCCATGGCATTCTTTGAGTTCAGCTGCTCATGGGTATAGCTGGCCTCCTGTAGAGCTGGGTTGCTTTTTACAGCAATTATGTGTGGTTTCCTCACATGCTTTTATAGCTGAAAGAGTAGCCCTCACAGTTACAGAGCTGGGACTCCTGTGTTTCTGTGCCCAGCCTGGCTTTTTGTGGAGCACTGAATTTTCTTCCAGAAGTAAATGTCTTTCCAGAGCTGTGTTTGCTTTCCATAATTGTTATTTCATCCTGATCTTCTTGCTTTTGGGAATTGGTGCAGTGTGGCTAAGAGTAAAACCCAAGGGCTTGTAGGAACAAACTTAATTTCACTTGGGGTTTGCTACAGAATGAAGTATATTCAATGATTAATAGACTCAAAACAGGAGAAAATTTTATATAAACAGAAATAAAGTACTGATTCCCTGAGAGATACAGTATATTGAGACCTGCATCTTTGTAGGAACAAACTGTAAGTTAGACTATGTGCCAAGACAAAAAAGTGCAATGCCTTACTACATTTTTTCCTGACAGGCTGGAGACCATTTGGGTAATTTGAGGGTTTGGGCTGCTGGAGTTAAGATCTTAAGAGAACAGCTTGCAAAACTGCTGGAAAACCAGCACTTATGCAGCACAGGGGCTCGGATTATTTCTAGTGATCCAGAGGCTGATGAATTGGGATAGATCCTAAAAAGCTGAATCTCAAATTCAAGCAGATACAACACTTGTCCTCTTAGAAGCAGGGTATCTTAGAGTGATTTGTTTTCTCTTTCCTCACACTGAAATCTTCTGTTGCT
Organism: Ploceus nigricollis; assembly: GCA_013399945.1. NCBI lineage: Eukaryota > Metazoa > Chordata > Aves > Passeriformes > Ploceidae > Ploceus > Ploceus nigricollis. Next base: position 77,010 of record VXBC01000855.1, on the reverse strand, counting down.
TTTCTCTCGCAGGAAGACGAGGCTGTGTGAGCTCTATGCAAAGGTTCTGGGATCAGAGGAAGCTTTACACGTAAGCACAAAATCTCTGGCAAGGTACCTTTGGGAAGGGTACCTGCTATGGGAGCACGTGCTGCCCTCACTAGTGGAGTGGAGAGAAGATTGTGGCAAGCCTTGGGTTGGGTTTGACAGTGAGGATAAGAACGAGCTTTATGAACATTAATGAAACATTAAAATGTGTTTTTGTTGATATATCCTTTCCAGCTCCATAGGTGGGATTCTCCATGGGTGGGATTCTCAGTGCTTGCCAGCATAAACCTCAGCTGCTGTCACACATGACAGGCTTGCTTTCCCTCTCTGTCCATGTTGTGTCTTCTCCCTTACTAGTTGTTAGATCCACTGCTGCACGTGTTGGGTTGTTTTTCTTTTGCATTTCCCTTGCCTTCTCTTCCCTGTAAAGGTAAATGACTGTTAAGATTTGTGTGATCTCACACTAAGATTATGTGATTAATGCCACTTTTAAGAACAATTTTACAGAGTTAAAAGCTGTAGACACCAATCTGGAGAACACGTGATTTTCAACACAATGATATTGTACACAGAACCATGCAAGTGCCACATTTTGCATTTTTAACCATGCAAGTGCCACATTTTGCATTTTTAACATTTTGCCACATTTTGCATTTTTATATTGATATTATTAATATAATATTGTATATTTGTACCCAATGTACACATTACAAGTATTACAACTGTATACACTGGAGGTTAATTTTGCTTTACATGGCTCAAAGTATGTGCACAAAGCATAAATTAACATTGACAGGTTAAGAGGATTATGCTCTACAACGGCCAGATTAGCTAGTTTTTTAGACAGTGTATTCCTATTTTTAAAAAATTAGGGCTTATTGTGTTGAGTTCATGCTGCATTAAGAGACTTGTTAAATGTGCTCATCTTGTCAGACATTGACATGCAACAAATGATAAACTATTCTTCTCTGCTCTCTCCTCAGTTCTGTTATTAACTTCCTCGAGGCTTTGTCTTTTCCCTGAGTGAATTAATCTCTGTTTTACAGCCCGTGCACTATGAAGAGAAGAACTGGTGTGAAGAGCAGTATTCTGGGGGCTGCTACACAGCCTACTTCCCACCAGGCGTAATGACTCAGTATGGAAGGTACAGTGTCTATTTATAGTGGGCTTTGGAGTGCTAAGATAAGACCAAGTTAATAAATATCCTCAGAAAGGGTCATCAATCCTCTGTCATTGTTCACTTCATACCTTTAAGATCACTGAGGGATGTTTTAAACAGATGGGATAACCTTCCACTTGTCACTCTTGGGCTTTATGATGGATGAATACAGTATCATGAGGGGCTTTTATCCACTCCTGTTATTTGGTGAGTTCAGCTGAGGAGGTTCTGGGAAGGGAGTTGGAAATCTTTCATAGCCTGCTTATAAAAATGACTTTGGGTATTTGAGATCAGTGTAGCCATTTCAAGCACACCTTTAGCTGATGATTTAAAAAACTGACAGAGACTTAGTTCTTGCCAACATTGATGGTAATGAGTGGTTCCTTTGGACCATTCCTTTCTTTTTAGCAGTGAAAGCTTAATATAGTGATCAGTGTGCCATTGTATACAGTCCTCTCCCACTTAAGTTTTTGCATGAAAATAAGATTTACCAAGAAGAAAAATACTTACTTCAGACTGGTGATTGGATTCAGATACACAGGTTTTAATGTGGTAGGCGAGCTGTACTTTTGAAGTTTAAGTTCTTATAATTTAAAAGAAACTTAGAGCAATAAGGCATTGTAACAAAGAGCTTATGGAGGCCTTAGTATTTGAAGTAATTAAAATTATAATTATTGCAGATTCTGGCAAAAATAGAGTTAAAACAATGCTTTTTGTTTATTTACTTATTGCTTTAAATATTATGGGGATATATTTCAGAATGCTGCACTGTGCCAGTAATGCCTGGCATTGGTACTTATGCCACAGGCTGGAACTGTGAGATAGTGTGAGTCTCATCTCAAAATAGTTTTCCTTTTCACCTGTAGTTGTCATTTTTACCTATGTACAGTGTAAACATTTAGAAAATGTGAACACTGGCGTGTTCACTGTAAGAAATTAAATGCAACCCAGACTCCTCCTCCAGCTCCACTCACCCAGTGCTATTATCTCCAAATGCTTGCTGTCATTTAAAACACTTTTATTCCAACATAAGCCCAGCTATTTCAGTTCTTTCCTGATACAGCTGATGTGACTTTTTGCTTGTCCCCCTCCAGGATCATTCGGCAGCCCGTTGGCAGGATCTATTTTGCTGGCACAGAGACAGCCACTGAGTGGAGTGGATACATGGAGGGGGCTGTCCAGGCTGGAGAAAGAGCAGCCAGAGAGGTACAGATGCTCAGGGGACTCTGTAAAATGTCCTGTGGAAAATGGAAGATCTTGTGGTTGGAGGGGAAATGAGAACTGAGTGTTGACAGCTTCGGGTGTTCTGAATCTTGATGCAAATCCCTGGAAAGGGGATTGACTTCAAAAAGGATGAAGGTTTTGCACTTAGATTTGAAATGTTAGGAAGGGCTCTGGCTGTTTTGTCAAACTGTCCCCCTGTTTCTAGGATTAAATTCTTTCTTCTTTTACAGAAGTCCCAGATTCTCCCCCAGTCATTTTTCTCCCAAATCTGTTAATCATCATACTGAGAGATCCTGGCTGTTAGAGCATGAGAACAGCTCAGTCCTGCAGCTCTGCACACCAAGCCAGGCCCTTCCTCAATGTTTCCAACACTGTGATGTTCCACTGAGACAGCCTTAGCACAGAGTCACTAAACAAGGACTTAGATATTTTTCTTCTGAGAAAATGCCAATTCCCCAAGTACTTTCAGGAACATTACAGTTTATGGAGCAGCAAAAGAAATTTAATCTTTGTTTTATGAGGTGAAGGGAACCTTGTGGCTAAAAACTAGTCAAGGAACACAAATTGTCCTGGAAGGAACGTGGAGAGTTCATCTAGCCCATGCCCCTGCCCCAAGAGACAGAGATCAATTGTTCATAAATTACCCCATTTGAGAAAGTTATACCTAAGGTGATCCTGAAAAGATCCAGAGGTCTCATGACCTCTCTAATATAAGGACATTACAGCAGAGCCTCCTCAGCAGAGGACTAGATAGGTGCATTTGACTGGTAAAAATTTTGATGTTTTCCTTTCCTTATTTACTTACGAAAGGAAAATGTGTTGAAAATTCAAGTGCTTCTCACTCTCCTGCATTGAAGGGTTGACATTGTCCATGAATCTTGTCTACACTAAAAGCCCCTTGTAAAAGATGTTAAATCTTAAATCTACAAATGCCTGGAATAGAGAAAACATTATTATCACCATCTCCATTTTATTTCACTGAAGCTAATCTTGCTGTCTTCCCTGAACATCATTTCAAACAGTCTTTGCCATCGTCCTGATCTCTGCTATCTTTGATACTTTGAATGGGATCTTTCCCATTGCAAAGGTTTTTGTTTTAGTTTTGCTTTTCTCTGGCTGAAAGTAGTGGTCTGTCATCACTCCCAGGATGCTGTTCCTCTTCCTACATCATGATAAAATTTACAAAAGAATCTATTCCTTGTAGCTGATGTCTTCATGCCTCACTTTGCCATGAGTGTCTGCTTAACTCTTAGTCATAATCACATTATCCTGTTCCCCTGGGACTGGCCAAATTCCAATATCTTGCATGGACTAACTAAGCATAAAGAGATTTTTCTGTTTCTATGTTCCACTAGGAGGAGTGTCTTATTAAATATCAGCCCTCTCCAGAAATATGTTGTAAAAGGTTGAGTTTTCTTTTAAAATTTGAATACACTGTGATTTATGTGCTCAGTCATCATGCCATTTTTAAACAATTGAAGGCAGCTTTTTTTTTCTGTCTTGAAGAATCAATGATACTTATTGAGAATGTTATTTATTTTCAGATACTGTTTGCTATGAGGAAAATCCCAGACAGTGAAATTTGGAAGCCAGAACCTGAATCAGTTGTAAGTATTTATGTAGATAAGATGGATTGGGGTTTTTTTCTGCTGTTTTGCTGATGAGATAAAATTTTTTGTCTCTTTTTATATAAGTTCATTGAATCAAAGCCACAATAAACTTATTCACCAAAGTTGCCCTTCCCTAGAAAAGGAACAGGATAGAAATCCATCTGACAAGCCTGTAAGGCAGGATTAGAAAGAGCTGAAGTTCTTAACTGGGCTGTGAATCCTTTTCCATGTGTGTGTTCTTCTCTTTAACTGAGCAGAAAATCTGGATATACGGCTCCTTGATAAGATATTACTGCTTCAACCCAGTTCTCTTCCTGCTGCAAGAATCTCTTGCTTTATATCCTTCCTCACAGTGGAGATGGTATGTGGATAATGGATGCTCTCCCCACAGGATGTGCCAGCTTTGCCCATCACTACAACCTTCTGGGAGAGGAACTTGCCATCTGTGCCAGGACTGCTAAAGCTGATTGGATTTTCCACTTTCTTCACCTCTGTGGCTGCAGCTGGGTTATTTGCCTACAAAAAGGGACTTCTGGTTCGAAACTGAAAAAAGGTGCCAACTCAGTGCCTCACAATTGAGGGATTTTCTCTTTTTTTTCCAGAGGTTTTATTTTGTCATGTACTTTTCTGTCTCCAAAATCTGAGGAAGAGGTGAAAACAGTAGAGAAAACAGGCTAGAGGGAAGGGATGTAGTAAAGGGATCCATATTGAAAAAGAACCCCTAGGGTCCAGGCCTACTTCTAGCAGTAACTTTTTGGTTGTTGAATTTCTGGGGTCCCAAGTGTTATCACCTTGAGGTTTTGATCCAGATCTCAGAACAGAAGTGACAAAAGACCTCTTTGAAGCCTGTTCTGATGAGATTTCTGATTAGTTTTACTCTTACGTTGAACCAGACCCTGAACCCCAAGTCTCCACAGGCCCTATTTGTACTGTACTGTACAACAAAACCTCTAGCTGTAAAGAAAGGATTTCTGCCTTCCTGTGGGGTACACTGAGTAAAGAAATCCACAGCTCACAGAATAATTCATGCAAATTACTGATAAGAAACTGTTAGTGTTTTTATTCCTTACCCAGATGTCCAGAGCCCAGGGAGCACCTAAGGGACAAGCCAGGCTAAATGTATCCATCTGAACTATCCAAGTGCAGCCACAGGATGCTGGCATTTCCAGTGGCATGTATGTCCTACAGTGAGCTAAAGGACAAAAGTTCTGCTGTGTTTGGCACTGGGGTTGAATTTCAGGCTCCCCAGATGTGTCCACAGCTGCCTGGCACAGCAGAGCTCCTGCCCAGTGGAGTCTGTCCCTGTGAGCACCTTGAGGCTGTCTCTTGCCTGCTAGGGCACAATGGGCTTGAAAATGTAGTGTTAGCATTAAACAAAACAAAAGAAAAACAAACAAAGGAAAACAAAAAAACCCCCAACTTATCTGCCCCCAGACTCTTGCTTCATGCTGAACACAGATTTGCTGATTCAGAGTTTTGGTCTTTCCTAACAACCATATTGCTGGGATTAGCACATCCACTTCTGCCTTCTGTGCTGTGTTGCACTGGCTATGCACTTTTGATAACTAGTAAGGGATCTAAATGATAGTGAGATCAAAGAGAACTGTGGATTGGAGATTGGAGAGTCACATGCAAATGCTTCTGCTCTCCACAGCTTGGTACTGTTCAAAAAAAAAAAAAAAAAAAAAAAAAAAGAAAAAAGAGAAGATAGAAAGAAGGCAGGAAGGCAGTATGCAGGGGTGGGGGGAGAAGTGAAAAAAAAAAATCCATACACCAAAACCTCAGTGCCTACTTGTCAGTATGTTGGTACCTTGTTCTAGATATTTCTGCTGTGTTACCTGTGCACAAGATGAAACAGGGAGACACAGGTATGGCTGAGAACAAGATCTGGTGCACGTGGAGATGTCTGGAATTTTTCAGAGCCTGTTTGCTGCACTTCTCCCTTCAATGAGTAGCAATTTATATGTAAAAAATATTGGATTGCAGTAAAGAGCCATGGAGGGAAGTATAATAATAACTTCAGCAACTGGTGTGAGCAGACGGTGGAGGAGCTGTATCACCAGTCTCAGGCAGACTTTTTGGGCTAGCATCTGATCTTACTTGTGTAGAGCAGTACTTTGTTCTCCAAATAGTCCCATGGAAATGTACTGAACTGCTTGGAAAGCTGTAATATTTGTGAGCAGCACCTCGCTTTCTGGCCCTTAGGTTTTGTTCTTTTTAACTTGATGTGCCTGTTAAACATCATCTTGTAGCAGCAGCTTGGATTTTATCACAAATGAATAGCCTCATAACAGCCTTTTAAAATGCATGGGGGAACTTTTCAGGCATAAAGATCTTTAAGGCAGAAGAAGAGTGCAGCAGTGTGCATATGGCCTCTCTCGTTGTATCACATCAAGCTCTAATTTGCTGGGACATTTGCCTACTGCAGAGAGCTTCTATGTGGCTTTCTCTCCCTGTGATTTATTTACTACATGAATTAGGAACTGAAAGCTGAATGGGAAGCTCTGAGCTTTGGCAACTCACACAATTCTCAGGCCAGAAATAAACACAGGAACCTAAATTTGGGAAGACATTTTTGAAGTCCTGGCCCCAATATTTGTAAGTGCTAGACAGTGAATACATACATTACATATAAAGAGCTGCTGCATTTGCAGATGATTTTTCTGCCAAAACTGTTTGGAATTCAGGTCCTGCTTCTGCCCTAGAAAGACTCCACATTCTCTAAAGGGGAGCAAATTCATGAAACTAATGAGGATAAATCGGTTTTATTCACATCCAAAATGTATTTCTCTCTTCTTTGCTCCTGAACCTGGCAGAAGTTTTTCCCAGTTTAACAAGATCATGTTGTGTGCCACAGGGGGAGAAATTCCAATCAAAACCAGAAATTAGGTAGTTAAGACTGAACTGAATCATTTCACAAGCTTTTCATGAGATTGAGATTGGCCAATTAAAAAAAATATTGAAAAGTTTCTATACTTATAAATCTTTCTTATTCTTAATTTCAAAGCGAAAGAAAAATGGAAAAAAAAATAAAGCAATCCCACAAAGCATTTCTCATCTTACTCTGCCACAACTAAAGTAGGTGAGACAGGGATTTATTCAAAATAATTTATTAAAAATAAATTTGTATTCCCTGAGATTTCTAATCAGTCTGGTTGGAGCTGGGAGGTCTGAATTGTGACATTTGTATTAACACTCTAAAATCTCTGTCTTCTTCCTTGCAGACTGCCAAAGCTTTTGGAAAGCTCTCTCTGTCTTTACAGCCGTGTCTTGCTATGATTGTGCTGTGGACCACACCACCACTATGGGATTAAAAAAGGATTTGCCACTGTTTTCTCAACATTTCCACACAAAAGGAATACGTGGCACCTTGTGTACGTGGATGCCAGCGTGATGAGGGAATTGACAAATGGAGGTAGAGAATCAAGCTGCTTCCCTATGGGCAGAGGGAACTGTTAGCACTGGCTTACATTTTTGAAATTAAAATTCATGCCAACCCTTTGAAGAGAGGAATGAAGTCTGTTTTAATGGATAACCAGTCATGCTGTATTCTTAATTTATTAATACATTTGATGAGACAACTGCTATCATGAAAGTTCCAAGAGTTTACCAGCTTTGTAAAATGTACTATAGGAACAACCATGGAAATAATTGTATTTGTCTATTACAAACTGAACTGTGTTACCATGCATATTTTGTAATGCTCAGAAGAGTTTACAAAAAAAAAAAAAAAAAGAAATTTACTTTCTTGTACGCTGTTCTGATAACCACTGTACATTGCAAGGAATGATGGGTCATGGCATAAAAATCTGTGTTAACCAAAGTACTGTGTTAACCAAAGTACTAATTGTATAAACTACTCAACAACAACAAGGATGTGAGCAATCTGAGGCAGCCCCCTTGTCTTCCCTTTAATTTGTACATTTTTTCCCCAGTGCAGCTCTGGATTCCAAATAGCACATCTGCTTTCAATATGAAGACATTAATCAAGTAATTAAATTCCTCTCTGAGCATTGTCCATCACTGGAACCCATGGCCTGTTCAAGAAACTATGGGGCTTAAAGAAATATTTCTATGTTCACAGTGGGACTGTTGTTTCACTGAAGTAGGCTTTACAGATGTGCAGAAATTTTTAGATTTTTTCCCCTTTTTTGAGACATGAAAAAGTGATATTTTTGAGGAAGAAGGAATTGTATGACCTCCAGAAGTACTGGGGAGTCAAGATTAAATAACAGGCCTGCCACTGCTCTTGGGCAAGAAGCAAACCTCCTCAAATCACAGGTGACAAACATTCACAAATAAACCTGATCTATGTTCAAATGAACTAACATTCCCTCTCCTGTCTCCACCACCTTAAGATCACCCTGATCTTCCTTCTGTTGAAGAACAGAGTGTAAAAATGAGACAGCCAAAGCAGCCTGGCTTTCCAAGTGTCTCTCCAGTGAATTCGTTTAGGCGTTGTCATAGACTGCCGCTTATAGCGTGTCTGCTGTGGTCCTGTGCAGGTCAGTGCTCAGTGGTGCCTGCCTCTGTGTTTTGGAAAAATAAATTTAAAAAGAGTGACTTCACTTTGCAGGAATATATATGCTGTGTGTGTGATGAATTTGTGCCTTTTATAACTGTAGCATTTTCTAAAGTGCCTCTGTGGTGACTGTCTCCCTTGGTTTCCTTCTTCAGCTCTCTTTTAAATAGGGTCTGCAGATATTTTTATCTGACAGCTGTGAAATTTTTTTAACCTTAATTAGAATCAATAAATATTGTCATGTCACATGTGTTGTTTGAGGCTTTTCTTTTGTGGAAGCCCCTTTTGACTTGGTTGTAGTGGTGTTACTGACACAGGATTTTGCATTTCGTACTGAAACCTGTGAGGTAACTTTAGCTTTTCTCTTTTCTTAGTAAAGAAAGCTCTGTAAAGAAGAGGAGAGTATAAAATAAGAAAATACAAACTCACCCAAGCAACCCCCCCAAAACAGTGCAAAAAAACCCCACTCAAGCCCTTAAATAAGCAATTAAAAAAAAAATCAAACCACATTTGGTAGCAGTATAGACGACCAACTCTCTTACACTTAAGAATTTGTTTTTACTATTATAGGGCAGGTGGCTCAAACTGAACATAAGAAGAAACAGGCCTTGTACCAAATACTGTGTGATATAAACATAAAAACCCTAGAAGAAAAGAGAGACCAAAATCACTTAATTTCATCCACTAGCTCAGTGTCAGTGCTAGAGAGATAATGGAACTGAAGAACAAATTTGCTCCGGGGAAGGGACCTGTGTTGCACAAAACTGTTGGCCATGAATACTGGAGAAAGTGTAACCATCCATGTGAAAAACATCTGAAGTGTGCAGTGCTCTCTGTATAGGCTTAACTTTCAGCATTACAAGTCATAAAGGAGCACAAATACAATGAAAGCAAACACCCTCAACTAATCCTTCACACACTCTCTAAAGCATCTGTCCCCTAAGAAACGTGTCAGAACCAGCAATGCATTTCACAGTCCTCGAAGCAGCCAGCAAGTGGTTATGCCTCTGAAACACTGCTGCTGTGTGGGTTTGCATGGCCTGGTTTAGGAAGCAGGGGGGCTACAGGGGTGGTTTCTGTGAGAAGCTTCTGGAAGCTTCTCCCACGTCCAGCAGATCCAATCCCTGACAGATCCAGGAGGGACCCTCTGCTGGCCAGGGCTGGGCCAGTCAGAAAAGGTGGTGACACCTCTGGGATAATAAATTTAAGAAGGAAAAGAAGTTACAGTGCAGCTGTAATTGCAGGCAGAGGAGAGCAGGGTGAGAATGTGTGAGAGGAAGAGCCCTGCAGACACCAAGGTCAGCGCAGAGGGAGGGGCAGGAGCTGCTCCAGGGCTGGAGCTGGGATTCCCCTGCAGCCCATGGTGAGACCCTGGGGAGGCAGCTGTGCCCCTGCAGCCCAGGGAGGGCACAGGGATGCAGAGATCACCTGCAGCCCGTGGAGGAGACCCAAAATGGGGCACGGGGATGCTGAGAGGAGGCGTGAACCCGTGGGAGGCCCATGAGGAGAGGAGCCCACCCTGGAGCAGGTTTCGAGGCAGGACTTGTGACCCTGTGGGGGACCCACATTGGAGCAGGCTGTGCCTGAAGGACTGACCCTGTGGAACTGTGGCCCATGTTGGAGCAATTTATGGACAACTGTTGGCTGTGGGATGGACTCACATTGCAGAAGTTCATGGAGAACTGTCTCCTGTGGGAGGGATCCCACACTGGAGCAGGGGAAGGACTCCTCTCCCTGAGCAGTGGCAGGAGCAACGTGGGATGAACTGACCATAACCCCATTCCCCATCTCCCTGTGCCACTGGGGGGAGGAGGGAGAGCTGGGAAGGAGGAAGGGGTGGGAGGAAGTTGTTTTTACAAATTATTTTTACTTCTCATTTTCCTGCTCTGATTTTGTTGCTAATAAATTCAATTAATATCTCCAAGCTCAGCCTGTTTTGCCCATGATGGTATTTGATGAGTGATCTCTCCCTGCCCTACCTTGACTCATGAACCATTTGTTATATTTTCTCTCCTCTGTCCAGTTGAGGAGGGGAGTGACAGAGTGACTTTGTGGGTGCCTGGCATCCAGCCAGGGTCAACCCACCACAGTTTTTGGGGCTGAAACCTGGGATCATGATGATTTTGAGATAAGGATGGTAATTGGGGAAGTTTGGGCAAAACATGGACTGAACAATATTAGAGAGTAGAATGTTCATGGTGAATTTTTGCTGTAATTGTGGTGAAGGCACAAGGGCTGGATTTTGTGTGAATTGCCAATTTTTGTTCTGTGTTGTGATGATGTCATTTTGATTTTTGTGGGGAATTTTTCTCTTGCTTTGGTTGGTTTTGTTGATGTGAGTGCAGGTTGTGTGATGGATGTGGATTTTAATGATAATTCTTAAATAGTTAAATATGTGAGTCACAGAGGTGAGGGGTGGAAAATGGAGTCAGATTTGACCTACCTTTTTAACCCTTTGTTCAGACATATCCTGGAGCATCCCAGAGGACATAACTGAAATGGTATTATTATGAATTTAGTTATTTACAAAGATTCAGTGTGCATTTCAAAGAGACTGTGTCAGCCAAGGGGTGCTTCATTATTTCCATCAGGCCAGTGTACAGAAAATTAATGTGGACAGATTAATACAGAAGAAATCCATTTGGTTTAATATCTATAATTATGATTTCCCAAGAAACCAATTAGAAATCTCACTCATTGTTTAGAAGAGGATAGGATGTGTGTGCAAATTATTTGGCTAAATCATGCAAAACTCAGTGCTACTACAAGAGCTGAGGATAATTTTTTCTTCTTTTTCATCTTGTATAATTCTACCAATTGCTCATCTGGAGCAGATCCCAAAATGTTGGAGGGACTGATGAGTTTTGCCTTCTGGCTCAAGACAGGATAAATTCTCCTTGAGCCTGTGGAATTGTCTCAGAAAAAAACCAACATCCAAGAATGATAGGCCTCAGATGGTAGAACCAAAGTACAGTTTGGTATCTGCTGGAAAAAACCACATTTTTTCTCAGGTTGGTCCTGCTCTGTGGTGTGGGTGTGGAAGGGGGCTCCTCATCTGCTGTTTGAACCCATGCAGGTGCTGTAGGACCTTCTCTCTCTCTCTGTGTCCATGTAGGAGGGATGGATGGGATTGTGAAATTCAGTTATTGGATGGAATTTACTTGCATCTCACTTTTCCTGCAAAGAGCACATATTTGCCCACATAGAGGGAAACTCATGAGCCAAAACTCATTTGTCTTGTGGCACCTTGTTCGGCCTCCAGCTGCTGCCCCAAAAGGAGGCAGCTCTTCCAGAGGCCCAAGGGAAACATGTCCTAAACCAGCCCTGCCCTGTGGCACAGATGATCTTTGGGTCCCAAACTAGGTAGCTTCTACCTCCCACCAACTGCTGATGGCAATTAGGTACTTTTTGGGGCATCTTTGAAGAAATGCAGCAGGGATGATGTGGGCTCTGTGAATCTAACATGTTGCATGTTAACAGGTAGCTGCACATATAATGTGTTAATAGTCAGCTGTCCTTTACCCAGGCAGGCTATAGATGAATTTGCTTGTCATTGTAAACAGAGCCATGATATTCTAGTCATAATATCAGCAGAGTTTGCTAGAAAAGCCTTCAGTATAGCAGCTGAGTGCCAAGATAAGCTGTAAAAAAATACACCTGAGTAAGAGGCTTTGTAAGTTGATTTTAGTGTGCATGATTTGTACAGTCAGTAGCAATAAGCTATTCTGAAGCTAGGCTAGAAAAAGCTCAAAAAAAATTAAAAAAAAATCATAGAATAGTTTGGGTTGGAGGGAATGTAGAAAGGGGATCTTTCTAGGTCACCTAGTCCAAACCCCCTACCATGGGCACAGACATTTTTAACTAGACCAGGGTGCTCAGAGCCCCATCCAGCCTGGCCTTGAACATTTCCAGGAATGGGTCATCTACAACTTCTCTGGGGAACCAGTTCCCTTGTTTCACTCTATAAAACAAAATCTAAAACAAAATCTATCTTCTTTTATTAACCCCTTTGTTCTATCACAAGAAGCCCTGCTAAAAAGTCCCTTTCCAGCCCTTTTAGGTACTGGAAGGTTCTCTGAGGTTTCCCCAGAGCCTTCTCTTCCCCAGGATGAACAGCCCCAATTCTCTCAGCCTGTTCTTACAGGGGAGGTGCCCCAGTCCTGTGATCAGCTTAGTGACCTCCCCTGGGCCAGCTGGCCCATGTCTTTCCTGTGAAACACACACTGCTTCATCCTCTGGGGCTGTACCCAGTGCCATGCTGGCTCATCCCATTCTCCATTCTTCCTGGCACTGCTGAAAGAGGCAAACCAATTTGTTTTGAGTCCAAGCTGGTCTTACCCTGTGTTTTGACAGAAGGTGAGATGCTGTTTCTAATTTAGAAGCAAAAGGTATTAGCTTTCTCCCAGGGCTGGTTTTTTGCTGTGTGCACAGTGAGTTTTCTGATAGCAATGTTTCTAATCCTTTCTTAGCAGAACAGCCCTAACAAAATAATCCATATCCATCCAGCTCTGACATCTACAGGCTCTGTAGACTCCTTCCCACCATCCCTCCTGCTTTGTGGGGGAGAAAAAGCCTCATCCAAACCTAAGTGATCCATTCATCTGACCTACAGCAGAAAGGGGCTGAGCAAACACAGACCAGCCTCATCTGCCCAAGGGCATAATGCCGTGGAACTTTAGCAGTGTCTTTGAGAGGGGAAGAGTCTCTGAGTCCCATTTCCCTGTAGCAGAGACACCAATAAGCACTTGAGGAAGTGATACCCAGCAGAAACACCAACCTTTGGATGATTTGGTTTGTCAAGTGGCTCTGTTTGCCCCTCTGCCTACTGAGATTTAACACTGCACTTGAATATGCTCTGGTGCTTGGCTGGCAGGGAGCAGGGAAAAGGAAACATATCAATAATGCACTGAGGCATCCTTGTCAGCCCTCAGGCTGTGCCCAATTTGCATGTGCTCCAAGCTGTAAGAAAACACTTTGCACAGCAGTGTTGCATTTAGCAGAAATTACATTATAATTTCAGATGTAGAAACTTCTATTCCAGGTCTGAGGCAGGGAGGTGTCCCACTGGGCTGTGCAGTCATTATCTTAAACAATTGAAATGCATGCTTGTACTTCATCAAAATCAAGGGAAGACATTACTCCAGCCTCCACTTGCCAATTCAGTCCAAAGTGGAACAAGACTATTTAACTAAATTAGAAACTATATTATTTCCCAATAATTCTTTATGAGATGGAGTTTGGCCAGAGCAATTTTTCAGAGTGTGCATATTTGAGCCAGCACCTCTATCCACCTCTGCAAAGCAAATTGCCCCCACAGGAACTCCCTTCTTCGAGAAGGGGAATGCTCAGGTGCATTTAGGGTCTGTGCTCACACTTTTCTTCCAGCTCCTTTCTGCTGCCAAGGAGGAGGCAGGACTCCAGTTGCCCTTTGGAGGAAGTTTTGCAGTGCTGGCAGGGGCTTGGTGCCTCGGCCATTTCACTGCCCTGATTTCTGCCAGGGCCACGAGGCAGAGGCTGCAGGGATGGAGCCTGCCTTTCTCTGCTTCCTCCAGTGTGGCACATCAGAGCTTGGAGATGGGTGAGAACTTATGCTTAAAGCTGGGGACTTGCATCATTTTCCTTTAGTGTGCTTCTCTTCCAAAGTTCAACAGGAAGGGTGAACACCAGTGCAGAAATGCCCACAGAGACCTTTCTGCAAACCAAAGTGTGAAGCTCTTGACACATATTTTTTTTGTGAGGTGATAAAATACTGCTATGAGTTAGCCCAGAAGATGACAGCCTTTATTTCAGCCTGTGCCATGCTGCTGAGCTGGCCATGCTTCAGCTCAGCTGTCTGCAGCTGGTGCCTGCTGACAGAAGTCCTCCTCAAATGCCAGCTTCTGCCTTTTGGAATTCAGCCAGGTGTCCTGGATTTAACCAAGGTTTTGATGAAAATGATGGGGCTCAGGCTATAATCCAAGGAGTTTTCAAGTGAGTGATCTGGTCATGGAAGTCCAAATGCCAACATAAGCAATAGTTAAACCCTTTGCTTCATTTTCAACCTCATCTGAAGTGGCAGCTGCCCTCTTGTACTGTGAGTGGCAAGCATATTTTATAAAGAAGAACTGTAGGAAGATACAGATGGCAACAGGCATCTGTCTTATATTTTCTTATGCTTGGTAAGGTTAGAGACAGTGCAAATTCATGCCCCTGTCTGATCTGTTCATTATAGGCCAGGGAACGCCACATCCCTGGAACTCTGGAAGAACAGATGTGTGGCTTGAAGGCACTGCTGACCTCCTCTGGCACCCAGCAAGGTGCCAGTACCACTGCTAAAACTTCCCTCTCTCATCTGTAATGGGCTCTTGCTTGGGAAACTTTTTTCCCTGCTCCTTCTATGTGTCCTGGGTTATTCTGTCTCTGTTAGATGAGTCAAAAAAACCAAAACAAAGAGAGCAAGGAGCAGGGAACAGAACCTGGAAAGCCAAGCACTACAAATAAAGAGCAGAATAGGAACTGCAGCTGGAGCCCAAAGCATTTGTTGCCAAGTGCAGGAGCTGAGTGGGAAAAGAAAAAGTTACAGTTCACTCACAAAGAGCACATTTGATTTCCCCTCCTGGATTTTCACCAAGATGAAATTTCCTTTCTCTGTGTGTGTGTGAAAAGCAACTGTTGCAGGGGAGAAACAGCCCACAAGGGAGAGAACTGACTATAGCCATGTTTCACAGTACAGGACTCTCTGGTTTGTCTGTTTTTCTATGATGTTTGGAGCTGGGAGCTGAACTCTGTGCAGAGAGCATAAAACCAGTCCCCAGCTTGACCCCAGCATGGTTTCTGGCTGAGGAAACCAGCCTTTTTTTTTCCTTGCTGTCAGGCATCAGAACCTGGTCAGCAGGACATGGGAACCAACTGGTGGGAAACCTGGATGTTGAGATGTGTCAGAGTGTGCTGGCACGTCCCCCTGGCTGGTATTTTTGTTCAAATACATAATGCTAATTTTGCCAGTAGTTGGGGAGTATGTTTGATCCTAGGAAAAGAGATCAAGTACAAACCTGGGGGCTGAATCAAATGTGAATTAAAAAGTATTGCTGGTGAAGGACTAGCAAAGAGACCAAGTGAAGGCAGCAACCTCTTGCTTCCCCAGGATGGATTTGCACATAGTAATAGAATGGAAGGGACCATAAAGAACAGGTTGGAGGGGACCTTAATGATCATCCCATTCCAATTCCCTTTGATAAAAACAAGCTGCTTGGGGCTCCATCCAGGGAAACCTTGAACACTTCCAGGAATGGGGCATGCCCCAGTTCTCTGGGCATCCTGTCCCTCACCATTTTGAGGTTGGATGTACCTTTTTAGCAATCTGGGTGTGTCTGGTCAGACCTCCCCCTTGTCCCACACAAGGAGCACAAATGACTGGAGGGCCACTGTGTCCCTGGGGGACATCCACGTTCACTGCTCCAAAACATGGAGCCCCTGCAACCTGGAACTGCTTCCTTGGGGTCGTGGCCCCTTCCCAGACCTGTCGCACAGTCGTTTCCAACCAGAGGGGTTCAGGTTGTCAGCTCCCATGCCAGGAGGTTGTGGGCTGGGCAGGTAATGAGGGAAGAAAAGCCTTGCTAGGCTGATGGTGCTAAAAATAATCCAGTGGCTCTTCTCCTGCACCTCCTGCCCATCCAGCTCCTGCTGACCCAGCAGCCCATCTTGTTTCAGGGTCCCTGTCCCCATGGGCTGGTTGATGGCAGCTAGGGGGGAACAACCATGTCACCCTTTGCAGGCAGGAGCTGCAGCCAAGGGGAGTGGGCCAGAAAGGAGGAGGGAGAGTCTCACAGGAGTTTTTCCATCCCCAGGGCTTGGGCAAAGCTGCTATGCTATCTGTAAGCAAACCCAGCAACTTGATTAAAAAGAGGCAGATCTTCTCACATATATCATCCCCCCCTTGCTTATTTGGGACTGCCTGATCTATGTGCTCAGTGGTGCTTCTTATTTCACTGCTACTATGGAGCATTAAGGGGCTTTTTCTCCCTCTGCTACTCCTTCTGCCACTGCTTGCTCTGGTCTTTGTTTTACTTCCAGCAGCCCCTTCACCTAAGGTTTTCCCATTTCCCAGGGGTGTCAATGCAATTCCATTCCCACACTGGTGCTGAAGGACTTGGTGTGGACCTCAGCCTCTCCCATCTCACCAGGGTGTCTTTGTCCTTCAAGGAGGACAGAACATTTCCCACTTCTGCCAAGGGAGTGCAAAGCTCTTCCTCCAAAAACTGGGGCACTGAGCACCCCTGATTTGGGAAGGTATCCAAAGGCTTTCTCACTTCCCAGACTGGGTGAGGGCTCTGCTTGGCCCCCAAAAGAAAGAGGTGTTTCCCTGGTGCTTCATCCTCACAGCTTTAATACCAGCAGCAGCTCACTTGGGGAGTTGTCAGTGGTGATAAACTCGGTCCCATTCTGTTTCAAAATTGGTTTAAGAAAGATGCCTGGCTGTTTAATATTTAAGCTAAATGTTTAATGTTTAAACAGGGAAATTGGTCTGATTGTCAGAAAGGGCATTAAAGCAGGATGGGAACTGGTCTATAATCTCTGACAAATGCTGCCCTTTCTCTGCAGCAGCCTGGTGCCTGGGAGCTGCAGGAGTTTCAGAAATGCCAATTTTAATCAATCTCTCTCATTTCACTTGCTGCCTGCCAATCCCACAGCAGTGAGACGTGCCTTTCCCTGGGAAGGGGGCAACATTGTACCTGGCCCTGTTTAACAGTCTGAGATGAATTCAGCTGAATTGCACTGGTATTTCAAACCCCAAACTAATTTCAATAGAAATGTGCACGGATAAGGTGAAAAGTGAAGCTGGACAGTGTTGGCTCACGGGTGTATTGCAGATGATTTGGGGTCCTTTTTGTATGTGCACACAGAAGTTCTGATGTCAAGTCTAAAGTAAGCCTGAAAATGAATGGCTGTAATTACTACAAATACACCCACGGATAAATTATTTTTGAACAGGTACAGGCAGTATTTTTCAGGTGGTGGAAATGTCCCCCTGGGGGAAGCGTGTGGCAGTGTAGAACTGTTTCACACCACAAAAGGCTCATCAGCAGCCTGTGCTCCCTCCCTGAGGAGGCACTGTGGCTGTGCCAGGCTGCAATCCTTGTGCACAGGAATCCCTGCTCAGCAATGGCTGGAGCTGGGGAGAGCACATTCAGCAGGGAGCCCCGAGTCAATCAGCAATTCATGTAACTCACAAAAAACCAAGCAAGACAGAATCTGAAGAAAAGTTTATAAGAAGATCAAGGTTTCAGGACTATTGAAAGGCACATTTCACCCATGTTGAACGACAGGTGAGTTCATGGACAAATACAACGCTCAAAATTCATGGCAAAAAAGACCACATAATGATGGTACATTGTGAAACATACATTCCAGACTTCAGTAAAACACTAAAGTGATTATTTTAAGTGTATCATGTGCATAATAAGAGCGGAACAGGCAGATGCATCCAATTACTGTAATTTACAAGGCAGTAATTCAAGCCTCAGATACATTTCTCGTTATTGGAAGAAGGGGCTATGGATTAGCAGTGAAATGAGGGGCAGCAAATGGACAGGGAACCAGGAAGCTGCTGCCATTTGGAAAATAACAGCCAGCACCTGCTGCAAGTCGGGGGAATTTAACTTTGTTAATTCATTTTACTGTGCTGCCACAGCACAAGGCTGGGCTGGATGGATGCTCTCAGGGCAGGCACCCTGCAGAACAGATGTGCACAGATGTTTCCTTGGCAGTGGGCAGGATGAAGTCCAGCCATGCCTCCTCTCTCCCTGTTCAGTGCCTCGTGCTAATTACCTCCTTTCATCCAGCTCAGGGTTAAGTTTCATGTTGCAATGATTAATAATTAATCAAATGCATTTGAAAATTAATTTGGCAATTCTACGACTGATTGGCATGCTAATCTCTTCTGTGCAGTGGGGATGGTATGGGAACAACCTCGGATGTTCTGAGCTGCTGACTGAGGTGAATGCATGAGGGCATTTACTGTCTTGTGTGGTGAAAAACAAAACTCTGAGTGGAAACAAAAGCGTTCTCTGAGACCTCTTTGCAACAGAGAAAAGGTGTGATCTGCATTTTGCCTTGCCTGTATTAGGCAAGGTAATATATGTATGATAATATCATTGATATTATCATGTCCAACCAAAAAAAACAAAAGGACAAATTTGAAGAATGCCCCCACAGTTGATTTATTTCTGTTCAGCTGGTAGCAACTGCAGTAGATTTGATGCATTAATTATGGGACTAAAAAGAAGAATCACAAGGAGAATTACTTTTGCTCTTTCCAGCTGTCCATGCCACTTTTCTCCAAAATAACACTCATCTGGTAAAAGGGGAGGAGAGGGGGTGTGCAGCTCCCACGGGGCGCGTGGTCCCCGCTAGTTTCGGGCCACAAGTCCCTTTTTACAGACGAAGAGCCCCGCAGCAGCCACGGAGGTGAGACACAGGGTGCAGCTCAGCAGGCACAGCAGCCCCGGAGCAGAGGGCAGGTTCCTCTCCCAGAAGGTGCTGGGGAATGGCCGGGCTGGGACATCCTGGGGGAGAGAGGAGATGGTGACTCTGCAGGGTCCCCCCTCACCACGCGAGCAGGGAGGTGGCAAACGCCCCCCATGAGGCTGGGGAGGTCACAGGTATTTCCCAAGGACCAGGTTGTGCAGGGAAGAAGAGTCATGGCTGTGAGATGTGTTTTCTGTCATCCTGAACAGCCACAGGACAGTGAAGATGGAGTTACTTGTGGCTGGAATGAGGTTCTATTTGGCTTTAAACCATGGCCTGGGACTGGGCAGAATTAGGCTGCATTTTTCAGTCCCCCAGGCTCTGAGATCAGTGCGCTTGGCTCTTTGTCATCCACCCTTCAGGCACGGGTAACAATATTCCTTGGACAAGTCACAAAAACTAATATCATCAGCATGTGAGGCGACTAAAGGCTTGCCTGGGAGCAGGGTGCATAGGAATCACTGAAATAGGGACACACCTGACTGAGGGGTCTGTGCCTGACTGGGTGGCAGTGATACTCTGGCTTACCTTTGACTCTGGCTCTGGCATCCAAATTTCACTCTTGGAGATCTTCCCCATACTGTGCAGTACCTAGAAGAAAAAATTATTTGTACCACGTGAAAAAATTATAACCCACAATACTTCCAGTTTTGGAGAAACAGAGGAAGTCAGAGCAAGGTGACATTGATATAAGGTGTAACTATGACTAGCTGAAAGTCTCTTGAACCAGAAAATGTACAGTGATTTCTACTAGAGCTTCTCTAAATATTTTTGTGGGAGGCTTTTAGGTTTGGGTTTTTGTTTTTTTTTTGGTTTTTTTTTTTTTTTTAAGTAAAAATAAAAAAAGCTTTTTCTAAAAGCAGTTTGAGAAATACCAAGGTGAGATTACAGCCATGCACTTGGGACACAAAACCTGTTAGGAGTGATGCTTCTGGGATACAGAAACAGGAGAGATGTAACCCTGAGGCTCTCACAGCATAGAATTATGCAGCCCTCCTTCACCTATTCAGGCAGTACAAAGCTCATCAAGGATTTTTCTTGAGAAAAAACTGATTGTAACAATCATGGGGCTTTTTGGGGGCAAATGAATGCCTCCAGAAGACAGCTCACTGTCTTTGTAACTACTGCTCACAGAAAAGAGAAATTAGGTGATTTGAAACGAAGCAAGTAATAAGGATTATAAGGCAAATATGACATTCTGTCAAATGGAAGTAAAAGACTGATTTTCCTTTAAATAACAACTCTGTAGCTTTGCCATGCAGTTGTAACTGTAATGTGCACCCTTTAATGCTTTTTTCTCCTCCCTCCAGATTGTTGTAAAGGGATTTCACTGTGCCTGGGAACCCAGCCCAACGTGTGTCATTCTGAGGAGATTTAGACATTATCAGAGCTGCACATTACAATTTCATAAAGCTCAGCTAACAGGACTGTCTTGTAAAAGGAGAAGCAGAAGGGATAGATCAAAAACGAGAACAATGTTCAGATTTTCAGATTTCTGCACAGGAAATAGCTGTGAGCATTTGAAATGGCTTAGATGAGTTTTAAAACATGCGGTGATTAATTTGTTAGAAACTGAGGTAGTGTATCTACAAGCAGCATCAGGTTGGGGGGTTTTTTCCTCTAGACATGCAGTACATGGCATAAGCTTTATTTTAAGTCTCCAGTTCAGTAATATTCTGATTTGGTTGAGATTCTTGGCTTCACTTTATTCAATAACTAATTAAGTTTAAAAAAATAAACATACTTTGGTCACGTTGTTTTCTGGGATCCCTCCCTGTCAATTCTAGGAGCCTTTGCACTAAATCAGACTCTCCAAGCTGTACTTAATCCTTTGTAGGCTTTTGATAGAGATGCTGAAAGCAGAGCAGTGGTCTGTACCTCTCTGGCTGCTCTCTCTCCTGCCTGCACAGCCCCCTCCATGTATCCGCTCCACTGGGTCGCTGTCTCCGTGCCAGCAAAGAAGATTCTGTCAACAGGCTGGCGAATGATCCTTCAAAACAAGAGGAGAATGTCAGGTGACAAGTGACAGGAAGGTGATGATCCTTTTAAAAGCAATTTATGGCTTTGATGGAGCGTGTGGCTTCAGCTCTCCAGAATCCCTGCAGACCTGGGCTGAGGTGCAATAAGCTCTCCCTGCAGGACCACCTGCTTGCTTCTGCACACAAAATTCAAGATCTGAGAGAGAGAAAAACCTAAGGCATAAATCAGTGTTCCCAGCTTCATACAAAGTAATACAGGCCTTATTTTAGTGCTGGGATAAGGAATAATCCTAACAGCCTCCAGCAATGCAGTGCAGCTGATAGACTTGTGTCTTCTGCATGGCAGCTTTGCTGTTATCCTGCCATTGCAGTGGAATGTGGATGACGTTTCTGCAGTGCTAGATCACCAATGTCAGCTTCTGTTTGGAGGCTGGACTTGCCTGGTTGCTGAAGGCCTGGCATTCAGGGAGCTGCATTCCCCCCACAGGGTCGTAAAGCCAGTCCCTCAGCCCTGCAGTGCTGCACAAGCATTCCAGCCAGCCCAGCTGTAGGTACTGAGCTCCCTCTCCCACTGGGAATGTGCCTGCTGTAAGGGCTCCCATCTAATCCCCCATTAGGTTTTCCCTGTCTGCTTGGCAGCAGCTTCTTCAGGCCAGACACCTCACCATCACTGCCTGAGCATTTGGATAAATGACAAGAGGAGAGACTGTACATGGGACAACTCCTCCCCACGTGAGCTTGGCTCAGGCAGAGTGTAACCC
Source organism: Ploceus nigricollis (assembly GCA_013399945.1). Classification (NCBI taxonomy): domain Eukaryota; kingdom Metazoa; phylum Chordata; class Aves; order Passeriformes; family Ploceidae; genus Ploceus; species Ploceus nigricollis. Next base: position 55,222 of record VXBC01000855.1, on the reverse strand, counting down.
CATGCTGGACATGTTGAGGAGCTCCTGGGCTTCTCATGAACCTGATACTCCACCTATACAGTCAGTGGAGACTCTTCATCTGTCCAAGAGGTGTGTCCTAAAGGGCATGGGGGTCTCTAGAGGATCCATTGCAAATACTGCATAGCACAAACTACTGTAAATAAGCCAGAGGGGAGAAGTTTTGTGGCTTTAGCAGGTCCCTTTGTGACTGTGTTTCATTTCCTTAAAAGCCACAAGAAGAAACTCTGCTCTTAGTAAAGCAAATAGCAAGATCCTTGTTAGCTGGGGAGTAGGGGAGTGGAAAGAGGGTTGAAGTTCCCCTAATATTCTAAATAGGTGTGTTGCATAAGGTATAGCATTGTACATGAGCTAAGAAATGTGAATTAGGAAGCAAAGCATTCTCTGTTTTACCTTCCATAGGAATGCATGACGCCTGGTGGGAAGTAGGCTGTGTAGCAGCCCCCTGAATATTGCTCCATGGCCCAGTCCTTCTCTTCATAATGCACAGGCTGTGAGTTTCAACAGAGAAAACAGTGAAACACTGACAGAGAAATTGGAAATAAAGAACATATTTCTTTTGAAGAGGGGGATAACAGGCTAAGAGAACCTGACAAAGGAGTGCCATGTCACCTGGCTAATGCTATCCATCTGCACAAAACAAATTTTTGTGCTTTTACAGAAACAGTAGTCTCCCACGGGCACGTGACAGGACAAATTAAAACATGCACTGCCTTCTCTTTTCTTGTGCAGGGTGACACTGGCAGTTCTTTTCTTCTTGTATTCATGCCCTCCCTTTGGGAATATAGATTGCATGGCCCAACATTCAATTTTAGGTACACATTTTAGGTGCCAGGAACTTTGTCCTCATCATCCAGAACAAAGGAGAAACATTATTGTACACAGAGGCAAAACCAGGCATTAATTCCTTACTTGTAAAGCCTCTTTCATTCCCAATGCCTTGGCATATGCCTCACTGATCTTCTTTTTCCTATATGAAAATAAAATCAGAGTCAGAAAAAAAAGGGTGTGTGGGGGGGAACATCTCCACTCTCATCTTTCTTATTAAAAAACCCAAACTTACTGCAACACATTGGAAAGAAAGTTGGATTAGGCTTTGTTTTTAAGTCAGATTTCAAGTTCTTATCTTAACATACATATTTCAAATGCTGATGCCTAAAAGTTACATCTAAAATGGACCCAGGGAATGGGAAATGAAGGTTGATTTTGGCAATGAGCTCTAAAAAAATAAATCTTTGTACAGCTATTTTAGGATGCAGAGCCAATTCATTCTCATGTTCGCTGGTGTAAGACCAGAAGAAAAGCAATATAAATCAATTAAATCCCTACAGATTTACTAGAGCTGGGAATAAAATATGAGCTGAAGAATGCTGCTCACATTCCTAAGCAGAGCTCCCCTTTCACTTGCACAGTACCAAAATTCACATTTAGAAAGTACTGTTTGTTCATTTCACTGATTAGTGGGGAAGCCATTATTTTATAAACACAGAAATTTAAAAATTTTATATCACCCAGTCTGAATCTGAAGGAGATCCAAAAGGAGACATGTCAGCACTGCTGTATCCCTGGGTTAAAGCATCATTCAGTGGAGATGTAGTCTGGGAACATGGTTGGAAAAATCTTCTCCATTCACACAGAGACCCAGAATTGGTAAATCATAGCATGGAAGAGTGGGCAGGACTTGGAAATTTAGAAATATCCATAACTGGATGAATATTAGCTTTAGTGTCTCAGCCTGTTTATGCTAAAATCTCAATTCCTGCCCCAATTTCCAGCGTTGGTAGTTGCACTGAGCATGTATAAAAAACATCATTCACACACACATTCACACACATTCCTGTGGGAAGCATCCCAGAGAAACAATTTGTTCCTGAATATCTACAGCTCCTGAACTCTTACCTCTCTTCCTTGCTGAGATGGGCCAGTTTGACAGCCTTTCTGGAAAGGATGAAACTGAAAACAAAAATAAGGTATATGAACATCACCCCAGCTGATTTGCAGGCTCTTGCTCGAAATGACTCTAAAAAGGGATTGGCAAAGCACTTTAGTGGTAATGAGCTTCATGTTTGTCATCATACCTCAACATTAAATAATTACAGGTCACACAGGTGAAAAAGCCTGTGCAGGGTAACCTGAAGAGTTAACTGAAAGGGAGGGTGTGCATTCCCCATCTAGGTCTGATCCAAAAGGACTGAAATTCTGAGCTTTATTAAGCTTCTGAAGTCCAGCAGGCAGCTGCCTGTGTCACTTGGTGTTAGTAAGTGATGGCAGCCTGCTGCTCTGACAGGCACTGCACAGCGTCATGGATCACTCCTGCAAGAACTTGGATTAATATTTATTCATCTTGAAGGAAACAGATTTGACAATTAGTTCATCTGACCCTACTGGAGATAACCAGGGGATGAAGTATGTTCCTATGCTCTTTTATAAGTCACATAAATCCATGAGGAGAAAGAAAGCTGGAAACTGTTTGCCATATGGGGCTTGGAGAAGGCCTGCTGCTCTCAGGTCATGGAAGCTTTCAAGCCTTGAACATGCCCATAAACATGTACAGTTCAGTAGAAGTGGTGACAGTTCCCTGCCAGACACTTAAGGAGTAGTTGCCTGACATTTTTTGGCAGTCTCACCTCAGATTATGGTGGGAACACTTGTAAAGATTGTTTGTTCATTTGGTTTCAGCCATTTTAAAAGACAGTCAATGCTGTCATGTATTTTCCCACCTGTTTGACCAAACTCTAACATCTTTACTTGTCAGTTTCTAAAAAATCTTGATTTTTTCACTGCACAGCTGCCTCCCTGCTCCAGCAGCTGATGTTCCTTGTCCTGCCTCAGCTCAGTGGGGAGAGGAGACAAATAAGGATTTCTTGGACAACTGCATTGTCATTTCGGACCAGGCACTAAACATAAAAGCCCAACATAAGCCAAATACAGCTCAAACTCAGGTAAGAGAGGGATTTATTTCTAAATCTACTCCGCAGCAAAAAAACCCAAATGTGAACTGAATGCTTAAAAAAGACTACAGCTGAATTCACCAACTCCTGCCCAACCACATCCATAGTCACAGGCTGTTTGTAGCAGAACCTTCACCAAAAAGTTTATGTGGACTAGAGAGGCACAAGAGGCAGAAGTGCTGTCCTCCATCTGTGCAAACTGTGGAAGTGGGAAACACTGATAGAACCTGGTCATTTCCCCTCCCCTCCTGCTCCCACTAACTCTCACAAGAAGAAATACCCCTCTGTGAGTGTGGGCTAGCAGCTTTTACCCCATAATGGCAGGGAAAGTTCCATCAGGTTTTGTGTCATCTATGGTTATTCCAATTGGAGACTCTTCATCCTCAATGACGAAGGAACCACAATAACCTAAGGGGAAAGAAACCCCAAGATGATTGTTAGAAAAACTTGTTGATGATCACTGTTTCTGCTAGTAATGAGCAGGGAAAATTATCCATAAAAGGAATTGTACAGTATTTCTGTTATTACCAATAACATCTATGTGTCTGAAGTGTCTCTGTAACAGTTTCTCTCTTCTCTCTGACTCTGGGAAATTGTGTACACAGACTTGTAAAAATCTTTAAAATTCCATTGCTAGCTAACAAGGAATTTCTGTAAGTCCCTTTGGCTTTCTATTTTGGGGAGAATAAACATTAAAAATAAATGGATCTAGTCAGAATTATGATGATTCATTCCATGAGTAACTTTGACCAAAACAAAACCTAGTGTAATTACATCTGGTCACTGCAGGCTCAAATCTACATTATTTTGATTTTGCTGGTGATAAGATTGCTAGGAATGGTGTTCCATAACAGCAATGCAGCAGAAGCATGGGCTGTCTAGTCTAGGATCACATCAGGACATGTTTCAGATGAACATGCAAAAAATCTCATCTAGAGGACAATGTACACACCTGACTGTATTTCTGCCTAATCTCAATGTCCAGTTTATGCCCTGAAACATGCAAAAATTGTATTACTTCTAAGAAATTTTCTTACCACTCTCAATATTGTTAGGAAGAAAGTGGAACTAATCTGTTCATACGAATAGTTCTGAAAATAGTATCAGTTAAAGCTGAGAAAAACAAGATATTACAGCATGGAAAAAAATATCTTGAGCTAAACAAAAAGCTAACCTACTTTTCCCAGTCCTCTGAGATATCAAGTCTACAGAACAGAAGATTAAAATCAGGGAAAGGTCTTGCTTACACCTTAAGCTCTGCTTGTCATCTGCTGTAAATTCTCTTTGGCTGACCTAACTGTCCCTGGCAGGAGAAGAAGGGAGCTGATGCTGCAGGGAAGCTGATGCTTCTGTGCTCTGCAGGTTTCAGCAAGGTTTCCCAGGGAAACATTGCTTGTTCTCTTGGTCATCCCACCTCAGCCAACTGCTGTGATATTTGGGATCCAGTTTGGGTCTGGACTCATCTTTGGGATAAGGCATGCACTCAAACTCAGAGAAAGATTTCTCCTTTCTAAGGAGCTTTACTTTTCACTTTTCCGTATGTTTGATTTTGGGGTTTTGCACATTTAACCATGCCTTGGATTTACTCCCTGAGTGTTAGCCAGCAGAACTTCAAAATTTGCACAGAGCTCCCAAGTCCTCCACTTTCCCCACCTACCTTTCCTCCTCCAGAAGGCTTCCCTGTAGTACATCATGGTTTTTATGACACTCCCCATAGGCAAACGCTGAATTAACTGGTTTCTGTTTGGTGGCAGCTCTGGTTTGTAATGAATCTTTGTTGTCAGGATGGGAGGGATGGCACTGATCACGTACTTGCCCTGAAATGTAGAACAAAGTCAGCACAAGGCGCTGCCTCCCCGCGAGCTCATCCCACAGGACTTGTTTGAAAGACACTCTTAATAGCTGCTAACAGCTTTCCCACTCCTGACCCTGCTAGGTGGCTTTCACACACACAGATTTCCAGGTGACAAAAGTAATTCTGCCATTTCAGAAAAAAAGGAGCTGGAAAAAACAGACCAGAGTTGAAACTTGGCTGGAGACAGGTGGGGAAATGGGACAAGAGGCATCCTATGGCCTAGGTAAAACCGCCTTTATCATCTTCAGGAAAATATGACCCACATTGTCCCAATTATAAGATACTAAAAAATCCCATTTGTGCCCATTCATGGGATGTTACTTCAGGACAAGGAATACTAATGGTGATTCCAGCTTTCCTGAATGTGCTCCATCCCTCTCACAGGCCCTGGGTCTGACTGGAGCAGTGCAGGACTCTGTAGGGTGACACTATACCACAACACTGCTGCTCTCAGGTGCTCTCAGGCTGGTGGGGCTGCTGCTGCCCCATGGGTGCCACTGTGGGTCATCGTGTGCTGATGGAGCATTTCAAAGCACCACAGTACAGAGGCAAAATCTTACTAAAGGTGTTTGAAATGTCTTTTTTTTTTTCCTGTGCTGCAAATCACAAACTTAGACACAAACAGGAAAGTTATTTTTCCTTCCCTTGAAGTGGTCTCAAAGCAGAACTAAAACATAAAAATATATAAAGACATAGAAAGTTAAGGCAGAGAAGTAAGAGTAATGACAGAAATCAAGTAGCAGGACACCAAGAAGAGGGCCAGTCATAAACAAATCTGTAAAGCAGGTTCCATGGAGTGTCAGCATAGTCCAAGAAACAGACACAAATGGGTACTTCCTGATTACAGCTGGCTAAGAGATACAGCAGATATATTCCCCTACTAAATGCATACTCTACTTTTATTCTGATTGAATTACCTCATATATCTCATGGTTTAGAGTCTCCACAAGGACATTATCACCTGTCTGATCGATACTGATCACAGGGCTCTCCAGTTTAACTCTGCCTTTGAGGCGTTCCATTATTTTCTCCGATATCTGACCGGAACCCCCTTTAAACTTCCTCTCCTAAAACAACAAAGAGGAAAGAAACACAGACAAAAATCAACAACATTAATCACTATGACATTGAATATGACTTCTGCTCACCATCATGAAATTGCAGGCCAAATCTTCAAGTCCTAAGGGTGCTTAAAGACACCCAGCCTTTTGGAAGAGCTAGGGCATAAACCTGAGCTCAGTGGGGATTACTGACTAAACCACCTTTGCAATGGCTTCCCTAATGACCTGGCTTAAAGACTCTTTAAGCCTAGAGAACATGCACATATAATGCAGGCTTTCTAGCAAAAATAAACATATCACTTCATTCAAAACACATTCTGAGTATTTTACCCACCACGGTGCTACCAAAACCCTCAAGTGTGACAAAGAAATCAGCTGTATAGTGAAATACTGTGTCAGCCTAGGAGCAGCATCTTTAACTGAGGCTGGTCTCAAGGTAATGAGCTTTCTCCCTGTATCTTCCTGGGAAGACACAAAGACAGCACTGCCAGGAAAAAAGCACAATCTGTGACACACATTTCCCTGCAATGTCCATGCAGAGGGTCAGGGGAAGCACTAAAACCTCTTTCATCCACCAGCGGCACGTAAAGCAGCTCACTTTTACATGTAAGATGCTGGTACTGGGAGGGAGGAAAGGATCCAGATAGTTTTGTGCTGAAAGACTGAAATGGCTGCCCAAGCAGGTTTTATAAGACTTGGAAGGGCCACTAAGCCAGAAACCCTTAGTGCTTTTGCTCAACTAAAATTCATTGGGGTGAGAGAAGGAAGCATGATAGGAACAAAGACAGCTTTTCCCATCCAGCTACAAAGAAAAGAAGTGCTCTTCCCAGGTAGCTTTCCCTTCTCCACATGTTTCATTTAGCTATGAGTATCTTGAGATTAATTTTATTTTAAACTCTTGCTGCAACATCTATGGGGGACAGCAAACATGGGGGACAGCAAACATGGGGGACAGCAAACATGACTGAGGGGCTCCTGAGGAGGAAGGCTCTTAGTCAGGTCTGTTCTCCTACCACAGGACAGCATCAGCACTGCTTACATCCTTCCTGACACATGGTTGTCTACTCTTACCACATGGACAGATGTTGATGGAAACTGTTGCCATGTGAGCTGACCCAAGAAGGAAAGGCCTTTTGCTATTTACTTCCAACTCTTGTCATTAGAGGCTTCAACACCAAAGAAACATCCACATTTCACTCTGAAGTACACTTGTTCTGAACTCTTGTAAACATTCAAATAACCCAGAGAAAATAAATTGGCAAAAAAGCAACACAACTGCAAAAACAGTACTGTGCTGAAGTGAATGCAGAAAACCCCCAATTGTTTAAATAGTCCCAATTTATTCCACATCTTAGCTAATAAAATCCTTCATTAAACAGGGTTAGTTGATGGGGCTGTATCACCCCATGAGAACACATTTCTCTCTGGTGCCACATGCTCTCATCTTTTCATTAATTGCAGGGTTTTGATGGGTATAACACTGCACTTGCTCGTTACAGTTTCAAGAGAGGAGGAAGGAAATGAGACATTTTGTACCTGGCCCCCATTGGTGATAGAGAAAATCCTGAATGTGCCCCCACACTGCCTCACATACCACAGGAACCAGAGGGCAGAGACTTCATGAGGCTCAGACGTGACGTTGACGTTCACAAAGACCGTGGCGAAGTCTCTGACAGCTCTGCGTGAGACACAGGACCAGGAAAAGATTGTTAGTAAATAGGACTTCCTGACTGCTTTCAGGATTTTATTTGTCATTCTAAACAAGGGCTGCTTTCCCAAAGTCAGAAAAGTCAAGCTGATTAATATTTGTTTAATTTTTCAGTCTGTAGTGAGTCTGTTTAAATGGGTTTCTACCAGCACCTCCCTCCCTCCCAAAGTATTTACTTATTTAGTTTGAAATCCCACTAATTGCACCTTAGTTAAATAGTTTCCCAGCTGCTATTCATTTCATCAAAATAAATATTTTTCTCAGCAGAAGAACATTTTTTGTAATCTGTTAGTGAAACCTTTCTGCATTTCTCATGGGGAGCTCATTGGGCACATCAGTTCCAGGGTCTGATGGGTCCTGAGGGACTGAGCAGCCACGCAGCCCAGACATTCCCCACCTGTCTTGTAACACTGCTGCACTGATCTTTTGTGAAATCAACAATCAGACTTGGTAAATAACTCAGAGAAACCAAATTGGCAATCATTGCCATAAAAATAAGGAAAGGGTCACCTCTCTACCACAGTACATCCTCTGAAATAAAGAGAAACAGCAGCAGCAACAGAGGATCTGGCTATTCACATTTCTTGCATTTGTGGCCACAGATTTGTAAGAAAATTGAGATCATTTTGCAAAGAAGGTAAAAGGACTTTGACTTCAGTGAAGCTTCATGAAACAACATGAATTTATAATCATCTGATAAAGGAAGGAACTTTGCAAGTTATCTGGGCTAAAATATGTAACTTACAAACTTTTATAACCTCATTTCCTGAGGTATGAAGTCCATTCACCCCTATTTCACTAGCTAAGATATGAAAACAGCCTGCACACAAGACCTCTCCGTGACAATTCTGAGAGCACCAAGACACTAAACAGCTGCAGCAGGTTCAGGCCTAGGAAATGTGAAAAAAATCTCCAGGACCAGTAGATGCTGATCTGTGACACAGGGCAAACAAGTCTTCTTTTGTAATCTTGGCCCTGAGTCATAGAGAAAATGCTGCGGAGGAGCTTTTCTGTTTAAGCACTGTTTTTTAAGTGTGTGTAGAAAAATGTGGCTTGGCTTAAAGATCTAAAATGGGTTTTTACTGAGTTTTTGAATGCATTTCAGCTGAGCACATCCATTAAAACTGGATGTTTTACTGACAACACTGGCAGTAGATGCTGCCCAGCAGAGAAGTCTGTTAAAGGAGGGATCACTACAAACCCAGTCCTGCTTATGCTCCACCAGCTCCATGGCTAAAAGCAGCAGTAAAAACTAGAAGAGGAAGAGTCAGTGCACTTGCAACAGCAGTTCAAACTAACTGAGTTTGCAGGCAAAAGGCTCATAAAACTAATTGCAAAGAAAACTCCAGTGCCACAGGGAGCTTGAGCAAGTCCAAATGGCTGTACAGCATATCACATGGAGCTGGAGCAAGACCTAAGCCATAAAAATGATCTTCAAATGGAGAGTTTTGGTCAGGAAGCTGCAGGCACAGCACTAAACTGCAGTCAGACTGAAAGGGCAAACAGAGCACAGCCACGCAAATAAAAGATACTGAATAGGAGGGAGGAGAGCATTAGAGAACAGCACAGGGGCTGGCACAGCAAGCGGGGACACTAGTGCTCATAAGAGCACACTTCTCTTTGCCTTATAAAGAGAAATGATTGAAAAGAGATTGAAAAGAGAAAGGAAAGAAAGAGAATTTCCAGTTGTCACCACCTCAATGTGTTGAACATTGTTTCTTTTTTTTATTTGTACAGTGCACTCCCTCACAGAAAACACACTGGTCATTTTATAGATGATAAAACACCTTGAGCCCTCTTCCTACCAGCTATTGTGGATGTTCTGTTGGATCTGTTACTCACAAACAAGGAGGACCTGTGCCATGATGCAAAGATGAAGGTCAGCCTTGGCTGCAGTGGCCATGAGACTGTGGAGTTTAAGATCCTGAGAGGAGTACAGCAAACAGCAGAATTGCAGCCCTGGAATTTGGAAGGCCAGATTGCATCCTCCCCAAGGGCCTGAATGTCAGTGTCTCATGGGAAACTACACTGTAAGGCAAAGAGCCACAGGAGAGCTGGCTGGAGTTCAGTGATCCAATGGTTTGAAGTGAAAGGATGGTGGGAGGAGCCCACAACACCACTGCTGTGTGCAGGGACCTGCTGAAGCAAACCCAGGCTTCCTCAGCACCTTTGATGCCACCTGCCAGCCAAGCAAAGCCCATCTCAAACACCTCCTGATCTGTACTCAGCTGTACCACAGAACCTGCCAAAAAGCCACTATCATTCCACAGCTGGAATTTCAAGGCAGGTAAAGAGTTACGTACTTGGTCCAGCAAATCTTGTTTATCAGCTCTTTCATGGTCATTTTGTCCCATTCTTCAGCATGTGGAGCATCCCACGGTGCATCAACAGGAATCTGGAGACAGAGGTGAAATACCCAAAAAATGATTCAGTACTTCACCATTGCCTGGTGTGCTAGATAGTAGCACAAACTTAATTCATATGTTGGCCAGGAGTTACTTTTGTCCCCTGCACATGGATATAAATTTGGAGCAAATTCACTAAATGGAATAGTTTCCATTCACAGCTTTGGACATTAATTGTACCATGAACACCAAATCTGTCTTTGGCTGACCAGTGAACCCTGTCCTTGTGTTGGGACTCCTCTGGCTTTTAGTTGTCCAGAAGCAATTCCAATTCAGTTGTCTTGGTGTCCTCTAGAAACTGAGGGGAAAGTTGTTTTTCCAGTCAGTTCCAAGATGACTATCCAAAGGCCCCTATGTCTCTCTGCTAACTGTAGAGTAAGACAAAATGTCTAGATACTTTTGAAATATTTTAGGCAGTTAAATTCTTAATAATAATTCTTTGCATGTAAGTAATATGATATAGAAGATACCACCATATCCCTAAATCTTTAAAAAATGTCCTATTGACAAAAAAAAATGTGTAGTATAATACATAAATTTGATTCTGCAAAACCACATAAAACCAGTGGAATTTGCAGGAGTCAGTGAGTTATGCTTGAAGATTCTGATAAGGTAAAGCCCTTGGTTTTGTTGCTAGATTTTATGGAAGCTGATGAATATTTGAAAGAGAGTATAATGCTCCAGGGGCTGCAGTTGTACTGCTTATATTTTGAACTTTAAAAATAAAGTTACTGTGAAGTCAAACTGGAGTCCAGCTTAAGCAGCTACCAAAAAAAAAATCATCTTTACTCAAAATGCTGTCATGAGGGAAGGGGAAAAAACTCCTTCTAATCTCCCAGCTCATGCAATATTTTTTCCTGTCGTGAGAAAATACTTACACTGAGTTCGACCTAATTTTTTTCAGATATCTTAGACACCTCCAGATCTTTCTGTCTCCTCTCATAGAATCATAGAATAGTTTGGGTTGGAAGGGGCCTTTACAAGTCATCCAGTCCACCCCCCTTCTCAGTGAGGAAAACCTATTATTTCTGACAGTTCCTGGGCAATATAGAAATCTTTCTGATGGATGCTTCCCTTCTGTTTTGTTTTGTTGTTGAGGTTTTTTTTAAATATATTAAAGAAGCAATAAAAAACCCTGCCAGAAACAAAACGAAAACAAACTCGATTTATTCATGGAGCATTGCAGGAAACACAGAATTTTGACAGCCTACCTCTTTTCCCATCTTGTCCATGGTTCTCCAGAAGTTATTGTAATCCAGATAAACGAAGGGATTCCACGTTGAAGGGCAAATATCTGTGAAATTTCGTGACTTTCCCTGAAATGCACATAAAAACACAAGCAACTGAGATACAACAGCAGATCTTCATTACTCAAGAACACAAAATTCTCAGAGCCATCACGTGTTTGGCCTTTTGCCCCAAAAGACCTGGCTGGGTTTTTGGGTTTTTTTGAGTTTTTTTCCTGCATATGAATGCAAGAAATGGAATGCATGTTGCTAAGTAGGAGGGATAAAAACAGCTGGACTGGCATTAAAAAGGACAATAACACCTTTTTATATTGACTATTCTGAAGGGGTGGGGAGGGGTACATTTGTTCTGAGCAGGTTGTGAAATTCTGGGCTAAGAATACTCAAGCCATGGCCAAAGAAGTAATATTCCTTGTTCCTATGCATCCTTCATTATTACATTTAAATGAATCTACTATTTGCCTGCTGCTGAAATGGGCATCGTGAAATTTGTGTGGCTCTAAAATTGAATGCATTTCCAACTATTTAAGCACCTTTATGGTACACCTCACTTTAAAAGCAAACATAGCTCTTTATTATTCCATGGAAGAAACCTAGCCTATAAAAAAAAGTCTGAACAGGAAGCTTTTGGCTGCAGGAAGAAAAATATTATACACTTGCAAAAACGGTGTCAGTACTTACAGTGTGAGTGACACAGAGCTGCAGCAGTGGCTGAAACTGTTATTATCTGAAACTGTTTCAGATAATCCTGTGATAAAATGACAAGAGAAACAATCTAGCAGCAGCTGCTTCTTTGTGATAACTTTAAGCTGAAAGAGGATGAGCAGGTAACATTTTCTCTTATTAATTTGCTTTGAACCTTCCCCCACGTTAAGTCAGTGGTGAATTTCTCATCAGACCTCTCTGTTCTCTGCCCTTCCAGCTGTGTCAGAAGTTTGTGTGAGGATGCAGGGAACACTCTGACCATGACAGGCAGGAGCTGTGGTGCTAAAGCAGTTTGTGACCTGCTTTTCAGTGCCACGGAGCCCGTGCCAGCCCATCACACCTGGCAGGTGGGAGTCACAGACCAAGAGAGAGGCTGCAGTGCTTCAGATGCAGAAAATGGGGACCAGGGACAGAGGACATGCAGCAGGAGCCAAACAGGCCTTCCTCACACTTGCTGAAAGAGAAATTATTGATCTTCCCCACTGATAATTGTGTATTTGTGTGCAAATACATATGGGTTTCTGATATTCCGCAGAACATTTTTCTCTGCAAAGATCATAACAAAGATAAAGGCTGCAAGGCGAAACTCAGAGATCATAGTGAGCTTTCAGACTTGGCAAAAGCAGTAAAATACTGAAATTCCTACACTTTGGGGAACTTTTGTCAGCCCCAGGATAGGTACAGCAGGGGGGCAAATGTATGTGGGTAAGGGACCACAGCAAGCCCTGGCTGACACTGCCTGGTGCTCTCTCCTCTGGAGCCCTCCAGGTCACTCTGTGCTGCTCCTCCTCATCATCTTCAGTGAGGGCAGCAGCAAAGCCCCTCTCCTGTTCCATCCAGAATCAACATTTCTGCTCTGGGCCAAGCAAAGCACCAGCTAGTTCAGCCTGAGAGCCACAAGTACAATGTTTTAAGGGTTTTTTTTTTTTAAATTTCCAACAAATTTTGTGCTTTCAAGTCACCAAGAAGTGGTTGGTTACCTCTGGATTTCTGGGTATGTAATCTCAGTCTTGTGTGCCACATACTTTTTCTCTCTTTTATCCCTATTTTGCTCTTTTTCAGACTTACACTGAAGGAAGGTGGCAGGGGGGATGCTGCTGCAGCCTTCTCCAGGTGCACACCTGCATGCAAAACATTTCTGCCGTGGCAAGAGCAGAGTAAATGCTCCTGTGAACTCCCAGCAGGGAATCCTCCAAATGCCACTGGCCCCTCCTTTCCCTTGAGGACAATTTCTCACTGCCAGGCTGCTGCACTGTGCTCAGCCACAGAAAAGAGGGCCAAACATGCATGCAAAGGGATGTACTGCATCCTACAGCTTTTGCTGTCATAAACTAATGCTGTATCAAACTAGGAAATGCTGATACCAAGCAGTAACACACTACTAATGATTTTATTCTTATTGCACATCATTTTGCTTTTCTAAAAGATCATCAAACACTGCTTATCAAAATTCATTTATTGCTAGTCTTTTTATTCTGGTTGGGAGCACAGGTGCCATCCACATTCCTTCCTTGACATGCTTTAACCCCAATAGTTCTGCCCTTCAGCAGAGATGGGGTGCAATCCTGTCAGGCCACCCAAATCAGGGTGAGGGGAAGTTATTACTGCTGTTCTGTCCTGCTGATACTGCAGGAGGGCAAAGGGAAAAGATAAGCCTGTGTCCAATCAGGAGTAGCAGCAAAAGGTTCCCAGTTTTTCACTGTTCAGTGAAAACCTCTTTTCAAAAGTCTTTCTGATAAGTGAGTGTGCTTGTACAGAGTGATGTAACTTGCAAATAGCTCTCCTATCCTTAGCTTACTTAGCTTAAAACATCTTTGGTGAATGGCATAGCCCAGGGAGATCAATGGGAACACATGTTTTATCCCCTGAGAACTACAAAATGCCAACTGATAATTAAAAAAAGTCTAAAGTTGTGCTACTTGTTGCTCTCTCTCTTTTTGCATGCAAAAAAGCCAAAACTCCAGTAAGACTGGAGCCCAATGTCAAGAAAAGCTGGAAAAATACAACAGTGCTAACAGACCTGGAAGAGACTAAGACTGAATTCAGAGAGGCTGAAATAGTTCACAGACACAGTGACCCTTGTGTGGTGGGGCTGTACCTATCAGAGATGGGATCAGAGGAAACCCAACTCTAGCAAATTCCAGGACAGAAATTCCCATTTCTCATCAGGCAGCACAAGCCCAACAGCCATAGACACATCAGTTCTCCAACCTTCTCTCTCAAGTATCTCCACAGCAGGGAGTAAATCCAGCCTGAGTGAGCTGGGCTGGTAAGTTATTAATTTGGTTTTAATATTGTCTCCCTGCTAGGCAGAAGAGGTCTGGCTGCAAGTTTCACAGAGGAGCTCACTGCAAACAGGGGAGGTCTTGCAATATTCCATTTTTAAACAAATTTAGAGTGTTCTGGATGTATCATTTTCAGAACTACTGTTTTCTTAACTGAAAGGCAAATAACCTAGTGGCTTAGCTCCCATGCTAACACACGGCTGCCTGACTGACCCACAGGGTTTATCTAACTCTTTTTTTTCATTTCCTGGTGTGTCAAGTGGTTTCCTGCAGACCTCAGATCTGAGTCCTGCTGCCTGCTTGGATAAGTTACCCCACACCAATCCAAAGAAAACAAGATCCTCAAGCACCATCCCTCAGTGGTTAGAAAGAAGGCAGTGAGAGATGAGCTCTGCAAGGTCCCTTCCCTGCCCAGGGCTATGCTGGGGCTTGTAGCCAAAACTACAGGAATTAACCCCAAGCTGTGACACCACCCCAAGTTTCAAATAGTGCCAGAGGAGCAGACAATTTTGCCAGACTTGAGGAAGGCAAGTCTGTCTCCTGCCTGCTGTGCCAGGCACAGGGCACACATCAGGAAGCACAGGAGGAGCATCCCCCATGCCCAGAGCAGGGGCTGTGATTGCCTGGGGCTGTGCCCAGCACAGAGCAGCAGCTCCCCAAGGTGTGATCCCTCAGGTGAGAATCCTTCCCTGATCCCCACCTCCAGCAGGTCTAGCCCTGGGAGCAGTGCTGGGCCTGGGGCTGTCTGATCCTGTCTGAACAGCAAGTTTGTGGTGATGTGCAGAGCCTTAGTCACAGACCCACTGCTGCACCCTGAGCTCTCAATCTAAAGGCAGGATGAATAAAGAAAGGACTAGAGGGCTAATCTGAAGCACTGTATAGAAATCCTCATATTTTATCAAGTGTTCTCTTCCTCTGAAAATCATAATTCTTTATTAAGTAATATTATATATCCTGGAGCTGTGTGCTGCTGCCAGATATTGGAGGAGTGCAGTTACATGAGAAGGTTAATACCACACCAAGGTCCAATGCTTTTACTTTCTAGGGTCTTCTACTAAAAAGGTGAAAACAGCACAGAGCTTCAAGGACCTCTGTTAAAACAAAAAGCTGTCTGCCAGCCAGGGAAGGGAGAACTCCAGCACATCTGCCCTTTCTCAGTCCAAAAGCATTCTTGCTGAACAATGGGACAGTAGCCACAGAGAAATTTAGCTCATAACAAACACTTAAGTTTTAAGTTACAGATTTACAAGGACAGGATACCAAAAAAAATCCTGACTGACATTAAAGGAGTCCATGTTACCATGCTAACTGATGAGAAAGAAAGAACAAATAAAAAAAAAAGGCAAACAATAGTTACATATTTGGATTTTCAAAGAAATTGTAACTAAAAAGGAAACCTGCACCAGTGAAGCAACTTGGTTATTAAAGCTTGCAGTATGTGGAATTTTTCCACACACATATGGGAAAAATTCCTGTCAGAGAAAAGAAGCTCATTAAATCCTTCTGGGGATTTTCACTTTCTCTTGGCGGCTTCCGCTGCTCGGATAAACCATTCTCCCACTTTCTCCCAGCTCAATCCAAGCAGCATCCTGGAAATCTTCAAAAAAAGCCAAGCTGAACCAATTGTTAAGGTATAGAGAAGACCAAAAATCTCTTAATCCAAGGGTGCTGGAGATTACATACAGATGTCACAAACACAGCTCAAGCTGTGCTTAATCATTGCTCAAAACACTTCCTCTCCCCTCTGACAAAACCACACAACATTGCAGACTTTGGAGAAAGCTCTTGGGAGGAGACCTTCCTGTCTGGCCCTGGCTCCACACTCCTGGACAGCCACCAGACAAACACCAGACAGCTGAGACACAAGGGGAGGAGATTTAATCAGACCTTTCAAACCTAAAAGGCAGCAGGTGGCCCATGGCTGATGGTGTATTAGCCCAAAAAGCTGAAAACATCCATCTTTCAGATGAATATTTAATTTCTCTTTGATATGATCCCTTAATATCAAACAATCATTTTTCTAACACCTTCTGCCACCTAGGAAATACCCTTTAATGAATGTGAGGGGTGCATCTGCAGCTGGGAGAGCACAAACCCCTACCTGCACCTCACCATCCAGCCTGGCAACAGTGTGCAGCAGGCAGGTAAAAGAGAGAAAGGTAAAAGAGCCCTGGGCACTGAGCAGCCCAGCCAACAGCCAGGACTGCACAGATGGAGTTTAATAAGCTTCTTCTAGAAGTGGGATATAAGAGAGGGTTCAACAACACATCCCTAAATCAAAGGGCACGGTGACTACACAATGTCTCAAGGAAAAAGAAAGGAGAAAAAGCTGTGGAAAACCTTAGGAAAAGAAAATGGAAGAAAAGGGCTACAATTCATGGGAAGAGGATGTGGGAGAAAGGAGACCTACGGGAAGAAAAGCATCAGTGCTTAAATCTGGGAGACCTTAAAGCCCCTTTGCTGTCACCCTGGTCCAACAATTACAGCTCCCTTGGGACCCTGAGTAGCTCAGCAGGACCACGATGACAAATCCAGAATTGATCCACAGCCTGTGATCCAGCTGAACAGCTCATAATGCTGCCTCCTGCTTAGAAATATGCTTTCACTTCAAAGAAAACATACAAAATTACATGGTCATTAGCAGGGACATGCAGAATGCAATGTGGGACAATAAAAAGCTGCAGCTTTGGTGTGGATTAAGGGCTCAAAGTAATGTAACCCATTAGAGCCTTTTATTTAACATAAAGAAGATAAGTGCCTATCAGGATGCTGAGATATTCATGCCTGAGCTTAAATTAGAGTGGGACAAACATTCTGCTGGTACAAACCAGCCCACCCCTCTTGCTGTAGAATTACATCAATTTTGCATGAGGGGGTGACAAGTAAGTTTTTCAGTATTATGGAGTGGCTGTGCAATTATTTAAGATGTGCCTGTTTTATGAGCATGGCATCAATCTGCCCAATGAGGAGTGTTTGCAGAACCAGATGGTAAAAGTTTGCAGCACGAACACATCGCTCTAATTCTTAGGGAAAAAATTGGGAAGGTAATAGAAATGAAAGCAATTAAGGATCCATCACATAGGATGGCTTGTCTATATCAAGGATGTCAACTGTGACTCATATAGGCTCCAAGTCTGGCTCTGCCAGAGTCTGTTAAAAGCCAAAACTAAAGAATATTTTTTAAAAAATTGAAAGTGATGGTGTTTGCAAATTGAAATAATACTTTGAGTTATGGTTACAGACAGTCACATCTCACACCTATGAATCTTAGGCCTTTCTTTCTCCTTCTCCCTGCTGCTCTCACCCTGCACTGGTTTTGGCAGCACGTCCTGGGTAGGACCTGTGCAAAAAAATCAGTGGGCTAAAGATCTGGCACAAGGGCTGGAAATCTGCTCTGAGGACAGGTTTCATTCCTGTTCACTTTAGCCACACCAGCTCTTGCTCAAGAGTGGCCACCTGGACTCCTGCTGCCCCACATGTCAGAGGTGAAACTTTTGGTGACTCTTGGGAAGAGCTTGTGTGTCACCATTAGCTAGAGAGGGAAGCTCAGAGTCTCAGATTAGATTATTAACTTCCAAACACCCATTTGTGAGATGAATCCCACTCTATGGGACTGGGAGAGATCTCATGTGAATCCAGTCATGCGGGCAAAATATATTATCCTACTTCCAGACTGATTCCATAATACTGTTGTCCAGTATCCTCATTCAATACTATCCATCAAAACTATTATTTTTTAAATTTAAATTTGGCTTTTATTTCTGAACAAGTATTTCCTGAATTTCAGGCAAAACTTGTTTGGAGGGTATGTTCACAAACAATGTGGCAAATGCATCCCAGGTTTTTTTAGCTGCTGTCAGCTGCATTTTCTGCACACTTTTAAAAAGAAAATAAGAACCATTTATCACACTCCCAACAAGTTAAAACAGAATAACAACACTTCAAGCAGGTGCTGTCTGGATTACTAAGGGTGAGTTTTAAATGAAGCCCTTTAGATGACTGTCAGTAATTTCCAAGTTTCAGTGCCACCTTTGGGTACCTCAGCATGGAAATGCAATACTTACCCCTTTGTGATGGAACATGTGGCCCTCAACATACACTTTGTAGTTCTCCACCCCCAGCTCCTTTGCCAGTCGCAGAATCCGGTTTTGGGTAGGTCCCACATAAGATCCACCCACATCTACATAATTCACTTTATCATTCTGTGAAAAAGAATACAGGAATCAGAAGCCATGCAGGAAGCTCCTCAATACAAACATGTAGAAGCAGAAAGAATTATTCCATACTGAATGTGTATGGAATGCATGTGTATGATATTCAGGAGGGATTTGTTCATGGGAAAGGTTGTTGAGCATTGAAATGGGCTGCACAGGGAGGTGGTGGAGTCACCACCCCTGGAGGTGTTCAAGAAATTCACATTACTTTTCTTGTCATTGCAAAACATTTCTGCAGCTGAAACCACCCTCAGCATCAAGGCTTGTTTTCTCTCTCTAGATACCTGCTTAGACTTAATGCTGCAGGTGCTGAGCACTGCACTCCAGTTTTCCAGGAGATTAATCTCCTTTCCAGCACTGCACACCTTGGCTCCAGCCTGCTGCTGTCTGGGCAGGGACCCCCAGCCATGCCTGCCATGAAAGGTGCTCAATGCACCCCTCAGACCAGCACCCCACTCACTTGGGAAGTGGGAAGAAAGCAGAAGGTTTCAGGGATGTACACTATTACAGCAGGCTGATCTCCCAAGACAGTAACTCTTACACACTGTTTATAGTGAGTATTTCAAGCCTGGCATTCTCAGTGTCACAGAAGGATGGTGTTTATGCTCCATGTTTCACACACAATGATTTCTGCTGGAACACCACTGTTTATCTCTGGTTCCCCAGCAATGGCACCTGCCATAATTTACACCTCCCTCAATTCCAGAGTTGGAAGCAGAGGTATTGTCTGTATTACATTACCCTGTGCCACAAGCGACTCTTCATTTCTTTCATTTTTTTCCTAATGGAAATCAAGATGCATTTCATTTTTAGAAGCAGGAGTGTTATTTCAGATAATTTTAAGACATTTTAAAACATATGTCTGAGCCATAATGATGTCTGGTACTGCTCAGGCTGCTTCTTATAGTTATCATATTCTAAGTTATCATGCTGTTAACTTAAGCTCAGGCTCTGAGTTATCATGCCTGTTACAGTATGCAAAGGGAGATGGGAAAAAGAAGGTAAATGCTCTGACACTCATGGTCCCAGATGATGGTTTTCAACACATTATAGAAGTCTAGGTAGACAATATTCATTTTTCCCTCATCTACTAAGCCAGTCACTGCACCTTAGAAGGCTGTCAGGTTGGCCAAGCAGGGATTCTTCTTGGTGAACACATGCTGACTGATGACTTTTGGATTAGTTGCTCTGTCACCTTCTGAGGGATTGAGCTGAAGCTGCAGTTCCCTGGATCAAAATAATTGTAGTTCCCTGGGTCAAAATAACAGGAGTGACATCTGTCACATTGTAGACCAGCACAAGTGGGAGTGCAGACCTCATGAAGCACTTA
The DNA here is from genome assembly GCA_013399945.1 of Ploceus nigricollis. Taxonomy (NCBI): domain Eukaryota; kingdom Metazoa; phylum Chordata; class Aves; order Passeriformes; family Ploceidae; genus Ploceus; species Ploceus nigricollis. The sequence continues at coordinate 35,443 of VXBC01000855.1, read as the reverse complement.
CCCTGATAGTGAATGTCCTTCCTCCCACTCTGTCCCGGGCCTCAAGGACCACCACGCTGACCCCAGCCTCAGACAGCAATTTGGCAGCTGACAAACCTATCAAAAAAAGAGAAAGTGCATTAAAGCCAGTGGCAGCAATCAGCCACATTCGTGGTCAGAAACTGAACCAAAGCTTCAAGGTCAGAGATTTCAATAGACTGTTCTCAAAAATCCCTGAGAGAAGTTAGGAGCTTTGCATGGTATCTCACCACAGAAATCACATGCCTGCTGCTTAGCTGTGTTTTATAACCACTCACAGACTGAAGTTTCCTCCTTGGATTGGCATTTTAGCCTTTTAAAAGCAGCAAAACTTCAATTATTAAGGGACAGACACACATCCTACCCTTCATCTGTGCAGCCTATGGAAAGGCAGCACCCAGCCTGGGGGCCTTGCAGTGCTACAGTGACATCAATAATGCTCCTCTCCCACATCAGCTCCTGCTCCTCTGCTGTCCCTTGGCCTCCTTCACATGCAGAAGGAAAGTCTGCTTCACTGTCAGGATTCATTTTCAGCAATGGAGTTGGACCATGACAATCAAACAGGCTGCATGTAGATACTTTATAAGTGGAATTATGGTCTCAGCAAAAATCATCTAATTATGGGACTTTGTGATGGAGCCACTAGAGACAACTGAAAATTCAATAGGACAGGAGACCTCTTTGCTCCTGACAGATGCGAGCTGAAATTGTAAAAAGCAATCAGGAGTTGGTGAAATCAGATTATGCCAGTGCCCTGCAGGCCAGTTTGGCACTGAAGCATTGTTTCTTGGGAGTTGTTTCCCCTCCTTCAGTACACGAAAGGCAGCCCTATTGATCAGAACTTCCAAGATACCCTGCAGGCAGGAGTAACAATATTACCCTCATGTTTATTACACTACCTTGAAATGTGATTAAAATCAACTTTTTGTGAGCCTACAAAGAAGGCATGTCTGAAAAGACCAGGGGAGAGGAGTCTTTCTGGGAAGAGTTAAATGTAGTCCTTTATTCTAAGGGCAGTGCAGAATTGACCATAAACTCCTATGCATAGAATCTTTTAATGGGAAAGTGGAGCACCATTCACTGGAAACCAGAACTGAGGAAGTTCAAATGTCTTACACAGGCAGAAATTATATATATAATTTTCATACTCATCTAAAAGTAACTTTACACCCTTGCATCGTATTGTTCAGATTGCTGCTGGAGCAAAAGTATACTAAATTTTTCCATCTATTTAATAATCTAATTTTTTTAATTGCAAGCCATTTTTCAGTGGAGTGGATATCTTATAAATGAATCTAATTTATTTCAGTGATAATTTTTTTCCTCCATGAAACTCTAGAAACAATTTTTTCTAGCTAATTCTTTAATCCATTGAGTGATGGTTTCTCTTCCTCCCCAACATAAACGTAGAAGACACAAATCTATGATGTTGAAAACACAAACTGCAATATTTTCTTACAAATATATAATTTTTTATATGCAGAAAAATGAGATTTCAAGAGATACAGCAGGTTTTGTCACAAAATAGTGGATATCCTACATGTATAAAATAAAAGGCTGAATTCTCTATTCTGTATAAATACCACTGGACACTCAGACATGAGTGGGTAGTTTTTTTGTAAGAAAGTTTACTGTAGATATACATGCCTTGAAAAAATTGAACATGAAGCCAAAAGAAGTCCAGCCTAGGTATGAAAAAAAAATTAAATGCAAATCTTAGGTGCCTAAGACCATGATTTCATGCTGAATACAACAGCTCTATTCCTGCCACAGTAGTTTAGGAAGAATAATAGTTACACTGGACTGAGTTGGAAGTTAAGCTCACTGCTGGATTACAGCTTAATTATGGGATGTATCCAAATAAAGAGGGGCTGCTAAGGGATGAAGAACGTGTTGTGATGTGACTGAGGTTCTGTAACCTGTTTGCCTGTTAAACTGTACTTGTTCTCCAGACTTACAGGTGGTTAAGTTTCATTACTGTTAACCCAATGGTCATCTGAGAAACTGGTCCAAAAAAAAAAAAAAAAGAAAAAGGCTTTGAAGTTTCATGAACTGGGAAACAGCAAGAAATACATTGAGACAGCAATGGCTTAGTGGGAACTGGGAGAGGGCATGACTCACAAGCATAAACAATACAAAATATGTTTATTTAAGATTACTACTTCACATTTATTTGCTCAAAGCACGGAAACTATTTTCTTTCAGAACAGAAGACTAGGAACAACACTCCCACACAGCATCTCTATGCCTATCTCTATCTCTGTCTGTTGGACCCACCTCTTTAGCTCCATCCTGGTCAGACTGAAGTGCACCAGGCCCAGGTGCTTCATCTCAAGCACCCAACAGGTGATGAAGCCTCTGTGCTTTTTATACACAATTAACCTCTAAATTGACTGCATATTTACCCTTCATCTTCTCTATAACTTGAGTTTTCAAGACTTTTGTTGCTGTTCCCATATCCTGGACAGGACTGGACACCAGAGGGTGATTGATTGATTGATTGATTGATTGATGGGATAAGAATGAGAGAGGAAGGAATGAGAGCACCTCCTTTCCTGCTCCTTGCCTCATCCCTGCCTGCTCAGCTCCCCTCAGGCTGCATGGAGCTATCCTCTCATTTCCTCTACATCATCTCCATCCCAGAGGACATCATGAACTTCAGCAACTCCCAAGGAGCAGGGAAGAAGCTGTGGCTGCCCCATCCCTGGAAGTGCTCCAGGCCAGGCTGGATGGGGCTTTGAGCAACCTGGTCCAGTGGGAGGTGTCCCTGCCCATGGCAGGGGGGGGAATGAGATGGGCTTTAAGGCCCCTTCCAATCCAAACCACTCCTTACAGGCACACTATTCCAGGCCAAACTGGGCTCAGGGCTCAGACCAGGCAATGCAAACACTCCAGTGTCTGCTGGTGTCACCCTGTGCAGACACTCCTGTCACAGCTCAGCCTGTGGCTGTGTCACCTCCACCTCCCCTGAGTGCAGCCCTGAGATAAAGCTGGAAACCACCCCAAATCACTGGACAAACTGCTTCCAGATACCCCCTAATTCCATGAATTAGAAATACACCACTTGCCTCAGCAAGATGGAAGGAGCCTGCCAAAGCCCCGGCTCATTCGCAGCGTCTGGCTGGGGAAATTCACTTATTGTAAAATGAGAACAAACAAGGCCAGACATCCTCCACAAGGGTTTCTATGGAAATCTCACAAGCAGCTCCCCTCCTCTGAAGATGCCATGCAGGAAAGCTCTGTTCCTATTGATTTTGCAGTGCTATTAAGGACTCAGAATTGCTGCTGCTACAGATCATACTGTGGCTGCTTTCATGCCAGAAAATTGTCACAATGCCACCACAAGCAAAGCCCTCTGAAGTGCATCAAAACACTGCATCTACAGAAAAAAAAAAGGAAAAAAAAAGAAAAAAAAGAAAAGAAACCAAGATGAATTGATGCCAACCTGCAGACTACAAGACACACCCCATGACTGAAACATAAGGACACTGAAAAATACAATACAATAAATGTAATACAACAAATACAACAAAGTCCATCTCTACCCCACAGGAAAGAAAAGTTCAACTCCATAGATAGTGAACAACACTGAGACTTAAGAGACTTGAACTTGATTCCAGACGAGTCCTGTAATGTGGAAAATGGTTGCTTGTTTTGTAGGGAAGTGTTTATAAGTGTAGATTTATGAGAATAATTCCAAGTTGCCTCAATACTGGGGTTGATCCAGGGCATATGAGCAGAGATGAGTTCTACAGCACAAACAGTGAGAGTTTTTAAAAAGTTACTTTATTGGAAATGTCCTAGCAATTGTATATTAAAGTATAGAGTTATACTTTTCAAAATCTAGGCTCTGTAAATACAGAACATTCCTTCATAAAATCCTTATTAATCCATGCTACTGTACACAACATGGGAAAGCCACATTGTGAGAACGATGATTAACTCATTACTGTAGTGTTCTAGCAAGATTTAATTGAGAAAAAGGGGGAAAATCTTCCTGTAAAATCCCTACATTTTTCTGATCTTGAGTGGGGAAATAATTTTAAGACTTTTTTGCTCATTTTTCTAATACACATCAGTAAAATCAGAGAATTGGCAATATATCATTATTAAAGTTCCAATGTAATGGCATTTGAATGCTGTGATTATTTTTACTGTTTCATTGATGGAAAACCTAAATTTTTCTAAACACAACTGAATAATTGAACCTGGCAATGGCCACCTTAAAATCAGCTCTCATTTTTCCAGCTAGAAATCCCTTTGGCAAGTAAAAATGAACCAGTCAATGAGAGATGCAAAACATTTCTGCCATGACCAAGGGTAAAATCTCCCTTCCTCACCTCTTTATTCTTCTCCTGCAACACTGATTACCCTTTCATTGGAATTTTTGTGTACATCATAGCACTTATTTATGTCTTAAAATACAGTTAAAATGTGCTCAGTTACATCAGTTTGACCAGAGAAGCCACTAATGGGCAACAACACACAGAAAGCTGAGAATGAAAAAACTGTTTCCTTTCACTGACTAAGGATTTGAAGATCTTAAATTGCCACGGAAAATATAAAAAGACCCCAAGCCAACAATGCTATTAATTCAGTAACAGCATCTTAAATCCACACAAAAGAGCAAGAATGCACACTGTGGATCACAAGTCTACATTTATTTCTACTTCAGTGTTGCCTAATACCATAACATCACTAATTTTCTGCTTGTCAGAAACCATGTTTTATCTTGCCATACTTTCTTTCATGTCCCTTCTTGTAGAATACTTGGTACTGGAGAGAGATTGAGTAAATGCATTTTATCCTTTCCAGGTAAATCTATTTAATCTCTTCTTCATCAGTATTTTTTCCCTTCTAGAAAAAAAAATCCACTTGATTCAGCAAAGATCTTAAGCAAAAGAGAATACATATTTTCTATCACAGAGTACATTGTCCAAAGGAGACCAAGCCACTTACTGGTCTCAATGGCACCAGTGTCTAAATGCTTTCTACAGATGCAAGCCTTGTTCTGAAGGGCACAAAGACAGCTTCTCATGGGCAGTGTTAGCAGAAATGCAGTGGGCAGGAAGAGGGAATTGTATCCCAAGGATGAATCCACTCCACACACACCCACTGGGATTTTTCATGTCCACAGCTTCTTGCAGTAAACTTTCCTTCCCCAAAGTAATGTCCTCCCCCAAAACAAAGGCAGAAAAAAGTTAATGAGTATAAGCACAGGGTTGGAAATGAGGCATCTTTCCTCCAATTACACATTAAAATGAGCAGTTAAAATTATGACAGTTTGAACCCTCCTACTAATGGAAACAACCAAGGTAATTACACATATGTTATGACTATTGACAATTTTTTTTAGTTAGTGTTGTGCAGAATAAATTCCTCTTACCTAAATGGTGACTTTCAACTAAAAAAGAATGTGAAGAAATGTTGCTGCTAATTTATGATCAACGTCATCACCACAAATACCAATAACATCAGTTCTGGTATTCCCAGAAAAGACATAATGCCTGTCCCATGCCTGGTTTTGTTATGTTAGGGCATTTTTAGAGATCTGTCCTAACTACTTGGCTATTTCTTTTGCTTGTTGAGGCAAATAACACTCATAAGATTTCAGTAGCAAAACAGCAGAACACATTATGAAGAAGGAGGCAAATGGAAATTGGTAGTTCTGCTTATTTGCAGAATTATTGTATAAAGCATCCATTACACTTTGTACAGGATTCTGGGAGTTTTGTTCCTGCTGTAAATTTTTGTCATAATGACAATCAGCTTTCTAGGAGGACATTGGGAACTCAGAGCTCTGTGAAACATTGTTATTTATTTCTGCATCCCCAAAAATGGTCTTTAGGAATCCCTGCTACTAAATGACAACTTTATCACTGATTACCAGCTTTCTGGTTGGATCCAGAAAGAAGGAAGGAAGGAACCGAGTAGGTGGAACCCAGCACAGGGGAAATACAAAGTGATAAACAGAGAATACATTTTATTAATCAAATATTACATTCCTATAGGTCAAATCCCTGGTAAATACAGAAGTAACAGTAGGGGGAAAAAAAATTATTGAAAACTGCTCCAGATTTACACAGGTCAGACTGATTCTATCTCACACCAACAACTGTGTGTTTGACAGTTTATCTGACACCACCACCCACCAGCAGCTTGGCGTGCTGTCAAAACAAACAGGGCAGTGTACAACAGAAGTTGTGCTGCCAGGATGGCAAGCAAGGAAAATCTGCATTTCCTCATTATTCAGTCTTTCACTCAGAGCCCAAAGCCAAGGCGTAGGTAGCTCGAGGGGTAAGGCTGTCGATCACACACTGTGGAGCTGGAGATGCCAATACAGAGTGCTTTTCCACAGAGAGAAAAACAAAATATCTCAATAATATATCATATGTTTTATTTCTATATAAAGGCTAATCACTACTATTTTTACATCCCAGCTTTTCCTACGATTTGTGGCCTGTGGAATCCTCCATAAGTGCAGCAGAAAACAGTGCTGTTTCCTGCACATGGCTGGGAAATCTCAGCTTTGATTTTGTAGAACCACACAATCTCCTCTTTTCTAGATAAAAACAAACATCTTTTTCTGTGGAAATAAAAACTACCCATGTCAGCGAATTATAGTCTTAAGTGTAAGATTCAATTATGTCTGGTTTTCTCTTGTGTTTTGTACTTGTAACACAATGTGCTGAAATTTCTTCCAAACCATATTTGCATACAAGATTTTTTGGACTTCTCTGCTTCTGGACATACTTCTCCATATCTGCCCGCCTCTCTGGTTTGCATTATGTAGACAAACATTTTTAATTCTCCATGTAATCTGCTGATAAACTTGGCTTCCACATGAGGTAAGGCTGGCACATGAATACACTCCCATGGAAAAAGTTATTTTTCTTACATTCTTTTTTTTTTTCTTTCCAAACTTGGAACTATTTAAGCTTGAATTTTCAGGGTGTGTTTTTCAGGGTGTGGTTTTTTGTGATTCTTTTCTGCTGGAAAATCTTGGCCAAAATTGACTGTCTATTTCTAAATGTCTAGGGAAAACAGATTCTTTGATTTTGAAAAATCATGCCTTTTTTTAATGCCTATTTTGGAAGTTGCAGCAGCAACTTGAAATTTGGCAGGGTAGAGTCAACATAGCACATTTTGTTATCCATGTGAAAATATGCCCCAATAAGGTCAGTTAGAAAGTTTTGGGAAATTACAGGTCACAGAAGTCATTCTCAGATCTGACAAGCTGAAGTATCTGAGGTTTCTGTCAAAACTCTCTGAGCACTTAATGATGTCCAGTTGTTAATGAGCAGTGCCTGAGCACCCAGGCCCTCCTTACAACATTTTGTGTCATCAGCTTGCTGGATTTCAACAAACACACAATCAAGTAAAATCAATCATGTCAAAATCGATCCAAAACAACACTTTTCAGTTCAGTAGAAAATCCTATAAATAGAAAATGGGAGCAATATTAGAGCCATATAAATAAAAACTCCCTGCGGATATGGGGAAAGTCTTTAACTTCAGGCACCAGTTTAATTAATATGATTGGGTATAAAATGCTGTAATCAATATTAACTGTATTACAGGGGACATTATCTATTAAGAATGGCACAAACATGTGCCTGGGGCTTTTACTGGCCACAATCCACATTTTTAATATGCAAGCCCAAGTGGAAGGAGGAATCTATCCCAACCTCTGCAGCTCCCTCTCTGCAGGGTGCAAAGGCACTTGCTGATGCAGCCTGGACAGTTTGAGTGAGATTCCATGGGGTACAGCAGGAAAATCCCAGAGGTAGAAGCTACCCAAGCAGAGATTTCTTCCAAAAGCTTTTTCTTCACAAAGCACTCTTTGCAGAAGCTCCCTCCACCCCGAGACTGCAGCTCCCTACAGGCAGAGGGGATTCTGTGTCCCTGGAATGACCATATTGTGGTGTGCATGCAGAGGCCAGGAGCAGGGATGAGTAGAACATGCTCAGAAATTCATTGTTCAGAAATTGCCTCTCAGGACCATGCTTTGCTTTGAGGAACAGACAACTCCAGAGCTGCCTGTCAGGATTTGAGCTTCATTTCAGAAGTACTGGACAAATAGTTTTAAAAGCCACAGCATCACTGCTGAGAAGTTCACACTTAATAGAACAAGCACCTTAGCTCATACAGATTTAATGTATTTCTAGTAAAGAACTAGTTTATCTCAGAGTTTCCTATCCTTTCCTGCAAGCACCAGGTAGTGAGTATTTAAAATACAATAAAAGGAGAGGAGACAGAAATCTCACCAGATGAGTCAACTGCAAATTCAATTTCAGAGATACAAACAGCAAGTCAACACTGGAATCAGAGAGATGTTGAGGGGAAATCCTGTCCATACTGGAGCATGATTTACTATGTATTCCACCAGAAGCAGAATGCTAGATACAGATTATTTTTTTTTTTAAGACCAGAAAGCAGCACTGTCTAACCTCTTGCAGAACTGAGGTGCAGGCATATTGGTGCAGGAATGGTAGTAACAGACAAGCTGTGAGAAAAGCAAAACAGACCAGAGGCTGATCAGAGTTTAATCCCCAGCTATGAATGGCAGTGTAGAATAAAGATGGATTAATTATTAAATAAGGCATTTATTGTCTATTTTTCAATGGCTGTTTTCTTAAAATGATGCCTGTTCTAATTCATAACAGGCAGACACCAATGTCTGTGCCACTGGCATGGCGTTTCCATTGGCATGAAAACTGTTCCTGTACCCCAGGAGTGCTGTGACATGTTTGTCTTCCTCATGCCACCGACAAATTTTCAGGGAGTGTGAGCACTGTGAAATTTTCTGCTTGGCTCCATTTCAATCCCCACACCAGGTTTTTGTCCAAGGCATGGGTGTTACGCAGTAACTTAGTGTTTTTGTAGGTAGGAGTGAGGCAAGACACCACACAGAAATGCTCAAAGCATTTTCTGAAACACTGCAACAGGTTGGGGACCTGGAGGAACAAGGCACCCTGAAGGGAACACGAGCTTGTCAGAGCTCTAAAAACCATATTAAGAGGATGTTGCCATCAGCTGCACACAGAATGGGTGGTAATTCCCTAAGGACACTCTGTGCATTACAGGAACCCCAAGGATGAAGACCAAATGTCTCATTCCAGCAGGAAAATTACCAGGCATCTGGTACAACTAAAAAGCAAGGAAATCTAGGTCCACACTCTTCCTTTCTGTTTAGTGATGCTACAGATTATTTGCATATTTACATATTCACCAATAATTATTTAAACAAATACTGTTCTTTTAGTAGGTGAAATAACATGATTATGTCAACCATTTGCTGTTTTACACATTAATTCACTGCAGATTACACCAAAGGAAAGCTTCTGACTCCTTCTCAATACTAATAAAACCTAACTTTACCCACACCAATAATGGCTGTAATATCACTGATATTACACAGTCACAAAACTCACCTTTTCTGAATCATTAGTGAAGTAAGGACTGCCTGAAAACCTGAGACCTGGCCAAAGCTGCTAACACAAAAAATGACCTGAGGGACAACCTAAACACTAATTTTCTCCAACACAGCAACATTCTTATTGTAGGTAATATAAAAATAATTAATTAACGGGGTTTTTTAAGCATAAGGATGAGGGGCCATGATGCAATTGCTGGTGTGAAAGTAGATCCGAAGAGTGTTTTGGGAAGTGTTGCCTGGTGAAGTGTGAAGAGTCCACGGCACTTGGGGAATCGGGCTGCCTCTAGAACAGCTCTTCTCACAGCAGCAGAACCTAACCTAGAGATACTCCCGGGTGTTTATTCTGCAGCATTCTTCCAAACAAAATACCTGCCACCGCTGCACGGGCAACCTGAAAAAACCACGTCAAAACACCCTCGTTGTGGGGATGCCCCAGTCCCAGCCTGTATCCCCGTACCCCTGCCTCGTCCCGCACCTGTGGGCACTGCCAAGTCACTTCTCCTCCAGCCTCCCTCCCGACCCGCACCAAGAACAAACCAAGGCGAGGAGCAGCGATTTATCCCTAACGCAGGGACACGGATCATTTCCTCTTTCCCTCCCCGAACGCACCTGAAGCCCCTGGAGCCCCGACCCTGCGCTTCCACCGCCACCCCCGCGCCACCGCCCGGCCCCGCTCCGGGAGCGCTCCCGGCGGGATGCCCGGGGGACACCGGCGGGTGCGCGGGGGCCGCGCCGTTCCCGCCCGGCCCACCTGAGATGCCGGCCCCGATCACGACCACGTCGTATCTCTCGGCCATGGCGCTGTCCCCGCTGTCCCTGTGCCGGCTCCGGTCACGGCCGCGGCTCCGTCCCGGTCCCGGCCCCGCGCCCCAGCCGCTCCGTCCCGCCCGCCCCGGCCCCGCCCCTGGGCGTGGCTCCACAGTCCTTCCACCAATGGGCGCGGCCAGGGGGAGGGGCAAAACTGGCCACGCCCTTCACGGAGCTCGGTGTGCGGCCCGACGGGGCGGGGGATGCTCGGCAACACTGGGAGCACCGGGGATACCGGGAACACCGGGAATACCGGGGACAGCAGGGACACCAGGGACACCGGGAACACCGGCTCCGTGCCGCAGGGATGGAGGCAGGCGGGCGGCAGCGTGCCCGGTGCGGGGTGCAGTGTATGAACCATCCAGCGCTCGCTTAACCCCGCGTTAGTGATCCGCAGTGCCTGCGGGGGAGGAGGAGATCCATGGAGCCAGAGGTTATGGCAGCCTGCAAGCCTCACCTCCTGCTAGAATCAAGTCGTACTTGATCCATGAGCCGGGGAACAAGGGGTTAACCTTCCTACGGACGTATCTTCCCAAAGACAATGCCTGAAATAATAATTGGTTGTCAAAATTCTGTTTGTACTTAGCTGCCATTACTGCTCTGGAATACATGATGGTTGTGATATTCCTTGCCATGCGTTTTACAGCTTGTACAGGTTTTATTGCCAAAGTGTAAACGTCATCTCTGTGGAGTGGAAAAAACAGAGAGCCTGTCCATCCCCTTCCAAAGAAGCACAGGGGACCTTTACAGTCCACACAATTGTAGGAAATCCTAACGCTGTTTCATGTTAAATATTGGTATAAGTTCTGAGAGTTGCCCAATTCTGCAATCATATTCCAAGCCTGGGTATGACCAATGAATCCAATGAGACTGTAATACTTTCTGGCTGGTGTTCTTTGAAATGAGATGGTTTTCTCTTCTATAGGGAAAATATAGGACTTTTGGTTTTTGTTAATTGTCCAAATGAGTGAGATGTAGGCCTGTTGGTGTGAACCAGAGGAGGGTTACAAAAATGTTTGGAGCACGTCTCCTGTGAGGAACATCTGAAAGAGCTGTGATGGTTCAGCCTGGAGAAGAGAAGCCTCTGGAGAGACCTTATTGAGGGATTTCAGTACTTAAAAGGGGACTGTGAGAAAGATGGGGACAGACTTTTTAGCAGGGCCTGTTACAATAGGACAAGGAATAACAGGTTTAGACTAAAAGAGAGCTGATTTAGGTTTGCTATAAATAAGAACTTTTTACAGTGAGGGTGGTGAAACCCTGTAACAGGTTGCTCAGAGATGTAATGGATGACACACCTCTGGAAACACTCAAGGTCAGGTTGCTCCCAGCAACGTGGTCCAGTTGAAAATGTCCCTGCTTGTTGCAGGGTGAGTGGACTGGCTGAGCTTTAAAGGTTCCTTCCAACCCAAACCATTCAGTGGTTCTATGACAGCAGTGACTGAATGCAGAAACATCAATAAATCACTAAGCAACGGTGCAGGAGACAGAATAATGGATCTTCCTCACCAGTAAGAGCAGGTACTTCACAAAGTGTAATGTGGAGCTCAGTAAGTGTGTTGCAATATCTGCAGACACAGAAGTGCCAGACACTGTAGCGAGGCAGAGCAACAGATCCCTGCTGCTCTGGGAGATCATCTGCTGACACAGAACTCATTATCACTGCGATTGCTGCTGCTCCATGCCAGGGTAAAGGGAGCACAACGGGAAGAGACCAAGGCTGTGAGAGTGGTATGGATTCTGAAAGAGAAAACCTAATGTACCAACACCCACTTTGTGCTCAGTGGAGAAAAAAGTCTCTGTTTCTCAAGGGAGATAAGGACACCCACTCCCACAGCTCTGCTGGCTCCAGTGGGCAGGTCACAGGGAATCTGACAAATAAAAAGCTTCACTCAGGGGCACCTCCCTCATAATTCAGAAGCCAAGTTTGGAGGAAAGCAGCATAAACATCCTTTGTGATAACAGCAGGAAATTGTGTGCATCTAGATAACTTGCTGACAGATAAGCGTGCCAACAAATCTCCAGTGCTAAAAGGAGCCGTAAGAGCCTTGTTGAAGGGCAGTGGAGACTGAAGTGGTTCTACCTAGACCAGCTCTAGTGATGAGAGATGATATCCAAGTGTGAACTATACAAATTGTTGGCTCAACCACTGTAGTAAAGACTGAAAAAATTCCTGAGGGGTTACCAAGGGTTACCTCAGGCTTTGACAGATTCCAGAGGTAGCGATGCCTGTCAGAGCCATCTGACTGCTTAGTCCTTGGTATCAATAAGAGCGCTCAGAGTAATTCTCTCTCAACTCAGACCTGCAGGCATCTAGGATTTGGGAAAAAAATAAACCCTGAAGCCTTGCTTGAGAACAATAGGATAAACCCAATAGACTTGCTGAAAATGCAAGTAGGGAAGGAAGAAGGTGATGTGTCGTATTGAGAGTGATCCTCCTCTTCTATATGTGATGACCATGCTTTTAAAAAAAGATTTGAAACGTGTCAGAAATCAACAGAAAATAAAGGGATGCCAAACCTTACACTAAAGGAAATTCCAAGCAGATAAAATTTTATTTGGAAATAAATCAGCTGTCGCTCAGAAAGGAAAGTGGATTAAGAACGAGATGCTCACCAATGGGCCCTCTTTGTTATGCAGTATAAAAAACAAGGGAACAACACTGAAGGATGAATATAGGAAGCTTCTGTTGCTGAAACCATTTCCTAGCAATCTCTCTAGTTGATTTATGTCTGCCTTAGTGATTGATTTGTAGCAATAATTTGCTGAGCCTGCAGAATGTGCATGATCATAAATGTGAAGGTATAGAAAGTCACAGACATAGACTTTCAAATTTGCCAGGAAAAAAACACTGAAAGCTGCTGAGAAATACAGGGGAATATCAAGAACAAAGCTTTCACTTGAGATCATACCTGTGTCAGCAACAACAAAAGTTGCTGGGTAGCCCCAAGAATGGGCAAAAATGGATCAATTTGTTGATCAAAGAACATGAAGAAAAGTATCCAAAAGTAAGTGGTATGACCAAGTCCTTTATTGTACTACCAGTGTTTTGCTTTCAGTTTTGTCAATTACTGATGTGAGGAAGTCAAATTTCTCAGGTCATGCCATCAAGAATCACAGTTATTTTGTGTCTGCTCAATACCCCAAATGATGAGTAAAATCACTCATAATTGTTGTGAAAGACACAGATATTTTGCATTCCTTCCTGATTTCAATGTTACTTATTCTGCAAATGCATCCAAAAATTAGAACACAAACATAGGGAAAATCTCTAGCATTAAAATAAATTGTTTTTGTAAAAATAATAGATATTATCTGCTGTACATATATGTATATAGTACAGGCTTTTTAGTTATTTATTTGTTTTATGAGTGTATTTTGAAAAGTAAATTGAACCTAAGTGCTGTAAGCGAAGAGTGCATTATGCCTAGAAGACTGATTGTCATTACCAAGGTCATAATTACCACCACTTAGCCACCTCTAAAGTCATGCAATTCTTGTATCTTAATGATACCAACAGAGCTCCTCTAAAGTACCCTAAAACCTGTCATCCTCAGTGTTACTGTCAGCTGAAATTTTTGCCATTAACTCATCATCTCTGTTGATTAGCACTCCACTCTGCACACACAAAGATGAGCTTTCCAGGGAGCACCAGAGCCTTTTGCAAAGCCTAAAGCACAGAAATTTGCATTCGCACACATTTTAATTCTGGTAATTATAGGGTTAGCAGTCTGGGTTGCATCAAGCTGAAATGTGAAAAAAATATGAAAAATAGACTCTCCCAGACATCAGACTCAGTAGCTCTTTTGTGTTTGCAGCCCTTTTGTGGGGTAACAGGGCACGTGGTATGGAGCACCTTCAGAACTCAGCTGTAGGTGATACTGTATTTTCTAATAACAGTTTTCTATTTTTGAACAGTATCTTAGACTATCTTAAGCTAAATTTGGGGATAACAGGTAATTTATATGGCCAATGATGTTTGTAGATGATGGTTTTCTTCTCCTTCTCTTCTCCCTGCCCAAGGCCTTTATCAGTAACGGAGATCATAAAATACCTTGTAGCACGTGGTATTTGGACAATGTTGCACAGCATAAGTAGGAAAAAAAAATTTCCATAAAATGTTCCAGGCTTTAGAGTATTTTCCTCTGAAACAAATTCCAAACAAACAGCAGCAGATCATTGTCTCCAAGGGTTTTGTGCAACAGGAAGGAGGGAAAATATGTATTCACTAACAGCAAGGAAGGAGTAACCCAGCCTCCTGCTCAAAGCAGATCCAGGGCTTGCATAAGTTGAATGCACTGAAGGATGGAAAAACCATGAGCTCTGTGGGCTTCAGGGTCTGACCACCCTCAGAGTGAATCCTTTTTCCCTTATATTGTGCTGGCATTGCCTGTGGCTCCAGGCTGTGCTTGCTGCCCCCGTTCCATCACAGGGTGCTCGGGGTACTTTTGTGTTTTGGAACTTCTCCTGTTGGGGGCATTTCAAGAAGCATTAAAACCATGGCACTGCAGAATAGGTTTTGAAAGTAAAGCATCATGATACCATGCCCTCAGTGAGTCCCTTAGGAAATATTCCTACAATCCCTTCACCTCTCTCTGGTCCCCTAAATACAGAGTTATCTAGATCCACTGGAATGGTCCCAGCTGGAGATTCACAGATTGTTCAACATGTTGGCAAAAATTGGTTAGAATCAAATTGGTAAACTGTGGATGGCATTGTTGAGTATTAATCTTTGTTTTTGTAGACTAGGATGTATAGTCTTAGTTTTTCGAGATAATTTTCTTCCTTAGATGTGTATTCAAAACCATCTGAAAACCATCACCAGTCTGATGTTACAGAACAGTCTTCCCTGGTATGAAAAATGGGTTTGTACACAAAGATGGCTGTGGCATATTTATTCGTCAGTGTTCATTTTTACTGGCATGTTTTCAACAGTGCTAGTGATCTCATGCTTCCTGACCAGCTCTTTTTCAGGCACTCTGCTGAACTCTAATCAAGGAATAAGCACCCTGAAGCAAATTATCATCACTCATGGCTATTAGCATTTGGTTAGTCCATTTTGCCTTATAATCACAACCAGGAATCTTCTGATACATAAACACAGACAACAAAAATTCACTGTCCACCCTCTCCTTGACCTGTGTTTCCCTCTCGCTCATTCACAGAGCATCCCACAAACCTCCTGGTGCAGAGCCTGTCCTGAGTGCAAGACACTGACTGTGGGACAGGGAAGGGGATCAGGGGAATGAGATGCTCTGACTGTCAGCCCCCAGCACTGGCAGAGCTCCTGCTCTTCAGTGCCTGATTGATGCAGGACCTCCTTATCCCCTCTCCATCCCCTACACAGCTCCAAAGCTCTCAGTTCCTCCAGAGCTCTGGATGCAGGAGGCATCATTGTGTGACTGCACTGCATTTGAGGGCCTGGGAACTTTAAGTAGGGATACAAATATTGCAAGGGGAGTGCCATGAAGACAGATCCAGGCTCTTCTTGGTGGTGCCAAGGACAGGAGGCAATGAAGAAAATGAAGGAAGTTCCACCTGAACATGAGGAAGAATTTCTTTGCTGTGCAGTGACCGAGCACTGGAACTGATTGTCCAGAGAAGGCTGGAGTCTCCCTCACTGGACTTATTCCAGACATATCTGGACACAATCCTGTGCCATGGGCTGTGGGATGACCCTGCTTGAGCAGGGGGCTGGGACCAGATGACCCACAGTGGTCCCTTCCAGCCTGACCCATCCTGTGATTCTGCAGTGGAGAAAACAGGCAACTGCATGTCAGGAGTTTTCTTAAAGCCATGAAGAAAATGTCAGCTACTTTGACTTCAGTGCCCCTAGGTAAATCTACTAGAATATGTTTAAAGCATAAATTCAAATTTCAAAGTGCTCCTCTACACCTGGGAACAGAAAAAACAAAACACAAGCTTGAGACTTGCTCCCTCAAGAGCAGTGCCCTCAACTACATGCAGTGAAACTTTCTGTTTCCCCAGAGAAACCTGTTATGTACTCACTGGATGAAATTTCACAGGATGCCAAAAGATATTTTGGCTCTACAGAAACGTGGAATAAAATTTAAGTACTTTTTAGCCACCAAAGAATTAGAGAAATGTTTTCTTTCTTTGCTAGGATAGCATCAATAATTCCATTTTGCAAAATATTTCCAACTTTTTATTTCACTGTGTAATACCACAGAATTAGGCGTGTGGGGTACAAAAATTCAGAAGATAGTTTGAGAAGGAGACTGAATTACCTCATTCAAATTTTTAAAGTAACTTCTCTGCATGGTTGTGCATCTGACTAAAACACTTGTTGATCTTTTAACAGCATCATACACTCCTGTTTGTATGTCTCAGATCTGTCAAATACTTTTAAATGAAGAAAATGTTTCAATTTTCTTCAAAATTTGAGCATCCTTGTATGTCTCAGTATTGTCAAATACTTTTAAATGAAGAAAATGTTTCAATTTTCTTCAAAATTTGAGCATCCTTGTATGTCTCAGTATTGTCAAATACTTTTAAATGAAGAAAATGTTTCAATTTTCTTCCAAATTTGAGCATCCTACTGATGAGTGTTAGGCAGGCTTCATCAGTGGCTGAAATACAGCACAAGTTTCCAGGTACCAGAAGCCAGATGTGCCCAGGCAGGTCTCACACAGAGAAGCTGTTTGGTTCAGAGTGAGGAGAGCTTTGTTCCTGGTGTTAGAAGACAGGAACACAAGCAGGTGAAGTGCAACAAGCCCATTTTTTCTCCAGACTCAGCCTTCCCCCACACACAGCCTCTCTGAAAGAAAACAATGATTTTTAGATGTCTGTACAATTTCATAGCTAGTCAAGTTCCATTACAGTGGCAACAATAGATTTCAGACTTCCTCTTGACAAACATCTTCTGAAGGTAAAATGATCACAAAATACAATTGTTGCCTTTAAAAATGTACAATCCCTCTGTGTGGGAGTGGGTATTTTTTTCAGAAGATGTGAAAGAAACATAGCTGCAGATACATCTCCTGCTAACAAAATAAATAGAGGTAATTCAAATTAAAGTTAGCATATGTGACAAAAAAGATTATGCTGGTAACTTGTTTTTAATCTCTTTAGCTCTCTATTTTTTTGTCTTTAATTATGTGCATTAGTTCAAATGCCAATGTCAAGACAGACATGAAGTCTTTCCCTTTCTCTCTAATTTATCTTCATGACTCATTTGCCATTGAAAGGAGTTTATTGTAATATAACTACAGAATAAAATATAGTCACTGACTGCAGTAATAAGGATTTAAAAAAATATGTGTATGTCTGTATTTGCTTTCAAGTTAAAGAAGCCCTGAGATGTTTTCAACAAGCTTAAATTAAATAAATCTTTCAGGAACTTTTGTTTGACTGACACTTTCAGCTCCAATATAATGTCAATAGGGGAGACCCTGCAAGAGAGGTCCAGAAGAAGGGCTCCAGGCACTCCTCAAACCTCTGGAACTCCTTCATCCCATCTTGATGGGGGAGGAAGACTTTGCTGGGCAGGACAGGTGGTGCTTTCAATGCTGTCCAAATAGCTGCCAGCAGATGTCTGCAAGATTTTTGTCCAAAAGCCATGTAAAGAGCCCGAGAAGAGGTACAGGTGACAGCAAGGAGCAGCCATGGCAGAGCTGCCTGAGCTCTGGGAATTGGGAGAAATTTCTGTGTCACCTCTCCTGGGCTCAGCCCCTCAGCAGGGCATGGCTTTAACACTCAGCCTGCACATTTCAGGTCTCTGACTGTCCCTGTGCACCAGCCTTACCTCCTGCTCTTTCTAAGGGCATGTTAAATTGACTTAGTTCCATTCTTAGTTTAGCAGCTCCTGTTGATTTGCCCAGACTCTCTTTTCAGGTTTTGGACCCCCTGTGACCTTTGGAGGGGAAGGGTTGGTGTTGCACAATGTGTGACCCAGCCAGTGAATGGGACTTTATGTGAAGGCTTGAACTTTGCTCCTGTTTTTTAAAGCACTTGAAGCAGATTTCTACTCTGCAGTGTCATTGGTGCTATCAAGTTTTCTTTGTGCCCTTCACCACCACTATAAAAAAAATTTTATGCATCAGGTTTTAAAATGAACTTTCAGTGGTATTAACTAAATGTCCCCTTAATTGCCAGCTCCATAAAAGAGTGGCTTGGGTATAGCTCATGGATTGCTGGTATCATTTGAGGTTAGATCAAAGCTTGTATAAGAGATAACAGCAATCTGAACATAATACTGCCTTTGGAGAACGAGAATTTGTTATAGATCACAAAGCCTGGCTGCAGCCTGGACAGGATTTTAGAAGCAGAACTGCCATTACAGGTATATGGGGAGATGAGTGGAGATCATTAGTGTAGACATTGAAATAGCAAAAAAGATTTGGTCTGGGAGAGCAAAAAAGCATGGCAGAAACACCAGCAGGAATAAATAATCCACTTACAGAAGATAAACTCCAGCCAATAACAACAACAAACAAACAAACAAAAACAAAACATCAAAAAGCTTTGCTATAACTAGATCAGAGAAATTTGACATTCCCTCTCACTGTCTCTCAGGTAAAACAGCACTGGGAATCTACAGAAGCATCCAAAAAGAAATAAAGGATGTTCTCCACTGCAAATCCTGTACAGGACGCAGTGGGCTGAAGCCATGAGCACAATTTCATCCCTCTCCTGGATAATTGACTGCTTCACTGAACACCTAAAACCCTCAGCACCCCTCCTGAGAAGCAAATTTAGTGCAGGGGTTTGGGAGCTGAACAACCCTTTCTGCCAGCCCTCGTCTCCCTGCAGCAGCCCCAGCCCTAAGTCTCACCAGGCAGAAATCAGTCACACAGACACAATTCCCTGCCTCTGCCAGGTAGATGAGCTGAGGAGAACAAACAAACAATTTCCAAGGTGCCAGAGGTGCCATTTCTTCTTTTCTTTAAAGTCCTTCACTGGATGTTACCCTGTAGATGCAGGATGTTTTCTAGTGTCACCCAAGGAATCACATTTTTGTAATAAGTAAATATTGTTAATTGCCTGTTTTTATTTTGCAAACCCAACAGAGGATCTCAGATCCCGACATCGTGCTCATTCCTAAAACTGACTTAGAGGGATGTGCATTCTTTTTCCTCACACAATCACTCAAATTTGGATAATCAATTATTAGAAATTGGCCAAAGCAATGACTTAGCAGATTTTGTAATTAGAAACTGTAAATAAATTGGTTAAAGTTAAATTAATGAGAATTGTTAGCACGTTCATTGACCTCTGGTGTAACTATACTGTCTCAGCAGTATTTATGATAGTGACTATTGCTTATCTGGTGATATCAAACATTCTCTAAAAGAATATTGATTACTTCTGCTTCATGCAACTTAGTAACATATTAAACTTTTTGACTGCTTCAGAGAAAAAAAAAGTCTTAATCTGCATCTCCATTTAAGAACTCCCTGAAACCAAAAATAATCTCTGATCAAGTCTGTCAATGTGCTTCCTGCAAAAAAAAAAAAAACAACTGAGTGTACCCTGGGATGAAATCCATCAACACCACCTTATGCAGTTTCTCAGAGCTCTGTTTAGCAGTAGTCACCAGCTTACACAAAAAAATAAAAAAATCCATACAGTCCCAGAAAGGAAATGGCAATCCCTGCGCACACATAATTTCTTGATTAATAAATGTGGATGCAGCATTGACCTGCAGAGAGCAGGCAGGGTGAGTCTGCAGGGCCCCAAAGGGTTACCCCCAATACGAGCAGAGCAAAGCAATCAAAGCTGAATTTGTAGTGCCAGGGCAGCAGCAGGGAGAGCAGGAGAGCTGCTCTCAGACTGAGCCCTGCTCCTTGCCTCGGTGATTCGCCTCCAGCCAAAATTCCCAGCACACGTGAAGTGAGATCTGCAGCAGAGGGAGGCAGCTGTGCTTGTGCTCTGCCTTTGGCACACACTCCAGGACAGGGCTGCACTTCTGGTGCCAGCACAGGTGCCCAAACAGGGTGGCAAAGTCCTTGCTGTCACCAGCTCATGAAGCTGGGAGTGTGGGAAGCAGCAGCAGGCAGGTTTGCAGGTACCTTGTGCTCCTGAGTCATTAGAAAAATACATTGTCTCTTTCTCTCCTCCTAATGAGTCATTTAAGAGACAGGGTGATCAGTGCAGTGTTCTCAATTTTTTTTTTTGAGATATTTCTGAAGGAGCTGTAAAGGTGGTTTTCGATCTTGTGAAAAATTGAAAGTGTTATGAGCCACAGGTGTCATTTTGAGTTCAAACCTCACCTTACACCTGTGAGAAGAGGACTGAGGGAGAAAACACACATGGGAGTGTACATTTACTTTGTGTTGACAGCACTGAAGCCACCTGATGCAGCCTGGACAGGCATCAGCAGTGTCCACCAGGGCTGCTCTCCCCAGGAAACCCACAGTGCCACGGAGGGACAGGGGACAGCAGCCAGTCCAGGGTGACACAATTCCTACCCCGGGGTTTGGGAGTGGAGGCATCTGGCTGAGAGGAGAGATTCACAGCACCTTGTCTTGTGTGTCTGCCATGCTCTCAAAAGGGGCTGGAGGAAAACAGTGCCTCCAAAAGCTGCTTTCTGCCCCTCCTGAGGAAGCTTGTGACTCCTCCGCCTGCTGCAGAGTCTGGGGGATGCAGCACAGGCTGGTGTTCAGCCAAGACACGAAATGAAAGCACCATCAGCAAGAACTCTGACTGTGGATCTCACTTCATATTTTTCTGTACTCTGATTTCCCTTTCTGGACTTTTCCTCTTTTCTACATGACAGAGCCTCCTGGGACAAGTCCCTGCAGCTTCCCCAGCCTCTAACAATTGGAGGTTCTTACCTTGCCTGATGCAATGCCTCGGTGTAAAGATTATTTCTGTGTATCAACTGTACAGTGCTTAAGTAAGCAAATATCTTATTTGGTGCTCTTTGGATTTTGGCTTCTGGCAGGTTTGAATTTTACTATCTTGAACATCATAGAGCTATCAGAAGGAACCTACAGCAATAAACAATTCATTGTGATTGCTCTCCAGTGTGAAAGTACACTTCCTGAACTGTGGGAGCCTCCTATGTGTGAGATTTCATATCTGCCTGAATCTTTTATCTGCAGGACGTTTTGTGTTTGCAGGTGTTGAAGTTTACACAGTGATGAATCATGGAGTTCTTTGAAAGGAGAATTTTACCTCTTCTGCAATTTGAGTGGCTTTCAAATACATTTCTAAAGCAACAAAACCTAGATACAATTTTTCTTTTCCTGAGAAAACATTTATGTGGTGGGAGAATGACTACCAACAGGAGATTTCTGAAAAGAAAATGAATAAACAAAGGTACAATAAAGTGTTAGGTGTACAATTCCTGTGTATTTGTGGGCTAGGACATGGGTATTAGTGTGAACCACTCCCAGAACACTTCGTTATATGCTTTCTATGTTTTTTCTATGCCTATTTAAACCACCAGCTTGTGACACTTGCTTGTTGTAATTTTAATAGCTCCTCTTTTCCAGTATGTTTGCCATTTCCTCAGAGTCCTTGTGTGTCTGAGGTATGCTGATCACATCCAGATCTCTTAGTGACAAATCTGATGGGAAATAATCCTATTTATTAAATATTCTTCTATCAAGACTCTGCTGGATCTTTTTATCTTATTTTCCAAAGAAGAAAAATATCTGTTCATGTGTTACACCACGTTAATTTAGATTCTTGTGGAGTAAAACATATGGATTATCTGCACAGTTGTTTGTTTGTTTGTTTGTTTTCATGGAGTTTTCCCTCTGCTGGGGACAAAAAAAAAAAAAAGCCACAGTGTAGTAGCCAAGGGCAAGCAAAGCAGGTTGCAGCAAATGTGACAGAGTTGTTCCTTTCTAACAGAGCAGGTGCTGACCCACAGGATGTGCTGGCTTCCAGGGTCTTCCTCTCCAAGCCTGGAGAAAAAGCTGGATCTTCTGCTTGCATGGCTTTAGCCTCCTGTACATGAAAATACACTACTGATTTATTTCTGGGACACCCATAACCAAAAGCATCCCTTATTGTCAGGCCAAGGGAGTGGCTCTGAGTACAATGCAGCTCTCCTGATTCATCTAATGAGAAGAAATTTAAGTTGTCAGTACAGTTCAGGGAGGGGGCTGTATTTCACAGGCAGAATTCAGTCTGCTTAAATTGCATTTCAAGGTAAATGTGTGTCAGTGGTAGGCAATATAAACACACAAAAAATACAGAAAAAATAAAACTTTGCTTTGGAGAAAACTGTAACTGGGAAGGAAATGACATGGGCCAGATGAGTTCCTGCACAGCACGCAGGGCTGCTGTCCCCAGCTTCACTGCAGAATGTGGAATGATGAGATGCATGAGCACAAGAGACAGGATCAGGGCTCCTACTTATGTTTTTATGCACTTCAGTGCTTCTTTGGCATAGCTGAGACTTGCAAAGGGAATTGTTGAGATCCCAAGAGAAAAATTTCCCATTCTATCAACCCCAAGACAGATGTGCTGACTGCATTTGTTCCCTCTGGGAAATTTCCTCCTGAGTCCATCACTAAGTTTGTCTAAATGAAAACAGATCATCCAGATTTTAGTTTGAGACATGTGGACAGCTCAGGTGGTGATCCAGCTCTCATGCTCCTAGTTTGACCTGCATTTTGATGGCTGCCATCAACCTGCTAAAATTGCAGCACAAAAATCTCTCAGACAGGAGGATGTGCAGTGAGCTCTTGACAGTGATGACTGCAGCCAAAAACTCCTTCTCATTCCCAGATCCTTTAACAAAGGAATTGTGTGCATGTAATTTACTTTTTTAATTCATACACATGTGTCCACACATGAGCACACCTCAGCCTCTGCTCATCAGGAATTTAGAATAAACACAGTTCACATGCTAAGGCTACTCCCACAATCCATTACACCAGAAGCTGGCAAAGCCTTTAAAATGAAAATGCTAATTCAGAAAATGAAAAACCTATTAAAAATAAACTCATGCATTAACAAACAGAATGTTTAGGTAGTTAATAAATGTGTTTTCTGACTATCTAGCAGCAATTCATTCCAGAAGGCAGCAGGTATCTTTAAGCACCTGTGAAAGAGATAGAAAAAAAAAAAAAAGATGTTTTCAGTTGTATAGGATTATAGCTATGGTGGCATAAATATAGAAAACCTCAAAATCCTGGATTACCTGTTAAGCATTAACTGATAACTTAATTTTCTAAAAGTAATTTCTGAATTTTATGAATTTTTTAGCAGTTGATGTACTTTTTTTAGTACAGTTAATGTAACACTTAGCTGAACTTATTTTTTCTTTCCATGAATAGCAGGTAGGTGCCTGCAACACCTACTGCAAAAACAGGCAAGCAAGGAAAAAAATAGGCTTCTCAAACATTTCTGATTTCTGAAGATTGCATAGGATGGGCAGGACTGAAATCTAACTATGGGTTATTCAAAACTGCAATCCAGATGATGCAGTGCCACATGCCAGCATGGTTTCCTGTGCAGTTTGGCAAGCACAGTTCATGGCACAGTGTCTTGGTTTGAAAAGACAGGTGTCTGCTAAGGAAGGCAGGAGCCTCCCCTGAAATGGAAAATGTAAACCCCCTCCCTACAAATTATTATAATTTTGAAATTAAGGG
>VXBC01000855.1:208-11515 GCA_013399945.1 Ploceus nigricollis | reverse complement strand
AGAATACACACCCCCATTTCCAACCTAAAACACATAGGTTTGATCCTGTAGGAAGGACAGGAATGATTTGGGGATAGCCCATGGCCAGTGTTGTGCCCTGGCAGCAGCTGCTGCAGAGGCAGATGTGCAGCTCTGATGGGAGTGAAAGGCTGCTGGTGAATCCACCACACTGACACAAAGCCAGGCTTTATTACAGTTTCAACCTTTGACATCAATGAAAGCCATAGTTGTCCCTCATTACTTTGCATTGTCATGCATCTCTGGCCACAGTCCATCAGATTAGGATGGGATATAAAGCTGAGATACTACAAGGATGGCCCTTCCAGCATCCAGTTTTCCCCCCAAGGGGTGTGGCAGTTCCAAGCAGTGGGTTTGGTGAGGAGGAGGAGGATGGGGGGCATCAGAGACACCTGATGCCTCAGAGGGACTCTGCATCCTCTTTACCTCCTCATCATGCTCTGGGAGTGATGTCAGGAGCATTTCTGCAGCCCAGCTCACTGTGTGTGTGACATTTCCTCACCCAAACACTCCAGTGCATCTGACATTTTGAAACCCCTGAGAAGTGACCTCTCCATGGCTCAGCAGCCCCTCTCCAGCTGCCCATGAGGACAAGGCTGAGACCACTGCTGATGTTTATGCCTGGTGACCAGAGGTGCAGGCAGGTGACAGAAGGGAACACGTGGGCAGTGGTTACCCCCAGATCACGGGGTACACGTGGTCTTATTCTCACAGCTTCCAGGACTGGGGGTGGCAGATAACCAAGCACCTTCAGACAGGCCCTGTTAAAAAGAAAAATTGGCTTTAAACTGTTTAGAGCAAAGGAGAACCATAGAAAGGAAAGGGGCATTCGTGCCATTTCTTTTGCTGTGTTAGAGAAGTTACAGGTGCAGTTTCTTCTCTGCAGCTCTGGACAGCAGAAGCTCACTCCTTTAAAGCCAGCACAATCCAATATTTCCATAAATCTTAAGGACCTGCAATCCAAAGTTTTAAAGACAAAGTGTTGTAACTGTGGGATTTTTGGTGGAGGCAGAAGAATTGGCAGTTTTTGCATCTCAGTTGTATGGAAAATCCAACAGTTTTAGTAACTTTGAGAAAACCACAGAAATTTTGGGCATGACTCTAGGAAAAGAAATCCTGGGCTTTCAGTGGTTGTTTTCTTTATTCTTGTTTTTCTACAGTCAGGCCTGAGGCAGCTGGTACAAACCTACAGCATTTCCAGCAGTGTATTTATGATTTCTGTCCAAGCATAATGATTTATGTAAAAACGTATGGCACCCTCAGGAACAAGCTTCTGGAGACAAGATGTTTTATAACAATCAGAAATACAGATCTCCTTCCACACCTACATACTGCTTGTACCAATACTCTCCTGTAATAAATGCTTTCCCTCTTTTTCTTTCTACACCAAAACACAGGCTGGGTGGCATATGAAGTATTTGTACAATGTTTGCAAATAAGTTATGTAAAATCCAGTTAAGACACAGTGTTGGCACTGTAAGATGTGGTGTAAATCAGGTGCTGCTTTCCTGACAGACAGCAGGTTGTGTCCCAGCAAGATCAGCCTGCCAGACCCCCTGGATGATGAATTTGTCACTGTGTTCATTTATCTCCCTGTCCCTTACCTGCTCCTCACTCAGTGCTGGGGGACAGGAGCCTGCCAGTGCCACCCTGCCACTCCTCTGCCCAGGCACCACGATGGAGACCAGGACAGGACACAAATGGCACTGGGATGGAGGACAGGTCCACCTACACTGATATTACCACATGAAGTGCTACTGCCATGAGTTTGGCCCCACTCTAGTGTAGGACTTCTTTTCCCAAGCCTCCTGAGCTCTTCACAGCCCAGAGGAGGAAAGTCCCACAGCCACCAGCGCCTTCTGCTCCGGGTGCTCCAGTGTCCAGGACAGAGGTGGGGGCCCAGGCACAGGAGAAGAGATGCTGGGGAAAGTGAACCAGAGGTGGAGTTCCACATCTGTTTCTGTTTGAATTGATTGAATTCTGAGCCATAGAAGTGGAATTTCTGAGGCTGCTGATCTCACCAGCAGCACAGTGCATTGCTGGTCCTTGGCATGAGTTGTTAATTGAAATAATGATGTTCAGCTCCTTCACTTCAGTGACATTTAACAGAGACATTTTGAAAACATGGCAATGAGCAGGAATGTGACAGACTTCACATTCTTAACCATGCCAGAAAGGGTTGTATCTACAGAGATTTAGCCCAGATCATGACGTTTCCCAAGGGAGTTTGCAATCTCAGTTTTATCTGGACAGAGAAAGGGAAGAGGATGTGTACCCCTGTGACAGCCACCATTGCAGCTGAGACAGCAGTGGCTTACATGTAGATATTCAGAGATAAAACTGTAAGCTGGGTAAGCTTACCCTAAAGAATTAACATCAGGGGCTGTAGGTGCTCCTTGTAACAGACCTCAAATAGTGGATTACAGATCTTTCACAGGCTAAGAAAAATAACATTCCTGTGGTCCCACACAGCTGGCTTGAATTCATTCTCCTGCTTCCGAACATGAATAAAAGACTTGGTGGTAATCCCCAGCTTCCAATTAAAAATAAAGAAGATATCTAGGCCTAAAGTGTGACAATAAAGAGTCACACAGTAACAGGCTGTCACTCCACTGCCTCCTTCTCTCCAGCTTCTGGTACTTGACTCTCACACATGGAGACAGATTTTTTAGCAGGGCCTGTTATGATGGGACAAAAGGAAGTGGTTTTAAACTAAAAGAGGGTAGATTCAGGTTAGCTATAAGAAAGAAATTTCTTATAATGAGGGTGGTGAAACACTGGAACCAGTTGCCCAGAGAAGTGGTGGATCCCCCATCCCTGGAGGTCAAGGTCAGGCTGGACAGGGAACTGAGCAACTTGATCTAACTAAAGATGCCTCTTCTCACTGCAGGGGGTTGGACTAGATGGCCTGTACAGATCCCTTCCAACCCAAACAACTCTGTGATCAGGCTGGACTGTGTGATTCTCCAGTTTGGTGGGTTCTCAGTCCCATCCTGGGATTGCCCTGCTTGCCCAGGGATAGACATGGAAAGTAGATGCCAGCTCTGTTAATGCTGAGTACCTCTGGAGAAGTAAAAATGCCACCTATTTTTTCAAGTCAAGCACTTTCTTTTCAAAAGTAGTAAAATGAAAAGAAAAATAATTGCACTCTGGGAAAGTAAAGGATCAATTTTTTTTTTTGTTGAGCATTTCACTTTCTGAGGTACAAAATGGAAAGACAATATTTCAGATTATTTCCCCACCCTCACAGCTTGTCTGCCTCTCCCTCTTTGTTTGCCAGAGCTACTTTCTAGTTGATGTAGCCTGTCTGTGATTTGCAGTGGATTTACACCCTTCAGCAGGGGTAAGTGCTGTCCCGGCTCCTCTGCAGCTTCCCCTTCCCACCCTGGCAACTGCTCTTCCCCAAGACTCAGTGACTCCTCTGGCACCAGAATCTTTGGAATCTCCCCTTTCCTCTCTGCTCCTCTCACAACTTTCATCAGTCTGATTTGGCAGGGGCTGTTTCCTGATTGATTTTTGGGCAGTTTGTGTCTTCACAAACTGGATCAGGGATGGATTAGACCATCACCACGCCTCCCTCCTGAGCAGACTCCTTAGGGATGCAATCTGTGGAGGGGTGAGCAAGCTGTGAGCAAGGAGGGCACTGCCCCTCATAGGAGAGCAGCCTGTGGGATGCCCTGGGCACTCTGGCCCTAAACCACACAGGAAAGCTTCTCCAGGGAAAACAGCTGAGCTGGGTCCGGGGTGGCCTCACCTGTGGCATTCACATTCTCTGAACAGAGAGACATAATTCTGTCTCTCAGGATTTTTCTTGGAGAAGCACAGAGAGAAGGAGAGAAACCAATTCTTATCTCTGCTCCTGTGTTTTTCCCATGTGGAATGTGTTTGGAGATTGTTTACCTGAAATGATTGCTTGATTGGATTCTGGTGAAGGTTGTTTGGATTCATGGACCAATGGAATCCAGCTGTGATCTGGACTCAGCAGAGAGTCACGAGTGTGTTAGTTAAAGTAAGTAAGTAAACATCAGTAAGTATGTCTTTAAATAGTATATTAATGTAATATAGTATAGTTTTAATAAAGCAAGTGTTCAGCATTCCGAATCAATGGAGTCAGATGCCAATCATCATTTTCCTGCCTCGGGTTCACCTTTGTTCCAATGCTCACCTCCTGCTGAGCAGGCTCTCCCCTGGCCCCATGCCACCTCTGACAGCCTGCCTGGAAAAGCCAAGGCATTTGCTTTCCTGATGGGTCACTTCTCAACTGTGACAGATGTCCTCCAGCCCAGGACCAGAGAGTTCTTTGGATAAAGATAAGGAATGGGGCTTTATAATGAAGCTTTTAATACACAATAAAAGCACCAGCATCTTCCTTGCTGCTTAGCTGGCGCTAGAAAAGCAAAACTGGATCTTTAACAACTCTCCCGGGCTTCAAGCTCAAATTAATATTTTAGACATTAACAGACATGATATTTATCTCTTTGCTTCCTTTTTTTTTTTCCCTGCTCTCCAGTTAGACTAAAATATTCAAACTCCCCAACTCAGCTCTTGCTCAAAGCCAAATCACATTAAAAAATATTGAAACCCAAAATTGCACCATTTCTTTTAAAGATATCCCAGCTTCTAATGCCACAAGAAATTCAGAAATATTTGTGTCTTTTGAAAGATCTGATGATTTTTTTCTCTCTCGGGCAGTCTCTAGGAACTTGTGCTTTCAAAGTTTCTGCTGGACAGCAATCTATAAAGACAGAAATGGTCTGGGGGCATTTCTTACTCCTGAGTCCCACCCATCCATGACCTGCAGCACCCTGAAGCAAAAATATTCTCTCACAGGTTGGGTCTGACCAGCCTCCAACATCATTGACTCAACCCCACTCTAAATTAATTAATTCCTGTAGATTAAAAAACCAAAAATGTTGTTTCTGTGTTGGAAATTATTTTACAACTTTGATGTGAGATAAACTTTTGTGTTAAACATCCTGCAGAATGTTTAATATTGACAGAGTGTCTGGGGGTATTTTAGGCTGATGCTGTGAGATTTGCACACTCCCACTAATAGATAGTCCAGAACAATGGATGCTGCAGACAAGAATTGTTTAACTGAGTTTGGCTGGAGCTGGGCTCTGTCCCTGAACCTCAGCACTCCCCTTGGCCAGGAAAAATGTATGGATCTGGGCTTGGACACCTGGCAAGGCCAAGTTCCAGCTGCTGCAGGGTGTGAGAAGTAAATGGAGAGAGACAAGAGGAAGGAGATGGGTCTGGAGAAGGAGCTGTGGGCAGGCACAGGAATCTGGCTGGCCATTTCTGCTTTGTTATCTGACACTGCATCTCTTCGAGCCAGGTGGAATAAGCTCTCAGAGAAAAGTATCACACCCAAGATAGCTCAGGTACCTCAGATGGTAAAAAATCAGCAGGATGGCTTCTGAGACAGTGTTAGAAACAGAAAAGTGTTAATAAAAGGCAAAATAACAAAGCTCTATGCAGAGAAAAAAACAAGCCAGGGCAAGGGGTTCTTGCCCTGCTAGAAACACTTCACAAAAGCAATTACTTCCTTTGTTCTCTTCTTTTTCTAGGGAATTGCTTAGGTGGGACTTTTGGCTTCTGTCCAATTGGCTGTCCTTAAATTTGATGTGATGTCCCCAAGGTCCTATGAGGTGTCTTTTAACGAAATTAAGGAGAGAAACTTCTGAGCTTCTTTCCTTTTTAAGGAGACAAAGGGTAATTTGTTCACTCCGTCAACAGGGGCACATTCCTACAGTTATCTTTCTTTCTCTAATTTCAGAGAGAAATTAGTGGTTTCTCTGCAGAGAGAACAAAGAACTACTTTCCACACCCAGATTTCTGTATTTCATGTGTGGTCAATTAAATTGCTCTAATCTCCTGTTTTGAGGTTCTTGATAAAGGTTTGCTTTGTGGTTTGGGATAACCTGGTGTAAACATTACAAATGGGCATTTGCCAGGCTGTGCTGAACCAAGCCATTAGCTAACTGAGAAGAAGCATTGTGTGAAACAAAATTCAGGTATACATTTCCAACAGGGCAAGCTGTTCATGCAAGAGGACAGCAAGATTCACAGAGGTTTGTTAGAGGGCAGGAGCCTGCTGGGAAAGAGCTCAGGAAAAGCACTGGCACATCACTTGGTGTGTACATCTCAAATGCTTCAGCACTGTTGAAATATTTTGGGAAATAGTTGCTCTCATACCTGTTGAACTGCTACGTGTATCTCTTCGTGCTCAGAGATTTGTAACACACCCAAAATAGCTCAGCTACCTCAGATGGCTTAAAAAACAGCAGGATGATTTCTGTGAGAGTGTTAGAAACATAAATGTTTTAATAAAGAGCAAAATAACACATCTCTTAACAGAGAAAAAAGCGAGCCAGGGTAAGAAGTCTTTGCCCTGCTAGAAACACCTCACAAAAGCAATTAGTCTCTTTGTTCCTTTCTTTTTCTAGGGAATTGCTTAGGTGGGGCTTTTGGCTGCTTATCCAATTGGCTGTCCCCAAATTTGATGTGATGTCCCCTTGGTCCTATGAGGTGTCTTTTAAGCTCATTAAGGGGAGAAACTTCTGAGCTTCTTTCCTTTTTAGGGAGACAAAGGGCTTCTTATTTACTCCTCAGCTGAACTTACCCTCCTACATTGAACTAAAGAAAAGATGAGTCCTCTCATTTTCTTAGCTTTGGTACTGGCATGGAAACGATGCTGTGCTGACCTGTGGGTGTGGGGGGCACACATCTGCTGAAGATCAAAGCACAGCCAGACATCTGCACTGAGACCCCACACAGAAACCCTTAGGATGTCTGTGGGGTTACTTCCTCACTCAGCTGAGCCAAGGTAAAGAACAGAGCAAGGGAAGGCAAGTCCAGGATGCCCTGGGTTGGATGCAGACTCATCACAGAATAAGTGACAGCTGTGTAGCAATGCTCTCAGTAATGCAGCATCAGGTTCTTGCAGGTGCCCTCTCCTCCTCAGCTCCTTGGTGTGGGCCAGGAGCAGTCCCCACCTGTGCTGGCAGAGCTGCTCCCTGGGACCAGGTGTTTGGCATCACAGGAGTTATCTGATTGCTGCAGCAGAGAACACCTGGGGTTCCACGTGCTCTGTGCTAATTGCTGCTAATGAATTGCTGAACTAAAAAGGCTTTAACTCCATAATTTGGGTCAATGTCCACTATTCATTCATCAGTGGACACCACCAATAATTTCAAGCTTCATTAGGCATGCAATTATGCTGAAACCCCTTTTTCTCATGCACAATTTAGACTGCCAAGAAAGGGGAGTAATGTAGGGAAAAACCAAAGCCTCTGACTTTGCACAAAGCCTTTGACTTTGCTCAAAGCAAAAAATGTCTCTGTGGCAAAAGAATTCAGAGGTCAATAAAATATTCCACAGCTGTAGCCAAGCTGGGGCTTAAGATACAAGCAAAAGCACTAATGATAGAGATTCCTTGTTTAATTGAGCAATTAAATGACTTAAAACCCCAACAAAACCTGCATCAACATCAATAAGTGTAGAGGTGCTTTTTTTTGGCCAGCTTGTTTGTTGCAGGTGATCTCCTCCTGTGAGGACATGGACTGAAGGCTGGTCAGTCTTGTTTGGTGATTGGCCTCTGTTGGAAGGAGTTGTGAGGGGAGAAATGAGGATGGGTCGGAGTTAAAGGGCAGCAGGAGCTCTACAGACATGACTAGCTCATGCAGAACTGGTTTGGCATTACTTCCTGAATTTTTCTGCTGGAATTAATAAGCTGGGCTGTGACAGAAAGGCTTCCTTAAACCAACATCAGAGCACATCTGGACACAGGGGTGGGAATAAAGGCAAAATGAGACACATTGAGAGAAGGCACGGTCTGACAGTCGCTAGTGGAGTCCTTTTCCGAAATAAGAAGAAGCAGGATGAGATTTTTCTGTCTGTGTTAGGAGAAGATATGTTGGGCTGTTAAAACAAGATCAGAATCCAACCTCTCCAGTGCTGGCAAAGAGACCTGGAACAATCTGTCCAGCAAACAGCCTTGGAGAGGATC
The DNA here is from genome assembly GCA_013399945.1 of Ploceus nigricollis. NCBI lineage: Eukaryota > Metazoa > Chordata > Aves > Passeriformes > Ploceidae > Ploceus > Ploceus nigricollis. The sequence goes on along the minus strand of VXBC01000855.1, from coordinate 3,486 downwards.
ATCGGGAAGGCACAAGATGAGGAAGCTGAGAAGCTGACCCAAGACCTTCTTTTGGTTTTACCAATGATTGGACAAATTATTGCTTTGGTATTTTAATTGCCACTACCTCTGCAGAGGCCTGCTGGATGCCATTAATGCCCTCTGTGCAGGGTGAGGTAGGATTTTGCTGTGGATGTCACACCCATGCAAGGCAGCACCTAGCCAGAGCTCCATGGAAAAACTTGCTAAGCTAAATTATTTAGGAAATCTTAAAAATAACAGTTGAAAATTATTTTTATTTCTGAAATTTCCATCACTACATCCAAGGCTTAGCACACAAACATGTCTTTAACATGGGACAAGCAACACCCTCACTTATTTTCCTCAACACTGTCTTTGAAGGTCTTCAGGGCTTTTGTGTCTTGTGGCTCCTGGCACTGGAGAAGCTGGAACAACAGGCACAGATCAGAGGGCTGGACAGTCTGAAAAACCCATTTCTAAAGTAGGAAGACAAATTGAGGCTATTTTTTGGGCCATATGGTGTCCACAGAAATAGAATAATAAATGAGATGTCTTTTAAATGACAAATTTCATTATTTTGGATGGATACTTGGCAATTGATGTTTAATGTTGTGAGTAATATGAAAAAACAAACCACCTGTGTAGTATGCACACATATACCTAAACAAATTTCATTCTTTTGGATGGATACTTGGCAATTGATGTTTAATGTTGTGAACAATATGAAAAAAACAAACCACCTGTGTAGTATGCACACATATACCTAAACAGAGCCAAGATGATCAGATTTAAAATATTAAATAATAATAAAAAAGGGATTTAGGTTTGCCAAGTTTCATCCCTTTGTCCTATTATCTTTCTCATGGTGACCTCCCAAGCCTGTTTTTCTCTGTTGTGTCTGTTTCTCTGTATTTTTCACCTAAAGTGCAAATCCTGGCACTGAGTGTGGGGAAAAGCAGCTTCACCCTTTGTAGATACCCATTGTGGCAAAGGACAATTTTTAAGGTGAGGACATGATTACAAAGCTACATTAAAAACTAATAAACTCTTATAAGGATTTGGAGCAAAATTAGGAAGGACTGAGTCAGCAAACAGCCACTAATGCAAATGCCCTTGACTTTGCTTTTCCTTCCCTGGAAATCAAGAGAAGTATGTGTGAACTGAAAGCACTTTGCTGCCCTGAGCCTATTAAAGGAAGCACAGAATATCCAGGTCTGCTTCACTGAATCAAGCAGGAGAGAGGGAAAACAATAATGAACACCAAAGAGACTGAGACAGAGCAAACAGAATGTAAAGGTTCACAGAGAGGTGATCAGTAGCTCACTGCTCCCTCTGCTTATCCAGAAAATATGAACTCTGTGGATAATCACCACATGCACTTGCTGACTTTTGTTTCCCAAACATACCAAACTGTGCTAAAATGAGAATATATAGCAATAATTACATCCACAGTGGGCTGGAAAGCAGGAACTTTTTAACCTTGCACCACAGAAAAGCTGCAGGAGAGATTTTAGTTGGGAGGCAGGATGAGGCAGGGCCCAGTGAGTCCTCCTAAATTTGTAAGGAGAGTAATTGATTGTTTCATGGCCACAAATGTCCAGGACACCTCTTCTATTTTTTTTGTCCAAAATCCTTCCTCTTCTGTACACTTTGAATCCCTTTCTCTAAAATGGATCAGCCCAAATGCGCACAGATGTTCTCTGGACCAGGTAAAGAAAACGTTGGTGCTTTCCAGCCAGGAGGAAAACTGACATTCCTGATGAACTGAAGAACTGGGAGCTTGAGAAGCAATACTCAGAAACCCCCAGAAGGGTCTTAGAGAAACCACATTATGCAATGGGAAACCTGGCTGCACAAGACTATGTTTATTTATTTATGCAAATACACGATTTATGGCCACACCGGTGATTTGTTGTTCAGCTGTACAATGATTAGGCAGAGCAATAGATTTTAACCAGAGTGTCATCTTGGGTCTTTCCTACCTCTGTTTGGCTATTATATCTAACAGTGAAGACACTGAAATAAATTGTTATTGCCTCTGATATGCAATAAAGTCCTTGGGAAGAGCCTCTGCACTTGGGGAGGGTTTCCTACACTGACAAGTGAATGTTTGTACTGGGCCTGTTTCTGTGGTGTCTTCTTACCCCTCACATTTGGGAAAAGTAACTCAGTGAAAAATGTTCACAGGTCCCTCTAGTGCCATGGTTAAATCCTCCAGACTTTCATACCAATGCTCATTAATTTTTGGGTATCATCCTTCCAAGACCAGCAGCTCTGCAGTGCTGTTTCCTCATGCCCAAAATGCTGTCAAGCTCCAAGGAACAGCTGCACAGATGTGCTGGGAGATGGAGTGCTGGCCCTCCTGATCCAAGGGGTTTGTGAATAGCAGCAAATAAATAGGATTTGCTCTTGAGATGAAATCTTAGGAGCTCCTGCACTCCTTTTCCATGGAAAGATTAATTTAGTGGAGAAAAATGCTGTCCACTCCCCTAGCCTCTCCAGGCTATTTGGTGCCCTGCAGTCCGGGGCCAGGTGAGGTGCAAACATCCTTGTTGCTGCTGGCCCCAGTTCAGCATCCCAGAGCTGTCCAGGCACTCAGGTCAAGTCCCAACAACAGGAGCCTTGCCTAAGGCAACAGGAAAAACCTTTGTCAGGGCTGGGACACCCTCAGTTGAGGTCACAAGATTTAAACCAGTGTCTGAAATCTCAGCCTGACTCCAGATTCCCTCCCTCGGGGACTTGCTGCCAAAGGGAGAATTTCTTTCTCGTCAGGACTGCTTAACACCACGTGCAGTTTGGGTCTGCAGGACAGCTTTGGCAGGGCTTTTTGCTGTCTGAAAGTAGAGATGAAGCACTTTCTTCAGCAGAGCTGCCTGGGAAACCCAGTGCCTTGGCTTGGAAGGAAGAGCTCTCTGGCTTCATCAGACCCCTAATTAATCAGCCGAGCAGCCCCAGGGTTGGTTTGCCTGTGCTGATTGCCCCGGGCAGGAGCTTTCTGCCTGTGCGAGCAGCTGACCTGGCACCCAGGTCTCCTGCCTTGGGGAGCGCGTACAAACAGGTCTGGAAATGCACCAGCGAATGTAAAATGGAGAAAAGAAAGAAAAAACCGAGGAGCGCTGCTCCTGCCAATTCTACGCCCTGCCTTTGGAAAGGTCGGGGTTTGCCTGGAGAGCGGCGGGCAGCCCGGATTTATTTGATGTTTTTTTTTTTCATTTCCTACGGGAGCAGGGGAGCCTGGAGCTCCCTGGAGCCCGCGAGAGGGCGGCATCGTCTCGGGA
>VXBC01000849.1:3747-14145 GCA_013399945.1 Ploceus nigricollis | reverse complement strand
CTCCCCTTTTAATTTTAACCCCTCCCTTTCCACCAATAAGGAGAGATGAATGCGAGTAGATATAAGTGAAAAAATAACAGTTTACTAAAAAATTAAACAGCAACAGGCAAAAAATAGCAGTAAGTAATGACTAGATACAATGTTGCTAAACCTCTCAGACTCCCTGGCAACAAAGTGAAACTAAAATGGTGGAGAATCCTCTCCCCCAAGATGGCACCCTCCACAGACAACCGTGTGGTCTGGGAGTCAAATGGAACATAGTGGACAAGCCTTCCCCCCAAATAACAACCAACAGGGAACAAGGACAAAACAAAAAGAAAACCTGGAGTCCAAAACCAGCCAAATGCCCCTCTTATCTTTCTGGTGATGGCAGTTCCGTTGACAAAGGCAGCTTGAGCTCAGTCAGTGGCTGGAATTTGTAGAGGGATTTCACCTTCTCCTCGACAGAAGCAGCAGGCAGCCGGCTGAGATGACCTTACGGAGCAGGACTGTTCTATTTTTCTCAGCATGGTTTGCCTGTAGACAGGCATTTGTGGAATTTGCCTTGAAGCAATTTAGGACTGTGAAATACAGCTTCTTTGAGACCTGCCTGAAGCAACCCCCTCAGGGAAAAACAAAAGAAAACAAAGGGGAGCTTCTGCCTTTCACTGCCTCAAGGGAAAGAGCCCTTCTGCCTGAGTGTCCTAGGGTGACTTTATGATGCTTGTATCCCCAATCATCTGTTCTGTTTATGCTGGATATTAAGTTCTGCACCTTTAAGACTGGTTCTGAGAGCGAAGGGGGAGAGAAGTGCGCGGTTTGTTTTCAGAAACTGCACTTGCTCCCCTGCATTTTTTTCCGTCTCGCAGACTATGTTGTCTGCAGCACGGACAAGGAGTGGGCNGAGGGGCTGCTTGAATCTGCTTTCTAGAGGGACCCCTTTGGAAGTTTCCTCCCAGATTTGCCCTAAACCAGGACACTGAGTGACCCCAACCTTAAAAAGGGACCAACACTCCCCAGCCCTGTGGTTCTATTTCTAGCTGCTGGGTCTTAAAAAGACAGTAACAATTTTGGGCACAGATATGGAATACAATAACATTTTGGGTTACCCAGGACACCATTCCTGGAGGGATTTAAAAGATATGTAGATGTGGCACTTGGGGACACAGTTTAAAGGTGGGCTTGGCAGTGCTGGGTGAATGGTTGGACTCAATGATCTTAGAGGTATTTTCTAACCTGAATGATTCCATGATTCTAAGTTCAGTTTTCATCTGATTCAATTCCCTGGGCTGTCTTACTGTCAAAACAAATTTCTCAAGGTGAGAATAGGGACCAAGCAGCCAGGAGAAGTTAGGACATTTTTTGTTGGCTGACTATATGGTTGTAAGAGCTTGCTCACAGAAATGTGAAATGATGTGCCTATGCTAAGTTACTCTTTTTTAGTAATGGGGAGATAAGATTGTTTCCTTTTGCATAGTGGACTTTTTTTAAATGAGTGTCTTTCTGTTTATGAACTTCATAGTTAAATCCTCAAAGTCTCCCACAACTAACTGTTATAACCAACTGAATAGTATTATTTCCTTTGAAGAGATCTTTGTGACCCACCATACCAGAATGTTATATGAAAAGGACAGGAAGTTTTCTGCATAGTTTGAAGAATCAGTTATGTTGGTTAAGCACTTGGGAATAGAATAGAATAGAATAGAATAGAATAGAATAGAATAGAATAGAATAGAATAGAATAATATAGCCTTTAAAAAACTGTCCACCTTGCTGTGCCATCCTTCCTTTTAGGAGTGAAACCTGATGTGCCTTTCTCTGTTCATGCATGCCTTTAACAAGCTGTCCAAAATAAAAGAAGTTTCAAAATAAACTGTGCAGAACGTAAGAAATAAAATAAGGGAGTGCTTAAAATGTGTTGGAAGACAGGTGATAATACTAATTCATCAGGATTTTTGTTTGTTTGTTTGCTTATTTAATGAAATGAGACAGATACTTTGTGTTAGAACTTGTGTTTCTGCCTGTGATTTTGAGACCCATTTAACCTATTTAATGCATGGGTTGATTGAAGGTTTATGTTGTTGCTATTGTTTGAGTGTGGAAACAAGTCTTTGAAATTATAATACAACCAAACTCAATCTTCATCCTGGACACTTTGTTTTTAACTGTACTCTTGTGTCAGGAAGTACCTAAGATAACAAGTGTGAAACTAGAATGATTTAAGTTAACATGCTTTACCGTGCTCCTCAAAAGTGCTTACTTGGGGTACTGTTGGTTTACCTGTGCTTACCTCTCTTTTCTTTCTAGAATATGGTATCAAGTTTTCGTGTTTCTGAACTACAAGTGTTGTTGGGGTTTGCTGGACGTAATAAAAGCGGGCGGAAACATGACCTCCTGATGAGGGCACTGCACTTACTGAAGAGCGGCTGCAGCCCAGCAGTTCAGATCAAAATCCGAGAACTCTATAGGCGTCGTTACCCAAGGACGATTGAAGGACTTTCAGATTTATCGGCTATAAAACCTGCAGTTTTCAATTTGGACAGTAGTTCCTCTCCTGCTGAGCCTGACCTCACTGTTGCTGGCATTCACCCACTCTCTTCTTCTTCAGTCACACCTCAGTCTCCTTCCTCACCTGTCAGTTCTGTGTTCCTCCAAGACACTAAGCCCCACTTTGAGATGCAGCAGACATCCCCTCCAATTCCACCTGTTCATCCTGATGTTCAACTGAAAAGCTTACCATTTTATGATGTGCTCGATGTCCTCATAAAACCTACAAGTCTAGGTAAGTGTTTAATAGCTCTGTAGGTTGCTTAATTCATTAAATAAGTGTTGCTAATGACAGTACAAAGTTGACTTAAATGGCTTTTTGCAGCTGGGGAAAAGTGGAAACTCCCTTCCTTTCTCATCTCTACTCTTGTCCTCTCTTCACCACTTGTTCCCCAAACTGCCAAGCCACACCTCAGAAAACAGTGTTCTCTTTTGTAAATATTATGTGATTAAAGATCTTTGTCTTTTGAATATTAAATAATAGAGTAGAATAGTTCAGTTGGAAGGTACCTACAATGATCCTTCAACTGCCTGACCACTTCAGAGCTGGCCAGAAGTTAGAGTAATAGTCAAGGGCATTGTCCAAATGTCTCTTAAACACTGACATGCTTGGGGCATTGACCATATATCTAAGCAGCCTGTTCCAGTGCTTGACCACCCTCTTTGGTAAATAAATGCTTCCTAATATTTAGTCTGAGCCTCTGCTTTTGGCTGAAAGATTTGGACCTGAAGTCTCTGCCTGGTGCAAGTGAGGAACACGTCTGTCAGGGTGTGGTGGGTTGACCTTGGCTAGATGCCAGGTGTCCACCAGACTGCTCTATCACTCCCCAGCGGGATAGGGGAGAGAAAATAAGATGGAAAACAACTTGTATGTTGAGATAAGGCAGTTTACTAAAGCAAAAGCGAAAGTTTGTGTGAGCATAAGCAAAAAGAAAAAAAGTTTATTCTCTACTTCTCATCAGCAAGCGATGTTCAGACACTTCCCAGGAAGTAGAGCTTCAGCATGCATAGTGGTTGCTTCGGAAGGCAAACAATGTAGAATAACAAATGCCCCTCCCCCATTCCTCCTCCCTCCCTTAGCTTTTATATCTGAGCTGATGTCGTATGGTATCAAATATCCCTTTGGTCAGTTTGGGTCAGCTGGCCTGGTTGTGTCCCTTCCCAGGATCTTGCCCACCCCCAGCCCCTTGATGGGGGGAAAATGTTGAGATACAGCACTGATGCTGTGCCAGTGCTGCTCAGCAGTAGCCAAAACACTGGTGTGTTTTCAACACCTTTCCTGCTACCAATGCAAAGGACAGTACTGTGAAGGCTGCTATGGGGAAATGAACTCCAGCTTTGCCAGACCCAATACAGAGGGTGAAAAGGAAAAGGATTTCAGGGTCAGTAATTAATAAGTTGCAACAACATAAAGAGAACAAATGTGCTGGTTTGTTAGTTTGCCCTTATCTTGCTGCAACAATTCTGCAGGTTCTGATATCTGGCACTGAAATAGATACTTTGTGCTGCACTGTTCAGTGTTGTACTCAGATTAGTGAAGGTTTCTCAGCCTATGAGTTGTTACCATACTGTATGTTAAAATGTTGGATGGACCTCTGTCTTCCAAATAACCTGAAATCTCAGTTTCACTTCTTCAAATGCCTTACTCTTCAATGTATTTAATTATTTGGAAATATGTTTTCTGTCTTGAAATTCAATCTGACTTACCTTACATAGTAAAAAATGTTCCCTAACTATTTAGTAGTATTGTTTAGAAACACTTCAGCATTTTGCAAGCTGTTTGTATCCTCTTCACATTTTAGTTTCTTAACTGATCATGGAGTCTTTCAGACTGCACCACAACTCAGATATTTGTGAGGAGGAGTGGGGAAATGAGATATGAGGAATGGATGATATGCAAATAATGGGCTTTTCTTTCTCTCTTACTGAGACAGAGGAGATTCAGATTAGATATTAGAAAAAAATTTTTCACTGTTTGAGTGGTCAGGCATTGGAATAGGTTGCCCACGGAGGTGGTGGAGTCACCATCCCTGGAGGTGTTCAAGAGGTATCTGGATCTGGTGCTGGGTAATGTGGTTTAGGGGTTTAATGGTTACAGTGGTAGTGCTGGGTTGACAGTTGGACTTGATGATCTTAAAGGCCTCTTCCAACCTTGATGATTCTATGACTGATTTTAGAAGGACAGGAGCATTGGCTGAAAATTACTCTTACCATGGATTCATGTGCAAATTTGGACATGAGGCTTCCTTTATTTATTTTTTTTTTTTATTGATATGGATAGCTTAGAGTCCCAGTTAGTAGACCTGGGTGACAAACAAGTTTTGTGTGTTTGAGAATTAAGGATTCAAATAACAGGTAGGTCAGAGAGCTAGAAGTACAGTCCACTGCAACTCTTTAAAAGAGATGAGTGTAGGTATTCTTTTGCACTGAGAACACAAGAGCGGGTGTAGGTCTGGAGTTTCATTTTAACCAACGCTCAATTCAATAACAAAACATTTCCATGATCTTTTTTGCATGTGCTCAAGTATTATTTTAAAATATAAAATGTTGTCTGTGGTATGCGTGTGTGCACGCATGCATACGTGCACAATGTAGCTGGTTTGAGTTGTTTTGAGGAACTTGGTGTGTGTTTGCTCTACCTGGGTTCTATTTCATGTTTGTGTCCTTTTTGTGTGTTTTTTCTGGGCATAGAGATACTATTCTCTTAATGTCATAGTGTACAAGACGGTCTAGTAGCTCTTCCAAATTTGCCTGGTTTAGTTGTGCTATTTTTGTGTTTTTCATTCTTTCTGCTTACTTTAAATTGTTGTACAAGTCCAATGTACTTTTATTTCAGGTCAAGATTTCTAACTTCTCAAGTTGAAAGAAAGTAGAAAAGTAACATGTACATACTATGAACCTTTAATAGTAAAATATTACAGCTTCCCATCACTGACAGACAAGTCAGTTTCTGATATGAAAATTCCATTTATTTATTTATTTATTGTTAAATGCTACTGATGTAATTCCCAGACATCAAGTCTAGCTGGCTTCTGTGGCCTTAGGGGTTGTGTTCCCTCTCCCCCTTCTCCTCTCCCCTTCTTCTCAAAGGTTTAGTTACAATTAGTTGTTTCTGAATTGAGTAATTTTCCATCTGTCCATTAATAACTTCTGGTGTACATTCTCTTCTTGTAGTACATTAAAATAGTTGTGTTATGTTTTGGTGTGTGTTTGTTCGAACCTTTCTCTCCTAGGAGAAAGGATTATAATGCTGTTTGACAAGCTTCTTTAGTAGTGAAGTGTAATGTGATATTAAGCCATCTGAATATAGTTGAATGAATTATTTGTTCCATTCTTTCTTCTTGATGTTTTTGTTGCATGCAGTTCAACCACAATTTGAATATAAGTGACTTAAGCCTCTTTCAAAAAAAAACCCAAAAACCAAATCCCTCAGTTGCAGATCCTTTTTTAATCAATTTCTTTAATTACCATGGTTAAAACTCTTTTGTGTCTCTCTCTTTGTAGTACAGAGCAGTATTCAGAGGTTCCAGGAGAAGTTTTTTATCTTTGCTTTAACACCTCAGCAGGTCAGAGAAATCTGTATTTCAAGGTAAGAAGAGTGTGGCATAGTCTAGGTAAACTTTTGCAAAATTTCAGGAGAAAGTGTGGGGGTTTTGGTTCATTTTTATGCAGCACATAAAGCTTGCAGATGCTGAATGATAATCCTCACTGAAGTTACTCTGAATTTAACTGTTCTGTTTTCTTCAGGGACTACTATGCACAGAATTTATGTGCATTTAGGGTAAAACCTACCCCATTAAAGAGTTAACGATTACTCTGTTCCAAATAATTGTCACTATTTAGAGAAGTGGTAAGCTTTTCTTCCCTGCATGTTTCCTGACTGCAGGAATAGAAGGCTGCTTTTTTGTCACAGGATTCATGTTGTTGCAAGACCTATGGTGTAAGCCAAGAGGGTTTTTTCTTCTCTGGTAAAATCATACTTAATTGTTACTATAAACTCTTGACAGAGGATGCTGATCTTAAAGTCCTGTGTAACTTGCAGTAGGTAAACAAAGGTGTTGCTTATAAGACTTGTTCATAGCTCAATAAAAGAAAAATAAGAGCAAAGTTTAGTGATGTTGGGGCAGGTGTGCCAGTTCTTTCTCCGTATGACTGGAATATGAGACCTGTTGTCTAAATGGATACTTCTCTTTTTATTTCTCTTTGTCACAGGGACTTCTTGCCTGGGGGCAGAAGAGATTACACAGTCCAAGTTCAGCTAAGGTACCTTTTCCATAGTGTTCTCTTACAACTTTTTATTGGCTAATGTAACATAAGGTGTTTGTGGGGACATATAAATGTGGTGACACTTGAAAATTATGCTTTTTCTTTTTGGGGATATAGGTTATGCCTAGCAGAGACAAGCTGCCCTCAAGAAGATAATTACCCTAATAGTTTGTGTATTAAAGTAAATGGGAAGCTGTTTCCATTGCCGGTAAGCTTGTTTGTATGACTTGTGGTGTGTGTGTGTTATCTGTAACATTAGCTTGCTAAAACAGTCAAGCTGTTTATTATCACTTAAATTTCTCTGGCTACTGTTAGGTATATAGTTTGTATGTTGGCTGTGTGAGATAGCCATTACTACTGTTAATCATGTTACAGACACTGCATGGAGTAATTGTGTTTTAGCCACCTATAACAAACCTAATCTATTGCAGTTAACAAAATATGTCAAAACCAAAACAGTGTCTGCATGAAGAATCCTCCTCCTAGGTATTCAAATTGAGTTTGACTTGCTTGGTAGTAGCCCTCACTGTTTGGGCTGTTTATATTTGTGATTGGTTTGAGTTCCTTCTTGTTGCAAGGGAATGGTATCGCCTTCTTGTATACAAATTTGTATGCTGCTCTGCATCTGTCTGGTTAGTGCAGAATTCATTGTGTGAATGAAGAACAGACACATCTTAGGGTTCTTAGCATTTGCTGATACTAAAACAGAACAGTGTTGGCAGTCATATACTTCACTGGTATCTGATGTTTAAAAACTAGTACATTGGCACAGTCATCTCAAGGCATAATATATATACATATATACAAAAAGGTAAAAGCACCTCATTATTCTTAAAAAATCTCTGGAATGGGTATCTCTGTACAATAGAACAGAGAAACTCTTATGCAACCTGTTCTGAAATGGTTCTGGAAGCTACTGAAGATGGAAAAAGTAGTAGTACAGAGGTTTTTTCTTCAGCAGTGGGTTTGGAAAAATGCTGTGTGGAGAGAGAAGGTGTGAACCCTCTTTTTTATAATGTCTGTCACCACCTTGGTGTGTCAGATGTATTGTCCTATATGCTCCCTCCTGCATTTGCAACCCATGACTGGTTTTTTTGCCTTTACTTGTCTTAAATGAGACTCTTTAATTTCTCTTCCTCCTACTTCTTTAGCCATTGCATCACTGTTCTTCTGTCTGTCTTCAGTGTGTAAGAAGGTTTCTTTCATATGTTTTCTAGTCAGTATTTTTTGCAAATGACAGTTATGTTCTCTGATAAGCTTGAGGATTTTCTCCTTTCTTATGCAGATTGTCTTCTTTAAGCAGGGAACAAAAAAAAATTGGTCTGATATTATCTTATGGACATCAATGTCTGCTGATGCCTAGTCTTGTTAATATAGTTTATGCCCTGCTATGTTGTCTTATGCTCTTCATTTTGTACATATGTCACAGTGTTAGCAAAAATTGTTTATAATCTTGGATTATTGCTTTGCTTTAGATCTAAATCCTGTAGGTTCTTCCTGCATATCAGGATTCTTTAATTTGTTCATCTGAACTTTAGGTGAGAAAGTGAATAAATTATTGTCTTGGCAACTTCCTTTCCTCTCCTTCAGTATGAGCTGAATGACAAATACAATCTCAGTCCAAGTGCTTCTGCCAACATTTTCTGTTGATTTTTGTTACTGTCTGTATCCCTCTGGCGGTTCCTTTCTGTTGTAGGAAATGCAAGATAACTTCTTTGTCTCAAAGACCACTATTGTCCAACTCAGTAGTGTTGGTGTTAAATAATTAATCAGTGATGCCAGCCTCTATTGCCAACTTGCACAGTTCTTAAGTGAGTACTGTTCTGTCTTTCCCTAGTATAGAAGTTCATGCCTCTGCAGTTGTCTGTAAATTATTCTTGGTTGTTTCCTTGTCTGCAGTCCTCACCAGAAACTTCAGAAAAATGCTGCCAGTGTACCAGTACTGATTCACGTTGTGCCAACTCATGTTAACATGGTATTTCCTTGTATTCATACAACTATCTGTGTCCTCCTTTTATAGTGTTGGTTCTGACTTAAAAGGAGTAAATGTAGAGTCTTGCATGCTGCTATCTTGGTAAGTAACAAGGTTTTTATACACGATGAACTAAAAATGCAAGAATTGGATGGTGGGTGCTGCTGCCTATTATCTGTTCCCAACAAACCTCTCCTGTAGAAAAGCAGGTTGGGTTAACATTCAGGCAACGCAGTCAGATCCACACACAACACAACACTCACCACAGCTGGCTCAGCGAGAGATGCAGAAGGCTCTTTTGAGGGTATGTTCCAGCGGAGGTTTATTACATGGAGGCTGAAGGAAACCCAGGCAAAAGAGGAAGAGCATGTGCTCTGAATGGCTTAAGAATGGGAAGGGATAGGGGGGCGGAGCTAAGGGCAGGGCAAAGGGGATTGGTCTCCAGGGGAGAGGGGGCAGCCACCAGGGATATCCAACCAATGAGGGAACAGGGAAAGGAGAAACCAGGGTAGGTTGCGAAATATAGGGATCAGTGAGACAGAGGTCCATGGGGGAGTCTTGTCTTTTCCCACAGGAAGAATGAATTCTATGGTAAGTCTTTCCAGGAGAATGCACTTGGGAATTGGCTGAGGAGAGAGAGTTCATGGGATGCTACAATGAACTACAGCAGGTGGTTCTCCTGTTGACGTTTTTTGTAGGCAAGACAGAATGTAAAAGTTCGAAAGGTAATTTGCTTTTCTTAGGGAACCTCCATAAACTACTGCAGGTCTCTTTCAAAGGCCAAAATCAATTATGTCAGGGAAGGTTGGAAATAGCCAGATATAAAGAGCAATCATGTTTTCTGTTGATAGATTTTTCTGGCTATAGCAGGTGATACCTGCTTTGACTAATAAGATTCTTGAAACAAGTGTGGAAGACTTGAAGACACAAATAATGTTGGGACTTGCTAGCCACTAGATTTGGCAGCCTAACTAAACAGTGCTAGACCATGCTGGTTGAGATAGGCAAGCAGAGTGTTCTTAACTCCTGGAAGGCCAGGAAGGGAAGGTTTTAAGTTGTTCTAGGAGTACAAGATTGAATCTGTTCTCAAGGTCATTGTGGAAGAAAACATCAAAAGCTTGACTGAAATTAAGAGTGTGCACTGCAGAGTCTCTCTCTAAAAGAAAAAAAAGAAAAAAAGTTGAGAAATACAAGAGAACTTGCATTCTTGCTCTCTTGAAAGCAAGGCGATTTCATTTTTAGGTTGGAGGCCAGCAGGGTTACTGTGGCTGGTACAGTATGAGGGGAAATACTCTCCTGAATATTGCAGAGATGGTGTGTTTGTCCACATAAGCTGATAATGTCACCATAGTAGAGAAAGGCCTACTACACCAAAGCAATGGGGATAGAAATGGCGGCAGTTCTTATGTCTGATTAAAGAAAAGGCAAATAATTTATTCTTTTAAATGTGAAATTATCAGTAGTTTCCTTTAATCTGCTGCCTCTATGTTCTGTGATGAAGTGCACATGGTAAGGTCCCTAGTAGCTACTGGGTCACTCATCTGGGGTCAGAACAATAAAAGGCAGTGATTATCCTATGGTATACTTGGCTAGTTAGTGGATGTCCTGGTTTAGGGCAAATTTTGTGAGGAAAC
>VXBC01000848.1:17769-50112 GCA_013399945.1 Ploceus nigricollis | reverse complement strand
GGCTCCAGCTTCGGCATCTGGAGCCCCAAAGTTCACCCGGGTTGGGGGGTGAGGACACTGGAGGTGGGGGTCAGCCCCCACCTGTGCCCCGGGGGGAAACTGAGGCAGGAGGACTGTGCATGGCCCTGCCCTGGGGGCTGCAGGGGGCTTTTCCCCGTAGACACTGCGGGGCTGGGGTGTGGGGGGCACGGGCTTGGCCCCAGCACCCCAGGAAATCTGGGGGTGTCCCCACCGCAGAGCGGACCCTGCAGCCCTGGGAGTGAGGATGGAGCTGCCCTGGGAACTGTGTGTATAAGTGTGTACAGAAATAAATATGTCTGCTAAACACCTGTGTAGGGTGGGGGACACTGCGGGGCTGGCACGGCCACCAACACCCCGAGGGGCCGGGCCCTGGGGACATTGGGTCTGTACAGCCATGGGTGACAGCAGGGGCAGGGCGTGATGTCCCCATGCTGTCCCCGGTGGCACCTTCAGCAGCCCGGGGAGGTCACACATCTCTGCCGTCGCTGCTCCCAGATGGGGCTCAGCTGGTGCTGATGGCTTGTTAATTATCACGCTAATTAAGCCCCGCAGCGCCGGGTGGGGCTCAGGTCTCTGCCACAGGAACTGCAGCTCCAGACCCTGCCGTAGGTGCCCAGGTGAGTGTGGCTCAGGTCAGGTGTCCCACACAGTGTGACAGGGGAGGATGGCCCTAAGGACCCTCAGAGCATGGCTTTTCACCTCCCCACAGCTCATCCCAGTGCTTCCCAGTATTCCCAGTCCAGCACAGGCGGGCAGTGGGTTGTTCCCCTCTCTCCCACCCCCTCTGGCAGGGGTGGTGCTTCAGGAACACTCAGGCACAGTCCCCAAGGGCCAGCTCACTGGAGCCCAGTGCCCCCAGCTCTGTTTGTTTCCCAGCTGGTATCCCTGGAGCTGCCAGGCCCTTGGGATGCCCCTGGACCTGGCCAGGCCAGCACCAGCACCCGGGGCTGTGCAAGGCTGGGGTGGGCACAGTGACTGCCCCTGCCCAGGGCTGCCAACAGGGTTGGGGACCCCAGGGACCAGAACACCCCACCATGTGTCCCTCTGTGCCAGCCCTGCACAGTCAGGGGCACAAGGAGCAGGGAGATCTTTCATCCCTTTAAAGGGAGCAAGGGCAGGCGTGGTGCCAGCTGCCACATGCCAGGGGCTTTGGCCCATCACTGCTCTGTGGGTGTCTGCTGTGCCAGGGGAGTCTCAGCTCCGTGCCAGGGGGTGGGAGCCAGGCTCTGGTGCCAGGGAGGAGGAGGATGAAGGCAGCAGCTCCCCTGGGGAAGCGCTTGCGACAGGTCCCCTCCTCACACCTCTTACACCACCAGCTCAGGGTGCCAAGCAGGGCAAGGGCTGCGTGTCCTGGGTGTCCCCCCCCAGCAAAGATGACACAAAACGCAGCTGAATTCAGGAGAACTTTACTTAAATAAATATATTTACAGAGCAGCAGCTATTCCAGAGCAGATTTGGCCACACTCAGCCAGCGGAGTGCAAGCAGAAGCTGTGCCAGGCACCGTGGCAGCCTCTGCCCAGGCATTGACCTAGCGGGGTGCTGGGACCCCCGAGGGCTGGGGGGACAGGCCAGGCCAGCCAGCCTCACTGTGACATCTTCTTGTAGGGCAGGGCAGGGAGGCTGCAGGGCAGGAGGCTCTGAAGGGGCAGCGAGCTCTTCTCCTCCTCCTTCTGCTCCTCCTCGGTGGCATCCAGGAGCTGCTGCATGTAGCACGAGGTGCCCAGCAGGACGTGGCCCGTGGCCTGCATGGTGAGCAGTGCCCAGCGCAGGGCTTCCCTGGGCAGGGAGAGAGGGGTCAGCGTGCCAGGGGAGGGCAGGGCAGCGTCCCTGTCCCCAGAGTGTCCCCAGCCCCCCGCACTCACTTCACCAGGCGCCGGGCCCCGTGGCAGCGCAGGTCGTAGGACATGCTGTAGGTGCCATACAGGGTGGCTTTGACGTTGAGGCAGCCCAGGTCCTTCGGGTGGGTCTTGTACAGGTCGAAGGTGACACAGGCGACGTCGATCCTGCGCGGGGGCTTGCGGGACAGGCTCACCTGGTAGCCACGTGTCTACGGAAGAGCGGCACCGCGGTCACCCTCCAAATCCCACCTCCGGCGTGGGACAGAGGGGACAAACCACCCTCTCACCTTGGGGGCAGTCCAGGTCTGCCCCTTGCTCAGGGCCATCAGGGCCGTGCCCTCCTCCAGGGTGCGGAAGAAGGACTCTGTCTCCACGGCCGTGCCGTCCTCATCCAGCACCAGCGCGATGGGCGCGGGCAGCGCCAGGGCGCTCTGGGCCTGCGGAGGGGCCGGGGGTCAGCAGGGCTGGGGGAGGCCCTGGGTGGGCAGACAGAGCCCAGACAGACAGACAGGCAGGCAGACAGACCTGGCGCAGCAGCTCGGCGAGGCTCGGGGCCATGACGCCCTTGCGCAGGCTGCGGTCCCAGCTGCACACGCGGTAGGGCTGGGGCGGCGGCGCCGGGCCCGCCAGCAGCTGCTGGGTCATGGAGGCGCTGGCTGAGACACATCTGGGGAGGGAAGGGACACGGGGGTTGGGGTGTTCTGAGAGCCAGCAGAACCCCTTGGCGGTGCCAGCGCCCAGGGAGGGCTCTGGGGGATGTCCCCCATGCTGGGGACAGCACTTACTTGGACACGGGGGCAGCCAGGCGCTGGCTCAGGGATTTGGCGTAGTCCATCTGCGAGGAGCAGCCTGCGGGAGGAAGGACAGAGGTCCCTGTCAGCCCGAGACCTGTTCCCACCAGCACGTCCCAGTCCCCTCCAGGGGATCTTCCACTCCTCTCTGCTCCAGGAGATGTCCCCACTGGCAATCCCAGGGACAGAACTGAGCCTGAGCTCTGTCACCGCTGCCTTTACAGGGGCTGGTCCTGCCCTTTGGCCAGCAGCGGCCACCCGGCCAGAGTCCCCTGCCAGCAGGGCTCTTGCGTAAAGGGACACGTGGGAGCCTGAGTCAGCGCTGGAGCAAAGGTGACACACCAGCCCTGGGCCCTCGGAGATGGCAACAGGGGCTCTGGGAGTCAGGGACACCATGGGAGCACCCCCAGCCCTGCTGATCCAAGGGTATCTCCAGCCAAGAGCCTCATAGGGTCCCGTAGAGCTTCCCCGTCCCCCGTTCCCTCACCTGCAGGGGACACCAGCTCTTCTCCGGAGGATCCAGCCCCTGTTCCTCACCTGCCCTTATGTACCTGTGGCAGAGGCTCCTCCCCCGGGCGCGCCCCTCCTGCCCGGCCGGGCCCAATGGGGGCTGCAGCGCTGTCCGGCTGAGAGGGGATCCCATCACTCCACAGAGATGTTTCCGTGTGTCAGAGGACGGTGCCAGGCTGTTCCCAGTGGTGTCCAGCCACAGGAAGAGGAGCAGCGGCCATGAACCAAACCACGAGAAGTTCCCTCTGGACACCAGGGAGATCCTCTGTCCATGGAGGGTGGCAGAGCCCTGGCAGCGCTGCCCAGGGACAATGTGGGGTCTCCTCTCTGGAGCCATCCCAAACCCACCTGGACACGTCCCTGTGTCACCTGCCCCAGGTGTCCCTGCCAGAGCTCCCTTCCACCCCGAACATTCCCCGATCCACGCGCGTGCCCCGTCCCTGTGCGTGGGCGCCACCTGGGCACATCTGGAGCCCGCGCCGACATCTGGAGCCGGGCACCTCCCTGCCCCTCCACGTGCCCGCCCGCACACACCCTCCCGTCCGCGTTGTCGCGCGTCCCCGCGCTCACCTGTGCGCGCACACCTGCGCTCCGTCCCTGCCGTGCGCGGCCCCTTTAAGACGGGCNCTGCAGGGGGCCGGGGGGGACGCGGGAGGCCGGAGGGCGTTCGGGGACGGGAGAGCGCGGAAATGAATGAATTGCCCGGTTTGCTCGGGGCAATGAATGGGAACGGGCGGCCCCGGCTGCGGGCGGGGTNTTGGGGTTTTGTTACCCACGGGGTCAGTTCCGAATGGGTTTGAGGTCCATCGCTTATGGGGTCGGTTCTCAGGTGGGTTTGGGGTCCATCACCCGTGGGGTTAGTCCTGGGTGGGTTTGGGGTTTTGTTACCCACGGGGTCAGTTCCGAATGGGTTTGAGGTCCATCGCTTATGGGGTCGGTTCTCAGGTGGGTTTGGGGTCCATCACCCGTGGGGTTAGTCCTGGGTGGGTTTGGGGTTTTGTTACCCACGGGGTCAGTTCCGAATGGGTTTGAGGTCCATCGCTTATGGGGTCGGTTCTCAGGTGGGTTTGGGGTCCATCACCCGTGGGGTTAGTCCTGGGTGGGTTTGGGGTTTTGTTACCCACGGGGTCAGTTCCGAATGGGTTTGAGGTCCATCGCTTATGGGGTCGGTTCTCAGGTGGGTTTGGGGTCCATCACCCGTGGGGTTAGTCCTGGGTGGGTTTGGGGTTTTGTTACCCACGGGGTCAGTTCTGGGGTGGGTTCGGTGTCCATCACTTATGGGCTGAGCTCTCAGGTGGGTTTGGGGTCCATCATCTGTGNGCCAGGGGGACAGCAGGGGACAGAGCGCAGGGTGCAGGTGGCTCTGACTGTCCCCCCTCGGCAGGCAGTGGGAACAGGGACAGCGCCAGCAGCCGCGGCCCGGGGCACGGCAGGAGAGCCCCGGCTGGCAGGTGAGGGGGCACGGGGGCACAAACTGGGCAGCACAGCAGCCCCTGCACGGGGCAGGCCGGGCTGGGCTTGGGGTTTGTCACCCGTGGGGTCAGTCCTGGGGTAGGTTTGGGGTTTTGTTGCCCGCGGGGTCAGTTCCGAATGGGTTTGAGGTCCATCACTTATGGGCTCAGCTCTCAGGTGGGTTTGGGGTCCATCACCCGTGGGGTCAGTCCTGGGGTAGGTTTGGGGTTTTGTTGCCCGCGGGGTCAGTTCCGAATGGGTTTGAGGTCCATCACTTATGGGCTCAGCTCTCAGGTGGGTTTGGGGTCCATCGCCCGTGGGGTTAGTCCTGGGGTGGGTTTGGTGTCCATCACTTATGGGCTCAGCTCTCAGGTGGGTTTGGGGTCCATCACCTGTGGGGTCAGCTCCCAGGTGAGTTTGGGGCCCATCACCTGCAAGGTTAGTTCTCAGGTGAGTTTGGGGCCCATCACCTGTGGGGTCAGCTCTCAGGTGGGTTTGGGGTCCATCACTTATGGGGTCAGTTCTGAGGTGGGTTTGGGGTCCATCACCTGCAGGGTCTGTCCTGGGGTGGGTTTGGGGCCCATCACCTGTGGTCTCAGCTCCCAGGTGAGTCTCCTCAGAGCTGCAGCAAGGGCAGCACCTCCAGGGTGTGAATTCTTTCTTCCTAAGGTTTGCCTGGATTCAGGGAAAGGCTCCCCGTTTATCAGGACAGCTCTT
Organism: Ploceus nigricollis; assembly: GCA_013399945.1. Classification (NCBI taxonomy): domain Eukaryota; kingdom Metazoa; phylum Chordata; class Aves; order Passeriformes; family Ploceidae; genus Ploceus; species Ploceus nigricollis. Next base: position 44,782 of record VXBC01000848.1, on the reverse strand, counting down.
TGCCAAACTGCTGATCCAAAATCAGTCTTTTGAGTGGGATTGTCCCAAATCCTGCTGGATCCAGGTATGACCCTGCTGGTTGTCTCTTCCTGAGAGCTCACACTCAGCCTTTGCTGGGGGAGAGCTGCAGGAAGGAGCTGTAGGAACATCAGCTGTGCTGGGAAAACAGACTGCAGCTGCTTTTCCCTTCAGGTCCCCCCACAAATCCATGGGGAACATTCCCCATTGGAGCTCTCTGAGCTCTGCTTCTACCCCAGCTCCTGGAAATGCCTCTCAGCACCAAACCGAGCCCACAGGGCAGCTGAGCTGGGGGCATTAAAGGGTGCCCTGAGAGCTGCTGAGCTCCCTGGGCATCCTGCACCTCAGAGCTCCCTAAGGATGGCAGAAAAATGAGGATTTTGGTTCATTAACCCTGTTAGCAGCTGGAATTGCAGTCAGGGCAGGGCTGCACACGAGTTCATCCTCTCAGTGTTCTGTGTTTCCCCTCTCCTGGATCCTGAGGAGTTGATTTCCTGCTGTCACTGCTCTTCCATGTTTTCCCCTGTGCTGTTCCTGCCCTTGCTTTCTGCTTTGCCTCTGCTTTTGCAGTTCTTCCCTTCTCCTCTCACCTGTCCTGTCAGCACTGTTCCCTCTCCTCAGCTCCCTCATGCTTCCTGCCTGCACTTACACCCTGCTCCAGAACTTTGCTGCTCTGCTTTAGCCCCTGCATTTCATGGATCTCATTCACAGCAGCTCTTGGGCTTTTGGGAAGTGGATTTTATCCTTTTATCCCAAGGGTTTCAGCCTGAAGGAAAAAGCTCCCTCTCTTTTTTTCCTTCCCGTGTGTCCTGTGACCTCCCCCAGGGCTGCCAGGGGGACAGAAATTGGGAATGCACTTGGTTCTTCATATCCATGAAGATTTGTAGGATTTTAAGGCTGAAATTGATGGCTCTGCCCAGCTCCAGGTTTTTGTAGGAACTCACTTCCTGGCTGGAATTCCTTCCTTTTTAATTTTGCACCTTTTGATGCTGTTCAATTAACAACAGAGAATAAACTGGGCCTGATTTTGCAAAAAGAGCTGCTGGGTAAAAATTCCTTCTCTGACTCCTTTGGCCTTGTGAAAGTCAACTGGCAGAAGTGTGAGAGGTTCAGGATATTATTTAAAATGTATCCTGGTGAAGTGGAGTTTTAAAAGCAACTTAAGTAGCAAGGGCTTTTCTCTCCCTGCCTTTAGTGCTGTGCCAAGGCTGCTTAATCCCAGTGCTTTAAGTTAAAAAATCTTGGATGTCATTAAGCTTTGATAAAAATATCTTCTACAGGAAGTGAAGAAGGTGGATTTAAATTTCTGTAGCATCTCCACAAATCTCTCCTCCCCTTTTTAGGGTGGAAATGTGTAATTTTAAATGTTTCTAAGGAGGCTGGGAGGCTTTAGTAGGAACAAATTGGCTCCTTGTGGTGCATCCAGGCACAGTGAGGATGGCCAGGTAGGGGGAGCATCTCTGTCCCACCTTGTGCAAGCCATGGGTCTCTGATAAATTCAGGAGCAGTTCATCCTTCATTCCCTAATTTGAGATATTCCAGGCAGTGAAACTTCCAAGTCACTGATGTGTTGTGGAACTAAAAGCTCCTCATTCCTGGCAAGTTCTGCTGCCAGATCCTCAATTTCTGCCCTGAGAAGCTGTGACCTGCTTTGAAGAGGCTTTCAGCTCACTGGGGCATGCCCAAGTCATTCCAAAACCAGGGAAAGACCCTTTTTTTTGCCTGAAAATGCCCCTTATTTATTGCATTTACTCCCTGTGGCAAGGCTGGCCCAGCTCATTTAGCCTGGGAGCAGGAGAGGTTTGGGAGCCTGGCTGGAATTCCCTGTGCTGCTCCAGCCTGCCTCAGACACTCAGGAAAGGAATATTTGACACACTTTGAGCAAAAGGAGCTGCTTTTGGAACAGAAATAGTTGTGCAGCTGGGACCAAAGGCAGCTTTGCCTGAATTTTCAAGATTTTTAAAGATAAAAGGCTGCTCAGTGAGAGGCATTAATACTTCCCTGCCTCTTGCCTGAGCTGCAAGTCAAACAAGCTTATCTGGGGCTTAGGAGAGTTAATTTTTTGCTTTTATGACTGGTTTTGAACTAGGAAGAAACTGGCTTAGTTTTAAGGCACAAAAAAAAGGCCAAGTTTATGATGAGGGAGGGATGAAACCTGGGGGTTCTGCTCTGCCACTTCTGTCACTGCTGCTTGATTTAAAGGACTTCCATGGAGCCAATTTTTCTCAGTTTTTTGTGATTTTTGTCTTTGTGTTTCCCTAAAGGACAGCAGAAAGCAATTTAAAAAACCTCAAATGTACAAAAACCCCCAAATAACCCCTAAAAAACACCTCAAAAATCCCCAGAAACCTTTCAGGATTTCAGAGATTTGGGGTAAATTGTGATTCTCAGATTAAAAAAATCTCTCCAGAAGAACTCTAACAATTCCAGAGATTTGGGATAAATTGTGATTTGCAGTTCAAAACCATCTCAATAACCCCTCATAGAATTCCAAAGTTTTGGAATAAATTGATTTGCAGATTATTTTAAGACAACACTTAAAACTGGAATTTAGCTTGCTGTCCTATCCCATCATCAGGCAGTTTTCCTTTTAACTTCCAACTCCCAATTTTTTTTATCTGCTGCTGATTTTACCTTTGGACATCTGGGCTTTGTTTTGGGACATTTCCATGCAGGGTAAGATTGCTGCCAAAATCTGCTTTGTTGGTTTTGGGGAATCTTGGAGCAACAGCCCAATCCCTGAATCCAAGGAAATTCACCCCAAAAAACCCTCCCCGCCTGGATTTTGTGAACCCTTCTCACTTGGGCCATCATTTATTGTGTTTCTTATCATTTGTGCTGATGGAAATTAATAGGAAATTATTACAACTGCTGGATGCTCTGGATTTTATAAAAGCTGCTGTGCAGGTCAATGTTTTGTATTTCAATGTTTTATATTCCTCACCATCACAACATATTTGTTTCCTCCCATCCCTCTAAAGGTCTCCATGTCAAACACAAAAAGCCATTTGCTTCACTTAAATACCTTTTTTTTTTTTTTTTAAAATTTTTTTTGGTGCTGCTTATTTGCAAGAAAACAGAAAACAAATTTCCTGAGTGCACGTGCCCCTGGCAGATTTGATATTTCTGGTGGCCTCCCCGGGCTGACCTTTGTGTTCACACAAAGTCACTTCTCAGGCACTTGGGCAATTAAAATCCCCACTCTGAACTGGCTCTTAGAGCCAATAATAATTTGTGCAGGAATTTATGAGCTCAGCATCAGGCTTGATGTGCTCCATGAGGAGATCATTTGCTTCAGCTCCATCCTGGGGAACTGCTCAGAGCTGTGGTCACCAGGAGGCAACTTCTGGCTTTTCATTTGGGTTTGACCTTGTCAGGGAAATCAGGACCTTGCTGGTGAGCCAGAACCAACTTCAGTGTGCAGAGGAAGAGGAGGAGCTGGGAGGAAGCTCAAAATGTGGATTTTCTGTGCTCTGGGCCCTGCTGATGTTGAGATCATCTCGTGTTGATCAATTAACTGATACCAGCAGGGCCCTGAGGGCTTGGGGAGAGCACAGTCAGTCCTAAAATACAGCTTAAGGTGCTTCTGGGAGTGGTTTGAATTTATTTTCTGGTTTTAACTCCTCTGCAGACCTCCCACAGCATAAGGAGCAGCATTTTCTGGAGTGGGACTTTGAACTTGGGAGTTTGCAGCAAATTCTGTTCATTACCAAAAGGTTTTGGGGGTTCAGGTGCTGGGAAGGCTCCATTTGCTTTACTTGGGGCTGGGTTTGGTGTGTCTGTGTGGCTTTTTGATGGGAAATCACCTTTCCTGTGCAAAACCAGTTGGACAAACAGGGAAAAGTGTCAGGAAAAGGTGAAATAGCAGCTTAATAAAAGATTAGTAAACTCTGATTTCGTGATGGGTTGCTGGGTGTGTTTAAAGGAGCAGCCAGAGTCTGACATTTGTAGCATTTCTGCTCCAAGGATTTTAAAAATAACAGGTGAAACTCTGCTCACTTATGCCATGGTTTTGTGGCAGCACTAAATGAATCTGCAGAGAGCAGCTGGAGTAAAACATGGGACACATTAAAATGAAGATGATTTGTAATTCTATGGCTTTTTTTTAGGGTATTTAGAGCTTTTGTGTGGATGTGACCCAGTCAGCTCAGCCAGTTCCAGTCAGGCATTTCTATAATTTATGGGATTTTTGTTTCTGGAGTAAAAGAAATTAATGTATGGCCCAGGTTTTTTCCCTGCTTTGCACCCTGCCCTATTCTGTTGTATTTATTTGCTTTATTCTTGACAGACATGGGATTTTGAACTTCCACCAAGCACATGTTTAGACACCTTCTAGGAAGGTCTCCATGCAGGCAGCTGGATCTGCTGCTTTGAAGGAATTTTGGGGTCTTTACTGAGGGTTCTGCCCCAGCCCTGGCCCAGCACAGGGAGGAGCTGGAGCTGCTGGAGAGAGCCCAGAGGAGGCTCCAGGATGAGCAGAGGATGGAGCAGCTCTGCTGGGAGCAAAGGCTGGCACAGCTGGCATTGCTCACCTGCGCAGGAGAAGCTTTGGGGTGACCTCACTGTGGCCTTGCAGGGCCTGAAGGATCCACAGGAAAGATGGAGAAGGAATTTGGACACAGGGTGGAGGGACAGGACACAGGGAATGGCCTCAGGCTGAAGGAGTGCAGGGGTAGATGGGATTTTGGGAATTAGGAATTGTTCCCTGTGAGGGTGGGCAGGCCCTGGCACGGATTCCCAGAGAAGGTGGGGCTGCCCCTGGATCCCTGGCAGTGCCCAAGGCCAGGTTGGACAGGGTTTGGAGCACCCTGGGATAGTGGAAGGTGTCCCTGCCATGGCAGGGGTGGAATGGGATCTGTATGATCCCTTCCAACCCAACCCAGTCTGGGACTCTATGAAATTCCAACCTCAAGCTCTGTCATTGTCTGTGAAGGGCAGCACACTCCAGTCTGGGACAATATTGGAATCAGTTCTTTGTGCAATTTAAACTCTGAATTTCCCTCTGGAAGGATCTCTGAGAAACCATGTTCCTGAATTTATGGCATCCCAGAATGGTTTGGGTTGGAGGGGCCCTTAAAGCTCCTCTCCCTCCAAACCTCTGCCACGGGCAGGGATGCCCCTCACTGGATTGGCTTCCTCAGGGCCCCATCCAGCCTGGCTTTCCAGGAGTTCCAAGAACCTTTCCTTGGGAAGCAAAGCCCAGAGAATGAGTTCCCTGAGGGTGAGGTTTCCCTGCTTGCCCAGTGTGCTGCCCCTAACCAGAGCTGTTCTCTGCCCTGCAGACTCTCGGGGACTGATGGACGTTCCCGACAGCCCGGAGCGAAACCCCTGCTCTCCTGAGGAAGAGGACCAGCAGCTTTCTGATGAGGAAGTCCTGAAGGAGAGCGGCTCAGAGCGGGAACTCGATGGGGAGGGTGGCCAGGGGAGCCTCCTGGGTGAGGAGGAGGAGGCAGGCAGGGCCCTGAGCCGGGGGGAGGAGGAGAACCACTCTGACGAGGAGGATCGGCTGAGCGAGGCCAAGTCGCAGGAATCTGACACCAACGAGCAGAGCGTGGAGCTGAAGAGCCCCCGGCCCCACAAGGGGGAGGAGGAAGACAGGACAAACGACCTGGAAGTGTCCTCTGTCACCAGGGAGCTGGATGAGCATGAGCTGGACTATGATGAGGAGGTTCCTGAGGAACCCAGTGCTGCTGCTGCAGAGGAGGATGGGGAGAAGGCTGCTGGGGAGGATGATGAGGAAGAGGAGAAAGGAGATGATGCCCCTGAAGATGAGAAGAAATCCAGCAGCAAAAGTGATGATGAGAAGGATGGGCAGGATCCCCTCAAGGAGAAGAAGAAAGAAGAGGATGATGGGGAAATTGATGATGGAGAAATTGATGTGAGTAGGAGGTGGGCAGAGCCCTGGGGCTGTTCAGAGCTGGTTGCTTCTCCCACTGCAATTCCTTCCTCCTCCTGGTGGGAATATCCATATCCCCTGCAGGGAACCCTTTTCCCTGGAGGTAAGGCCAGAGCATGGAGCAAGCCCTGATCTCAGGGTTGGCCTGTGCTGAACCAAAACTTTGTGCCAGAGCCATCAAAATGAGCTTTGTTCCCTCTCAGTGTGGGAGACTCCAGTGCTGTAAGAAGCTGCCCTGCCTCAGCTCCAGGGAGACTTGGGAATGATGCTGACAGCAAATCCCATGGATTGGGAGTCCAGGAGCTGTTCAGATTGAGGGGCTGGTGCTGGGGGGTGGTTGTGCTGCTCAAGCCCTGATCCTGAGCTGTTCCTGGGGCTCCAGCAGCATCTGGATGCATACAAAGGGAGTGGAAGGTGATGGGATTTCTGGAAAATACCCAAGGCATGGTTTGGGGATGGGGTCAGGGATGTGCAGTGTTTCACAGCCCTGAACCAACCGAGATACTCAGAAAAATCAAAAGTGGGGTTTAGTTGCCAGTGGGGATTAGGGAAAATCTCACCTTTAGCCATGGTTGTGTTCAGCAGGGAGCTCTGCAGAGCAGCAGCTGCTTTGTGCAGCTTAACAGCAATTTCCTCCTTTTCCATGAAGGAAACAGGGCAGAGTAATTCCAGTAGAACCCCTCCTGTGTGCCCCTGGTCTGGAATTGCATCCCAGTGGTGGGAGTGTGAAGAGAAATTGCTGGTGCAGAGCACCTGGGCTGGCTCCCCATTCCAGAATTCAGCTGCACAGCTGGGCTGGGCTGTGGGAGTGCCCTGGGGACATGCAGGGAGGCACTGGAGTGGGGTGGGGTCACTGCTGGGGCTCCTCAGCTGAGCAGGGGAGATGCTCTGTCCTGCCAGGCCCCGTTCCTGTGGGTCTGACCTGGCCACAGGACTCCTGGAGCCTCACTGCACAGACCCTCCTCCCTTTTCTCTGAAGAATCATATTTTGTGTGGTTTTTACTCTTCATAATTCATTGACAAGTTTAATTGCTTTCAAAAATGATATATTTTTTATTCCTCGTGCCCGTCCTGGCAGGTGATTTTGTTCAACACGTGTTTTCCAAGGGTTTTGTGTATTCCTGAATCAGTTAGAAGGAATTCCAGTATCTTATGGGCAGAAAAAAATCCCTGGAGTCCTCACTCCATGCCTGCTCCTTGATTAAAATATGAATGCTCTCCTTTGGAGCCTGAGGCATTCTTGGGAGCTCTCCTCACAAAGCAGGAGATGAATCTGTACCCTGGTTTTCATACATTAACTCATAACAGCATTCTCAGCTGCCTGATTCCAAGGAGACCTCCCAGAAATAAATACTTCCCCTTTTGTTCCAGACTTCACACAGCTCTTTTGAAAGCAGCAGAGTGGAGCTGGTTCTCCCATTCATGCAGCACTGAAAGCCAGCCCCAGCTTTGGGGAAAACTTCAAGCTCTGCATTTTCTTCTGCTTTCAGCCTCCTGGCGTGGAGAGAGGGGAATATTAATGCAAATTTTAATTGGAATATAAGTGCAGGCTTTTAAATCCCTTGCTGTTGAGGAGAGCTCTGTGTCCCTGGCTGGCTCAGGGTGCAGCAGGAGAGGCTCTTCACCCTCCTCTCTGTGCTCCTGTGTTTGTCTGCAGCCAAGGGATGGCTTTTTCCTTCCTCCCAGCTGCTCAGTGGATCAAAGGAGAGAATTTTCCTCATCTTTTCCACCCAGAAAAACAGCTGTTGCCAGGCAGAGGGAAGGCCCATCCAGCTGCTCCCTCTTCACGTGTTGAAAACAGGGAAATGGAGGCAGAGAGGGAAAGCCAGGATGTCCTTTAGGATAAAATCCTGATTTCCTGGCCAGATACCTGTGGCACCTGTCTGGTCATTGTACCTTTGCCTCCTGCATCCCCAGCTCCTTTCAGCTCCTTTTGGCTTTCCAAGTGCAGCCTAACAAAGCTGGGGAAGGGTTGTTTTTCCCTTGGAGAAAGGAGAAAATGCTGGGACTTGAAAGTTCCAAGAACTTCTCTTCTGGAGGTGTTTCATGGCTGTTATTTCTTAATCGTGGAGCAACCTCCAGCTACCAGAATTTATTCCTGGGGTTGCAGTCCCTGGGGATGAGGCAGAGTTTTGTTTGAGCTGAGGAGTAGAAGGGAAGGTGGAGATGACTGGAAGAAATCTGTTGGATTTATCCTGAAAAGTTTATTTGTGAGATTGTCCCTGGAGAGGGATTTTGGACAAGGGCATGGAGTCATAGAGCGAGGTGGAACTGGCAGGGTTTGGTTGGATATTGCGAAAAAACTCCTTCCTGTGAGGGTGCTCAGGCCCTGGCACAGGTGCCCAGAGCAGCTGTGGCTGCCCCTGGATCCCTGGCAGTGCCCAAGGCCAGGTTGGATGGGGTTTGGAGCAGCCTGGGACAGTGGAAGGTGCTTTTACAGCCACCTGGAATCTTCTGTCTTCACCCTGTGCAGGTGCTCTGGGGCATTCCTGTAACCTGACCTTGTTTTTCTCCCGTGGTTTTGCCCCAGGGTGGCTCTCAGTGTTGGAGCAGACTGGGAAATGTCAGGCCCTGCATGAAATGTCAGCTTTGTGTGTCTGTTCCAGGATGATGACTTGGAAGAAGGGGAAGTTAAAGACCCCAACGACAGGAAGGTGAGGCCACGGCCCACCTGCCGCTTCTTCATGAAAGGTAACCACACTCTGGGGTGTGGAGGAGCCAGAGCTGCTGCACTTGGTCCTCTTTGGGGATTTTTGTTCTCCATTAAGCTGCTGTGGCATGATAAATTCTGCCCCAGGTGTCCTCAGTGTCACCTTGCTGTTTCTTGGTGGCCAAAGCTGAATTTTCATGGAGCCACTACACAGAAAGGGCTTTGCCCTCAGTGTGGTGGGCCTGGAGGAGGTAAATAAAGGGAGACTTGCAGGGGTTTTTGGAATAAAACACAGAGGTTGTGGCTGCCCCATCCCTGGAAGGGTCCAAGGCCAGGCTGGACAGGGCTTGGAGCAGCTTGGGATAGTGGAGGGTGTTGGGATTGGAACTGGATGAGCTTTAAGGCCCTTCCAGCCCAAACCATTCCATGATTCTGCTCCCTGCCTCACCACTGTTTGTTTGGGATGCACTGTGGTGCTGCTTTGCCCTCAGGTTTCCTGTGAAAGGCAAAGCTCCTAACTGGAATTGTTTGTCATTAATAAATGAGGATCTCATAGGCTTATTCCTACATTTAATTAACAGTGTGTGTCCAGCCCTCCCTCCCTCCCTTCTCCCCACTGGAATAAGGTCCTTGTACATTGATCCATCTGTGTCTGGATCTGTTTGTCCCCTCTGGCAGGTGGAGAGTGCCAAACCTCTCTCCATGTGTGTGAAAACAGGTAAATCCCAACCCAGCTGGAGAGGAGAGGAGAGAAGTCCAACACCTCCAACAACGTTACCTTTAAGGCCCTTCCAGATGCCTGCTGGGGTTTTTCGTGGCTGTGGGGCTGCAGTGCTGCTTGCTGGTGGGAGCAGGGGTCTAACAGCTGTGTGTTCCCACAGGGCACTGCACCTGGGGCATGAACTGTCGCTTTATCCACCCCGGAGTGAACGACAAGGGAAATTACTCCTTGATCTCCAAACCTGAGCCCTTCTCCCCCAACGGTGCCCCTCCCATCGGCCCTCACCCGCTGATGCCAGCCAACCCCTGGGTATGGAACCTCTTCTGGCCATTTGTGGCTTCTGCACCACCCTCCCCATCCCTGCAAGTGTTCAGAGTGGGGTTTTGGAGAGCCTGCTCTGGTGGAAAGTGTCCCTTCCACTGGAACCATCCCTTCCAACCCAAACCATTCCACCATCCTGGGATTTTCCTCCTCTTTTTTTGAGCTAATACCTCAGCAGTTGGGTGTGTGATTTTTAAATGGAGCTCCTGGAGTTGCCAGTAGAGGGGGGTAATTTTCCATGGTTTCCCACCTTAGTCCTGCTGAGGCACATCTGGAGTAACTCTGAGGTAGCTTTACAAAGCACAGCTTTGCTCTTTAAAACTAACTCAAGTGTCTTCTCCTGCTCTCCTCACCTTTCCAACAGGGAGGCCCAGTGGTTGATGAAATCTTACCTCCACCTCCTCCAGACCCTCCAACAGAAAGTGCCTGGGAGAGGGGACTCCGGCATGCTAAAGAGGTAAATTCCTTCCTCAGGGAATTGCTGGCTGCCTCCAAAATCCACTGGAAAAGCTCCTTTTGGAGCACAAGTGTCTTGCTCTTTCTCTATTCCTTTTGCCTTTTAATCTATTAAGTATGTTTTGTTGTACATCACAATTGTTAAGACAGACAAGAGGAGCTGAAATCCAGGTGGGGGGGGTTATATTTAAGAAATAGTGGGAATTTGTGTCCCTCAAGTCCAGCCCTCCACAAAGCAATTTAAGCTGATCCAATTTCCCTCCCTTCAGTGCCTGTTTCTCCAGTTTGTGATCACTGCAGGGGGGAAACTTCTGTTTCCTGCTGTTCTGAGCTGGTGGAACAGGGAATTAATCAGGAAAAGTCCAGTATCCTGCACATTCTGAGGGAAGAAGGTGCTCTGGCTGCAGGAAATCTCCCGAGGGCAGGATTTTTAATATTCCAATTTCTCCCTGCCCCAGGAACCTTCTCACGCTGCTTTTGTGTTCTTTAAAAAGGTACTAAAAGTATATATATATATGAAAAAAAGGTATTAAAACCTTTTGTTCTCTTTAAAAAGGTATTAAAAAAAGCAACCATGAGGAAAGAGCAGGAGCCTGACTTTGAGGAGAAGAGGTTCACAGTGACCATCGGGGAGGACGAGCGGGAGTTCGACAAGGAGAACGAGTTTTTCCGGGACTGGAATTACCGCATCACCAGAGACGTCCGGGACCCCGCGTAAGAGACACCCCTGGGTGCTCCAGGGATAGACAGCTGGGTGGGAGCACACTGCAGGGAGCCTGCCTGGGCTCCACTGTCCCTCCAAACTGGGGGGATGTCACCTCCAAGCAGGGAGCAGCTCCCATGAAGCGGGAGGTTAAGGACTTGAGCCGCCTCCGCTCGCTCCGGTTCAACCCCACCTCCCTTCCCAGTCTCCTTGAGCCCTTCCTGCCTCCAATCTCCTTGGAATTCTGCTCCCTCCTGGGCTCTCTCCAGCTCTGCATTGCCTCCCTCACACCAGTGCATTCTTCCAGCTTTTTTTCCCTTTTTTTCCTTATCCAACTTTGAGAATTTAAAAGCATTCCAGCTGAGGCTGCGAAGCTGGAGCGTGTTCAGTGTGCAGGAGCTGAAAAGAAAGAAACCCCAGCTGGGGCTTCTTTGCACTGCTGCAGAAGTGGTTTAACAAACACCTGAACTGGTCCCAGTTAAACTGGGCACTGGACAGCAGCAAAGCTGGTACCTGGCCTTAACAAGCACCCTAAATTTAAGTGTTCAGGTGATTGGGGTTTTAAGGTAAAATTTAAAGTGTTGGAGAGTCAAACCCAGCTCTGGGAAATTGTTTGGTAGTTCTCGAGCCAAGAAAAGGAATGGGAAGAGAATTTTTGGGAAAGAGGCTTGGATTCTGCAGGAATACAGGTGGATTTGTCTCTCCTTGCTCGTGCATCCTCTGTTCTTCCTACATGGACAGATTATGGAAATATTTCCACTCCCAGAGGGTTTGCAAGGCTTAGTTCTGTTTATTTTAGAGTGGATGAATTACAAAAAACCTCTGAAAAGGAGTAGATTAAGCTTTTGTTCAGTGTTCTTTGATTTGCTCTGGAGTGCAATTCCTTTCCCTAATTAAAAACAAACAAACAAACAAACAAACCCCTGTCCTCAGTTCTGCAGCCTGAAGGAAAAGGAATTTCTAAAGTATTAATATTTTCCTGAGTTTAATTAGCTCTGGATCTTGGCCTTGTGTTCCTTTCTGAGGCACCTGGAATTCACCCCCAGTGTTCTGGGGGCTGTTCATCCATTATCTTCATTTTATGACTGTCCTATAAAATGCACCAGCAGCATTTTGGGCCTCTCTGATGTAGGAATTGTTAAGAGCAGGCCTGGTTTTCATATAATCCAGAAGAAAATGTATTGCACATAACCAGTGTTAAACAAAACTCATCCAACAGCTGGAATTCCTGAAAATTGAAGGCTGTGTAAGCAGGCTATGGCATTAAAATATCTTCATTGTGTGTGGAGGCAAAAGTTATGAATCTGCTGCTGTAAGCTCTAGAAAATGCTGATTTTTCTCCTCCCCACACACAATTCGTTGCCCAGTTGGACACCTTGCAGCCAACTGAGCCCTGGAAGTGCAGCTGGGATGTGGAAAATGCTTTCAGCACTGTCTTGTGACATGTGGAGTTGTCTCAGTAGTTCATGAATCCCTTTTTCTTTTTTGAATGACTATAGGGAGGTGGACATCAAAGAAAACATTAACTATGGGTAAGCAGGTCTTTGATTCCAGTACTGTTACAACTGTAAGAAATTTTTCCTTTGCCTTTTTTTCCATTGCACTTCCTCCAACTTCCAAGGCCACAGACTGAGCACTGTCCCCTCAGCAGCTGACCCAGTGGATCTATTGGATTATTTTTGGGGTGGTACCAATTATTTTCTAATGATACAAGCACTGAATTACCCAAACACACAGCAGTGATCCTTTTTGAAATAAAAAAAACCAAACTCCAGTATTATAGGAAGGGGAAATTTGTGCTTGAGGCTGTGTGAAAAAGCAGAATTTCCTTTCTGGCCTGGCTTGAGATGTTTTCCTGTCTCTTTGAACACCTGATGTCCGTGAATCCAGGCTGGTTTGGGGTTGGCATCAGGAGTTTGTTGCTGACTGAAGCATCCCAAATCCTGGTTATTGTCCCAGTCCAAAAGAGAAATCCTAAATTATTTAAAAGCACTGAAAGAAATACAGGTACCACTCACAGGGCAGCACCTACATCTTAACCTGGTTTAGGTTATTTGGCACTTTTAAAATGCAAAAAGTGGCCCCTTTATTCATTTTTTGATAAATCAGAGCCTCACTATGGATAATCTGGAATTTGGGAGCACTTGCTGTGTAATCTTAGCTCTGCCACCGACTCCTCTGTGGCCCTGGAAGTTTCTTATTCCCTGTACCCCCTCCTCATCCTCAGAGTGGATCTGATATTTGCATTCCAGGTGGTTGGATATTGTTGAGCTGGGGAATTAAAACCATCACACAATGTAAATAGAAATCAGGAAATGGAGGAAGCAGCTTTAAGGAGGGTGGGATTTCAATCCTTTTCCTCCCCAAAAACCCTTCATTCCTCAGTTGTGTGTGTGCTACGTGCTCACCAGTCCATGGCTGGGCCAGCAGCTGATTCCCACTGGAGAATATCAGCTGGAGAAGTGGTGCCTTCATTCCAGGGGTAATTCCAGGTCCAGAGTGTTGCTGACCTGCCCCAAAAGCTCCACTGCTCCCTGTGGAAAGCTCAGCACCAGCACCTGTCCTGTACTGGTGGCACTGGGATGCAGCCATCCCTCCAGGGGCAGGAACTGGGGGATCTCCATCCCTTCCACTCCTGAAGGAGTTTGGGATGAGCTGTGGGTGCATGGGCAGAAATCCCAGCTCTCAATCAATGAGGCAGAGCACATCCTGCTCCCTTTGCAGGCACTGGAAGGGGCTCTCAAAAGCACTTTCTGTGTTTGCACCACGTTGATTTGAAGGCTGAATTTTTGGTAGCTCTTTTTTGGTGTTTATCAAGAAAGGTTTGTGCTTTTCTCTGATAAGCCTCATTTAAAAAAAGACTCTCTGGTTGGGCTGTGTAGAAAATAAACATCTCTGCTCAGCCCTGCTGCATTGAGCGTGGTTTTCCTGTCACAGTGGCTGGGCTGACGTAGCACACACAGTTTTTGTGGTGCCAAGGTGCCTTTTCCCTCTCTAACATTCCCTGTTTTTCATTGTAGGCTTGATCCCTATGCAGATCCCTATTATGACTATGAAATAGAGCGCTTCTGGCGTGGTGGGCAGTATGAGAATTTCAGGGTTCAGTACACAGACCCCGACCCCTACCGTAACTACAGAGTAAGTAAGGACATTCCCCCTTCCCCCTTTTCCTTCCTGACTTTCTTCCAGATTCTTCTGGGCCCTGGTACTGCTCCAGGGCAGTGCTTGGAACAGGAGTTTTCAAATAGTTCAATCTTGGCTTAATCCCAGCACAGGGTATGCAGGAGGTGAGGGGATGGAGGATGTTCTGTTCCAGCACCATGAGGGTAAAAGCAGTGTTCCAGGCTTGGGAATGAGGCTGGGNCAGCCTCAAGTTGCACCAGGGGAGGATTAGATTGGATTTTAGGAAAATTCTTCCATGGAAAGGGTGTAAAGCATTGGAAAAAACTGCCCAGGAAAGTGGTGGAGTCCCCACCCCGGAAGTGTTCAGGAAACCTGTGGATGTGGCACTTGGGGACATGGTCAGTGATGACCTTGGTGATGGTGCTGGCTGAGGGTTGCATTTGATGATCTAAAGGTCTTTTCCAACCTTAACAATTCCATGTCTGAGGTGGGAAGGTGGTTCATCCTCATACTCCTTGGCTGCTCCCCAGTGTAGCAGTTGAGCAGTGCTTGCCCATCCTTGGACATCTTGGAGAGGGAGGGAGTTTCCAGGAAAGATCCTGGTTGAGGAAAGGGCTCCTTGTTAATTCCTGGGAAGGAGAGGATCTGATTTGGGCAGGTGTAGCAGCAGAGGCTCCAGCCTGACTGTGCAAACGCCAGGACTGGGACACAGGACAGCAGCAGGAGCCAGGTGCTGCAATCCCAGGTGCTGGGTGGTGTTACAGCAGGAGTGGATCTGGATGAAAACAAGGCTCTGAACCCTTTCCCTGCTCTTCCTTTCCCCTCATGCAAACTTTGTGCCTCTGGAGCAGTGACCAAACCAACCAGTCCTGCTCAGGGGGGAGCTTTTCAGTGCTTTCCATCAAATCCTTTCAAGAGTACCTTTTCCTCTGCTCTAAATCCTTGTTTTCTGCAGGACAGGAGCCTGGGCCTCACTGTGGCCGCACATGACCAATTATTTTCCTGGTGCTCATTTGTAGAGTTAATTATCTGCTTATAGAAATGATCAGCAAGGAGAGGAAAAACTTGTAAACACCAATACACTTATTTAATAAGCTTAATAAACCAAATTAATCCAAGTGTTGCCTTTGAAAACAACAGTTGTGTGGGATGTGATGCTGTGTTTGTGTAGAGGTTGTGCTCAGCAGGATGCAGATTGTTGATCTGTCATTGATCTCCAGATCACTGATCTCCATTGGTTTGCAGATTATTGATCTCCATTGGTTTGCAGATTATTGATCTCCATGTCATTGGTTTGCAGATCATTGATCTCCATTGGTTTGCAGATCATTGATCTCCATTGGTTTGCAGATCATTGATTTCCATTGGTTTGCAGATCATTGATCTCCATGTCATTGGTTTGCAGATCATTGATCTCCATTGGTTTGCAGATCATTGATCTCCATTGGTTTGCAGATCATTGATCTCCATTGGTTTGCAGATTGTTGATCTCCATGTCATTGGTTTGCAGATGATTGACGGATCTCAATCCTTTGCTGAGGGGGGGCAGATGTAATTCCTGGCATTCCCAGGGCCCGCTTTGCTGGGAGCTGCTCCCACAGCATCACCGTGGCTTCTCTGTTGTTCTTTTCAAGGAAAGAGAGCGAGAACGGGAGCGGGAAAGAGAGACCCGCCAGCGGGAGCGGGAACGGGAGCGGGAGCGCGAGCGGGAACGGGAGCGGCGGCAGCGGGAGCGCGAGCGGGAGCGGGAACGGGAGCGCGACAAGGAGCGGCAGCGGCGGAAAGAAGAGTGGGAACGGGAGCGGGAACGAGTGAAGAGGGACGAGAAGGACAGGCAGCACAGGGACCGCGACAGGGACCGCGACCGCGACAGGGAGCGGGAGCGCGACAAGGACAAGGACAAGGCAAAGCCCCGGTCCCCGCTGCTCCCCAGGTGAGTGTGTGCTGGGGTTGGTGGCTGATGGGAGGGAGGATCCTGGGGGGTGTAACTGCTGAGGACAGCGGTAGTTAATGAGCCTTGTGGCCACTAAGTGGAGCTAAAACATCGGTGGCAATGAGCGTGCATGACCTGGCCCTGAAAGCAGGAGTGGCCTTTGGTGTGGAGATGGTTGGCTCCTCCTTCTTCCCTTCAGGCTGGAGAGGTTTTGGGAGGATGAGGGACTCCTGCAGGTTGGATCCCTGGGAGTCCTGTGGTGACTCCCTTGAGAAATGTCTGACACAAGAACCAGGGCTGCTTTGGGAGTTTGTGGATAGCAAAAGTATCTGGAGATTTAAGTACAACTCGAAAAAGTAAAGGAGTTGTCCTTGGAACGAGTCTCTGCTCAGTGGAATTGCAGCATGAGGTCAGGTTTGCTTCCTCTGACCACCCATTGTTTGTGGAAATCGTAGTTATGACCTGTATGAAAGAGAAAATGGAACCAGACAGACTGAAAGTGCAGGAACATGATTCCTGTTTTGTTCCTCTGTCAATATTTATGTGCCCTGCCTTCCCAGCCTCCTCTGGCTGAGGCACATTTGTAAAGAACTAGATAAATATCCCAGTGGAATGGAAGCTCTGATGTCACAACTCGTTTGGTTCAGAATCATGGAAAAGTATCACATTTTTTGCAGAGGGGCATCTTGGAGCAACCTGGTCTAGTGGAAGGTCCCTGCCTGTGGCATGGGGGGTGAAATGAGATGAACTTCAATGTCCTTCTCAACCCAAGCCATTCCATGATTTTGGGATCTCCAGGAAAACTGCTGAACAGTTTCTTGGGAAGAGTGGCAGATGGAGACTCCCACAGCGTGTGGAGCACCCTGGGGACACACAGGCACGTGTGGGGCACAGAGAGTGCAGGAAAGCTGTTTCCCAAGATTTATGGGAGCTTTTCCTGCTGCCTGGTGTCTGTGCTGTTCCTCTGCACTGGAGGAAGGCGTGAAGCACGATGGGCATGAGGAAGAGTTGGATCAATGAAGAGCAGGGCTAAGAATGCCAGGAATGAGGCTCCACGTGGAATCAGGTGGTTTCAGGTGGGAGCACGGCTTAGTCCCGAATCCAACCCAGGATTTTTATCTGCATTGCTGAAAGGTTAGCTGATTTTTGACCCTCTTTCCCAAGAGGAAGTGACAGTCTCAGAACGGTCTGGAGGAGCAGAGGCAGCTCCAGAGCAGTTATAGGAATACCATAATTACATGTTCCGTTTAATTATAATCTTCACTTAACAACCACGATTTGTGCACCTTAATTACCACCTTGCCCAGTGGTTTCTGCTCTCCTTGGCTTGCTGATGGGACAGATCTTGTCCAGACCCATGTGATGGAGATGATGTCAATGAAAGTGATGTCACCTGCTTGGCAGCTCAAGGTCATGAGTCAGTGACAGTCACTGTGACCCCAGGATGAGCCTGCTGGCTGCTCCTTGCCTTGGCACTCCTGGAGTCCTGGGGCAGGGCTCTGTTGGGAGAGTTTGGGCTGGCAGTGCTGCCCAAAGGGTGCTGGGTAGGAGCAGTGGCCATGCTCACCAATCTTGGATCCCTCTCATTCCATGAAACCACGTGAGAGCACAGAGGTGGGATGGACAGCATTCAGGGGATACACATTCCCTGCTTCCCTCTGGCGCAAGGGAGCTGGGGATGCCTCTTGTGTCTCCAAAACAGGCTCCTTGAGATGAGTCTTGGTCATTCAGAAATAGTTTCTGATGCACCTCTTTGCTTTTTTTTGTTTTAAGTCTGCTGTGGAGAGGGACTTTTCAAAGGGCATGGAGCGACAGGGCAAGAGGGAATGGCCTTAAGTTCAAGGGAGTGCAGGGTTAGATGGGATATTGGGAAGGAATTATTCCCTGTGAGGGTGGTGAGGCCCTGGCACAGGTTGCCCACATTGGAAGGGCCCATCCCATCCCCTGCCATGGGATTTCAGTTCCCATGGTGGACATCCATGTCAGCATGACCCCATCCCACAGCTCTGCAGGTGTCTGGATGTCTGTGGAGAAAACAAACCTGCAGAAAGAAGTTTTGAAAAAGCTTTTTAACAAGTGAAAGCGTAAGTCCAGCTTCTCCCTTGGAGGCCACATCCCTCATCCGTCACCTGGCGTTTCCCCAGGAGTCCCCGTCACGCTCGTGCTGTCACCTGGCTCTGGCCTGTGTCCCACGTCACTTTGTGACCAGCTCCCAACTTCCTCATGGCAGTGCAGTGGCTCGAGCTGTCTCACCTTTCCTCCAGATTCCTCCGTGCCAGGCTCCAGAGGGGCAGCTTTGGAATCCTGGGATTGAGCAGCTCCCGAGCTTGTTTAACGTGTCACACCTGGGATTGCTCCGTGCTTCCTGGGAAGCAGGATGCACAGCAGTGCCACAGCACACACCTGAGGCTCTATTTATAGACTCTGGGCTTTCCCTAATTGCTGATCCCAGCTTTTGGCAGGTCCAGCCTCTCCAGGCTGGCTCATGCCACGGCTGCCCATTAACATTCCTGCCACTTCCAGGGCCCACGCGGCCCTGTCGCTAATGAGCTGGGAGAGCTCCTGCCCAGGGCTGGGAGAGCTCCTCCACGGGGCATGGAGAGCTCCTGCACAGGGCTTGGAGAGCTCCTCCATGGAGGTTGTGCAAGCAGGGCTGAGCTTTGCCCAAGGCAGAGCTGAGGATGTTGGTAATTCCAGGTCCATGCCGGTCGCTCCCGCAGGAGCTGGAGGAAGGAACAAACCAGGACCTACAGAATCAAGGGATGAGAGAACCCAAACAGCAAACAGCCAGGAATACAGGAGCAAACTGCCTTTCCATTCTGCTGAAAGCAGGAAGGTTTAAACTGATCTGTAAACAGAGGAGTTTGAGGCTAAAAATGTGGAGAAGCCAGAGCTGTTCCCAGCATTGCTGGGTGATGGAGCTGAGGAGGAATAGAATTTAACAGATTTAAATCCTGGTGCATTCAGGGACAAGTGTTTCTCCTTGAACCTTTGGAAAGAAGAGGCTGCAGTGTTTGGGCTCCAATGGGATTATTACGTGTGGATTGGCCTTTTTTGAAGGAATTCACAAAATTGTCTTCCAGTACCTGTAGGGAGCCGCCAAGAAAGAGAGAGGGACTTTGAACAAGAGCTTGGAGTGACAGGACAAGGGGGAGATGGATTCAAACTGGTAGAGAGGAGGTTTAGATTGGATTGTGGGAAGAAATTCTTCCCTGTGAGGGTGGGGAGGTCCTGGCACAGGTTGCCCAGAGCACCTGTGGCTGCCCCTGGATCCCTGGCAGTGCCCAAGGCCAGGCTGGAGCACCCTGGGCCAGTGGAAGGTGTCCCTGCCTGTGGCAGGCGGTAGAATGAGATGAGCTTTAAGATGTATTTCAGCCCAAACCATTCCATGGTTCTGTGAATGTGCAATTGCTGTTTTTAAGCTTTGGGTTGGGTTTTTTTCCCAAGCTTAAGGTGAGCACTCCAAGAAGTTTAAAATCTGAGATTGTACTGCTGGTAAAACTGTTCCTCCCCCTCCTCCTCCTCCTCCTCCCTCCTCAGGCATCGAACACTCAGACAAGCCAGGACACTTTATGATCAATTAGAGGGATAACTTGGCTGGCTGTCCTCCTGCTCCCATCTCCAGAACGAGTTCTGATGCCCCAGGCTGGGCCTGATTTTTGCTGAGTGCAAAATTCCTTCTTTTTCTCTCCGTCTTGCCAGTGGAGCTCCCTGTTGTGCAAAGCCTTTCAGGGATAAAGAAGTGACATGAAATATGTCCTCTGAAGAAACTTAGAGCAGTGCAAGACGTTCTGGCCCTTAGCTGGGGGCAAAGGCTGCACACACTGAAATAATTTGCTTTAATCCTTTCTGTTGTTGCCATAGGCCTTTATCCCCCCAGCATCTGAAGGAATCTGTTTGTTCCAGGAGCTCATGAAGCTGCCCAGTGTTGTGGGGCCTGTTGGTGGATGTATTCCCAAAGCACTGAAGGAGATTCAGGAGATCATTCCCAAGGGGCAGCGCTGGCACTGATGTCCCTGTGACAGGGACAGCACCCAGGGAGTGGCTGGGGCTGTGCCAGGGAGGTTTAGGTTGGATACCAGGAAAGGTTCTTCCCCCAGAGGGTGCTGGCACTGCCCAGGCTCCCCAGGGAATGGGCACAGCCCTGAGGCTGCCAGAGCTCCAGGAGAGGTTGGTCACCACTCCCAGGGATGCACAGGGTGGGGTTGTTGAGGTGTCTGTGCAGGGCCAGGAGTTGGAGCCACCAGAGAGAGAAGGGACCTCAGTTTTGCTGTCCCTCAGCTGGGGTGGTGCTCAGTGTTGTTGATCAAGCAAGGGGGAAGAAGGTCCATGAGATTGGCATTGGTTTCTTTCCCACCTGGATTTCCTCTCCAAGGAATGTTGGGGGTTCTGGTTTGCAGCATGGCAAAATGAACCTTGGAGTGAGACATTGTCATCTCCAATCCTGGAATTTGTCCTGACATCTGACCTAAAAGTTCTTCCCACAAAGACCAGACAAGTTTTCAAGCTGTGCCTGGGGAGGCTCAGGTTGGACATCAGGAGGAATTTCTTTATGGAAGAAATGATTGGGCACTGGAATGGGCTGCCCAGGCAGATGGTGGAGTCCCCATCCCTGGGGGTGTCCAAGGAGGGACAGGACAGGGTAGGGATCAATCACAGGTTGGACTTGACGACCTTGGAGCTCTTTTCCAACCTCAGTGATTGTGGGATTCTCATGAAATGGAGCCCAAATTCCATGGAACACCAGTGCCAGGTAGGATGAGAAGGAGGGGGCTGTTGTCCTCAGAGATGCTCCCAGGAGGTGACAGCAGCTCTGAAGGTGCCAGGAGGGAGCAGTGTCTGACAGACCATCCTGTCATTATTGCACACACCACACTTTTTTTGGAAGGAAGTTCCCTCCATCAGGACTAAAACCTATTAATGGAGAGCACTTAGGCAGCAATTAAAAACCAAAATAACCCTGGGAGTGGGGACTCAGACAGCTGACAGCAAAGTCAGGAAGGACAAATCATAAATCCTCCTAAAACCTTTCCAACAAGGAACCTTGAGCTTCTTCCCAGCTGCTCTGAGGTGTCACCTGGAGTGTGAGGAGCTGCAGGTTCCAGGACAAAAGGTGACGTGACCCCACATGCTCACCCTCGTGTTGTTTTCTCAGGCTGGCTCAAGTTGACTTTGTTAATCTCTGAGCACCTTAATGAGCAGGATAACCCAGGCTCTGGAATCAGTGCAGGTTATCCAGAGCCTGCAAGTCAGAAAGTGTTGGAATGAGCTTGATTAGATAAAGGAGTGGCAAAAAGAAGGGAATGCAAATGGAGTGATTCATGGTGGTGTGTGCACCACAAAGCAACTGAACTCGTTTTTTTTTTTGGAAGAATCTCTAATTCTGAGTGTCCCTGGGTCGTTGTTGTCTTTCCTGAGAGTTTCTGGTAGTCTCCCAGTGCTGCCAGCTGGATTTGTTCCCTATTTTTTGGGTGTAGAAGCTCTGAATGAAAGTAGCTGTCACTCAGTTTTGGGAGGGCTGAGTGATGGCATCTCATCCTGCTGCCTAAAGATGGGAGGATGGTGGATTTGGGATCCTCTTCGTTTTCCCTGTGGAAATCTGTTCATTCCTAAAAGAAACCCTCCACTTGTTCCCGTTTGTCCTGCCACAGGAGGGACAGCAGGCAGGGCAGACAGCTGTGTGCTCTCCCTGTCCTTGGAGCTGGGCATTGGTAAAAGCCTGGAATGCCCTGGTTTAGTCTTGTATCCATGAAAATTGAGTGAAGGGGGGAAACAGCCTCCATCCAGGAACATGGATTTGCTCTGCAGGTGTCTGCACCTCCCTGGGCAGCCTCCAGCAGTGCAGGGGATTAAGGGAAGGAAATTACTCCAGGCTGTTGAGTTTCCCAGGCTGAGATGGGTTTTATCTGCTCCTGCACACTCCAGATGTTCCAGGACTGCTCAGAGAAGGAATTCCCTTCTTTTCACACACAGAACACATCCCATGCCACCCCAAGGTTCTTTGGAATCTCAGCCCAGTGCCCTGCATGGAAGCTCTGCTGTGATAAACACGATAACAACTTGTTTACATCCCCATTTTTCGTGGTGCAGCTGCCACCCCGAGCCATGGAACTTGCTTAGACAGCTCTGCTTTCATTTCTGCTCCCAGGACTTCGGGGAAGTTGGTGATAAGAACAGCTCTGCTCTGGAGCCAGGCTGGGAGAGCTGGGGGTGTTCAGCTTGGAGAAGGAAAGACTCCAGGGAGAGCTCAGAGCTCTTCCAGGGCCTAAAGGGGCTCCAGGAGAGCTGGAGAGGGACTGGGGACAAGGGATGGAGGGACAGGACCCAGGGAATGGCTCCCACTGCCAGATTAGATGGGATATTGGAAAGGAATTCCTCCCTTTGAGGATGGAGGTTGCCCAGAGCAGCTGTGGCTGCCTCATCCCTGGCAGTGCCCCAGGCCAGGCTGGATGGCACTTGGAGCACCCTGGGATGGTGGAAGGTGTCCCTGCACAGGGACTGGATGAGTTTTAATGTCCCTTCCCACCCAAACCATTCATGATTCCATGATGATAAAGTCTGTGGATCAAACCAAGCTTTCCAAGTTCTCCACAAAAAATTCCTGCTGCCTGGGATTTCTCTTGGTCCTTATGGTTCCTGAGCTGCTGCCTCCACTTCCCCAGCAGCAGGAGAAGAGTTTCATAACCCTAAATTGAGGTGGAGGGCAGTGAGTGACTCAGATGTGGATCTGAAGGAATGTGATTTTCTTTGGCGTTTCAGAGCTGGAGTTACAGAGAGATCCCCCAGCCTGGATTTTAGTGGGACAGGGTAATTCCAGGGCAGGATCACTGGCACATTCCAGGGCAGGATGGCTGCCTCCTGCTCATGGAGAGGAGGCTCTCCAGGCATGGAATGCTCAGCCCTCAGGGGAGATGCCATCTCAGATAGCTTTATCTCCCTGCTGGGATGATTTCATCCTGGAGGTTCAGATTGTATCTCCACTCTTTAATTTCCAAGCCTCTCCCCATCAGGCTTTGAAGAAATCCTTCCTTTTTTTTTTTTTTCCCCTTTTCTTTTTTTTTTTTTTTTTTTAAAGTGACTGATAACTCAGCTTCAGATGGAAACAGCTTGAAAAAGGCATTTTCCCTGCTAATATTTCAGCAAGATCCATGGGCAGCAGCTCCAAGGCCCAGCACTCCCTGTCCTGGACACACGTAGGTGGCTTTCCAGAGCTGTTGTCCCTCTCCATTACTCCAAGACAGGAAGAGTTCCTGCGTGCTTGCACCCTGCTGGAATTTATTTTGCAGCAATTACAGGTCCCTTCACAGCTGCCTTGGCACATGGCTCCAGTCATTCCTCGAGTCCACTTCCTCTGGAAAATTCCACTTGCCGCTGAAGGAAAAGCGGCGCCGGCGCTGCTGACGCAACCGCGGCTTTCCTGCGAGGAGCACGAGGCTGTTAAATCATCCCTGCACTTTCCTCCTGGAGAAAAGGGAGCTGGAAGAGCAGCCCCGGAGCCAGGCTGATGTCACTGCTGCCCAGGGGTGATAAGGTTTGGTTCCCTGTCCCACGGGATGGGGAAGGACAGGAAGTGCTTTCCCCTGCACACTCATTTTCCCCTCCAAGATTAGAAATGCTTTGCCAGCATTTGCATAATACATGAGGAGAACTTGAGCTGAGCAGCTTTTTTTCCCTCCCTCCAAAGTTTTGTTGGACTCAGTGACGTTCAGCCAGGGTTTTTTTGGGAGGCAGGTTTATTTGGGAGCTGGCTGAGCCACGCTGGGGTGCTGCCAGCTGGAGCTGCCTCTGCTCCTCCTCTCCCTGCCAAAGCCACGTTCAGCTTCACTTCTCCTCCTGATTGCTGTCATTACATTCCAGCCAAATGGGCATCAGCCTGGTACTTCTGCAAAAGAAAACTTTTAGTTGTTTTAAGGGTAAAATTGCCTTTGGAAGCTGCTGCCCAAGTGATTCTTGAGGATTCTTGAGGATTTCCGTTCAGGTGCTTTTGGTCACTCTTGTCCTGTCGCTTCTTCCCTCTAATTAATATTTTTAAAACCTTGTGGAAGAGACTTAGGAGTTAATTCTGAAATATTTCAGTTGTTCCCTAAAAATTGGAATTTGGTGAAAAAGATTGGGATGAACAGGAGAGTTCTTTGCCACTCTCTGTGCTGGAGTGAGTGAGGTTTCCCAGCAGCCTGGGCAGCTGTGCTGAGGGTGAGGATGAACTCCTGAGCTGATCCCATGGCTCACCAGCCCTGGAATTCTTCCTTCCTTCCCTCCTTTTCACCATGGCAGGTTGATCTCACTGAGCCAGCAGCAAACCATTCTTATTTTCTAATTCATTGAATTCAGGAGCTGGGAGCTCCACCAAGCACCAGATCCAGCACAAAATCACCTGGCTGTAAGAGTGAAAGTGAGGAGAAATCCTCCCCTCCTCATCTCCCAGCCATGGGACCTGGCCAGGCTGTGATTGGGATGTCCTCTGGGGGCCTGCTCCAGCTCACTTTCCTTTCTGCCTCCTGAATTCCACTGGAGAAGATGAATCCAGCAGCGTCAGATCCCAGTTTTAGGTTGAACAAGTTTCTTTGGTGATGCCACACATGAGAAGCTCTGAGGAAAGGCTTTGAAATTCTCCTGACAGGAGCAGCATCTTCCTTGTCTGTAGCATTTCATGCTGAGTCAAAAAGCCAAGCACACCCCAAAATGAGGCTTTCTGTTGTGGTTTTCCTGGGGAAGAACCTTTCCTCCAGAAAGTGATTTCATCCAGAGGGAATTGCATCAAACCAGGTAATAGGTGCAAGTAAATGAGATTTGCTTTCAGAGTCATCCCTGCTCCCAGCTGGCGCCCGAGCTCTGGAGTTCAGCTGGAGTTATTCCAGCTCCCAGGATGTGCTGTTGGATGTGAGTTTGAGGTGGTTTTAAGGGAGAATAAATCCTGTAGGATGCTTTTCTTTCTGAAAACTGGTTCAGGAGAGAGTTGAGCCTGGAGAGCTGCGAGGGCATTCGTTCGTTCGTGGACTTGGGGGATATCCTGAGCTGGAAGGGACACACAGGGATCTTCAGCCCAGTGCTTGGCCCTGCCCAGGACACCAAAATCCAATCCTGAGCACTGTCCAACCTCTCCTGGAGCTCTGGCATCCTCAGGGCTGTGTCCATTCCCTGGGGAGCCTGGGCAGTGCCCAGCACCTTTCCCTCATCTCCAACCTAAACCTCCCTGCCAGAGCTGTTGGTTTCCAGATTTGTCATTCTGGAGAAACTTCTCCAGAGGTTTTATCCTGGATAAAGCTGCCTGTGCCAGCAGAATGTTCCCCCTGCTGCATCTCCCAGAGCTCACAGACTGCAATCCCATGGGAAGGAACACTGGATCAGGATATTGGGCATTTTCCATGAGCACCCTCACATGGTTTTCTCTCCTCCTTTCCTTGTTCTTTATCCTGCTTCATGCAAGGTGTAGAGGCTTTTCCCAGTCTTCCTTTTCTTCTTTCTCTGCACTTGGTTGATTTGTGGATATTCCAGAGGTGAAATTGGCAATTCCAGATGGATTTGTAAACATGTGCTGGAAGGAGCCCTTGAGCCCAGCTTGGACTATTGAATGTTCCCAGGTTATAACTTATTCCAAGTCGTGGTGTTCCTCCAAGGTGAAATACTCATGGAATTGTGGCTATAACTGGGAAAACTCGACCAAAGCACTGCAGATACCCTGTGCTGAGTTAAACAGTGTGTGCTGGAGCAGTGCTGGGAAAGGGGGAGGATGGAATGGAGCTGCTGGGGAATGAAGCTGACTTGCCTGGGACACCCTCCCTGGGCACTCAGCACTTGTGTGTGAGAATTGGAGGCATCCAATTCTCCTCTGCTGGAGCTGGAGTGAGATTGGTGGCAGGGGTGAACGTGAAAGGAGGGGTTTTCCTCTGAATATTCCAAGGGAGTTGTGGGACAAAGAGTAAAATTGCTTTTACATCAGCAGAGATAAGGAAAGAGTCGGATGCTGGATTTTTAGGTCAGCACATCCCAGTCCTGGGCTGGGGAAGAGGAAACTCTGCCAGAGAGGAGGGGATGAGGCTTCTGTGAGGTGTGAAGTCTTCAAAGGACAGGCTCCTGAGCAAGAGCTTTCATTATCCTGGGGTTTGTTGAAGTGTGCCTGGAATTATTAGAAAACTTGGAGGTGGCTTTTTTATCTCAAAAAGTTAGAGGAAGTCGTGTGGGGAGTGGTTGCTTCAGTGGTGTGAGTAATGGGGTGGTACTGGCTGAACCCAGCGGGGAAGGGGCCTTTCCTTCCCCAGGTTCCCTGGGAACTCACTGGTTTGAGGAAAGGAATAAATGCATCATTGTCCTGCTAATTTAGTGAGTGCAAGAGGCTTCAGAAAGCTTCAGTCCCTCACAAGCTCTGCCTGAAAGCCCAGGGAGAAGGTTAGAAGCAGGTAATTGAGGAGTTGAGTGCAGGTTAGAGTGAGGGCAAGGAAAAATTCCAGGTTAAATCACCCAGAGATAAGAGAGGTAATAAAGAGGTAATAAAGTCTCAGCCTTAAGAAACTCATCCTGGAGTACTTAAGGAAGTGTCTGGTGCAGGTGCTGAAAAGTTGGCCCTGAATTGTTTTCAGAGGGTTGGAGAGGAGAAAGGAAACCTGGAGAACCCAAAAAGGGGAAATGAAAGTAGGGCCCTGAAAAGGGAAGGGAGGAGATGGAGAGTGAGGCCTGGCGGGGCACCTGGTTTGGTGGTGTTTGAGCAGCCAGAGGATAAGCCAGCTGTAAAGCAGCCTGGTTTGTGGCCAGGTGGGGAGGAAACTGCTCCCTTTGCAAGGGGGAAAGGAGGTCACTGGGTCCTGGCCTGTGACAGCCCCACGGGGTGTCCTGGCAGTGGAACATCAGAGTAATCCAGGCTCGGTGGTGGCTCCTCTGCACTGCACTGGGCTGGGGAGCACCAAGTTTCCCATTCCCTTCCCTCTTGCTTGTGTGAGCCTGGAATCAGCCAGGAGGTCACAGAGTGCTCAGTGGGACAAAGGAGTCCCCAGAATGTGGCTCTGTTGGTTTGCAAAGCAGCACTGGTTTGTCACTGGTTCACAAACTGAGAGTTCTTCTGACACTTCACCACCCCAAAATGCTGCTGGCATCCCACAGGGGAGGTTAGGAGCTGTAAGCAATCAATCTAAGGCATGAATCCAGGGATTTTTGCATGTCATTATATGTTTATTTACACATTTTATTATAATATATTA